>JAZEWU010000045.1:3858787-3876043 GCA_036362915.1 Geotria australis | reverse complement strand
GTGGGCTGGTCTCCTTGTTTGTGGAATTAGAGGTGTTATTGTCGAGGTGACGAGGTCTTTCGATCCATCGCTGTGCCCTCTGCTCCTCTGCGAATCATTACTCCTTTTTCGCTATCACGTGAGGTCATCTCTCCTCGGCTTTCCTCTGTGCGCGACGGCTGGCGTGTGTCACGCATGGTTAGTTCCATTGGGTCACGTTGGTGAGACTAAGGGGGTGACTTTCCGGTTGGTTCCGTCCATGCTGGGCGCCGCGGTTCACACACCGCTCTACTTCTCATTGCAATCATCCGCTCTCGTGTTCATATAATGACACGGTTTATTATTAAATGACTCTAAAAGGGAGTTTTATAGTAGCACTCAATATTAATTCATTCAAAGTGAACGAATGAAGTTTAAGTAATCGGTTGCACATTTAATGAAGGTGCAAATGGGTGGCAGTGGAGTCATCGTAATCGGAATGGTGCAAATCCCGGCCAGGGGATCACTCGACCCATCACCCTTCCCTGGTCGATAAAATTCGAGCCACTCTGTCAGGAAGTTAACAGTGGCTGTTCCATGGAAAGACTCATCCCTGGCCATAGTTACGTGGAATTTCCACAATCAGTTAATATGATAAGAAGTCAATTTGATGTAAATAAAAACCCATGGGAGGCAATTGATGAATAATTATACATCAGATGCGCCTTCTTTAACATTTTGAAACAAAAACAATCGCTATCCTCATTAACGTGGCAGGAACTTCCCCAAAGAAACTGCCGTTGTGTAACCGTGCGGATGTCCTAAACTTGGCGTACCCTTTCAATCCCTCTGTGTTGCAGGTAAACCCAAGTCCTTGCAGTACCCATCAGACGGTTCGGATGGGCAGCAGAAAGGTAAGAGCCTTGATGCTGCCGCTGAAAAAGCATCTGACTCGACCTTTCCCCCCAAAGCAGACGCACGTAAGGCATCCACAAAATCTCGTAAGAGTAGCAAGCAGAGTGTGTCGTCTCCGACGGACGAGAGCAACTCCAGGGTCATGGACTGGCTGCTGCAGACTGAGGACGTCCAGCGATACCAGGTGTTCCTGCCAGGCCCGCTGTCGACGAAGGATGACCTCCTGCAGGAGGCGCCGAAGAAACCGCCCAGGCAGGCCGACCTAAACCCGCTGGACGCGGCCAGCGAGCAGGAGGACAAGGTGAAAGCGCCGGCGGTGGCCGACGTGCAGCACACACTTCCGCCCGGCAAAGCTGCTGCTGCCGCCGCCGCCGCCAAATCAGATGAAAAGGGGGCCAAGGGCCGCAGTGCCGGCGACACCGTGAGCCAGGAGAAGCAGAAGGTGGGCAAAGGAAACGCGGACGATTTAGCGCCGCTGGATTTCGATGCTGCCGCAGACAAGCCGTCCGAACGGTCGGCGCACGGGAAGCAAAAGCCTTCGGCCGGCGGCGAGAAGGCGCAGCCGAAGGTCCGCGGTGATGGTGATCTGACGGCGAAAACGGCAAAGGTTGTGAAATCTGACCCGGAGCTGAAATCGGCAGAGCGTGATACGCAGAGCGGTGATCGCGATGAGCCGGCAGACCTGTTAGTTGATGTGAAACCAAAGCCGTCCGCTGACGGCGCTAAGGTGGACGCTAAGAGCAAGGGTGATGGTGATGCAACTGTGAAAGCTGTGAAGGCTGGTAAAACTGATCGTGGTGAACTGAAACCTAATGCACAAACCAGGGATGGCGACCGTAACGAGCCAGAAGACCTGTTGGTGGATGTGAAACCAAAGCCGTCCGTTGACGGTGCTAAGGTGGACGCTAAGAGCAAGGGTGATGGTGATGCAACTGTGAAAGCTGTGAAGGCTGGTAAAACTGATCGTGGTGAACTGAAAACTAACAACGCTGACACTCGTGCACAAACCGGGGATGTTGACCGTAACGAGCCAGAAGACCTGTTGGTGGATGTGAAACCAAAGCCTTCGCCGGACAGCAATAAGAAGCACACTAAGGGCAAGGGTGACGGCGATACGACTGTGAAAAAAGCAAAGGCTGTGATAAATGACCCTTTTGAACTTCCGTCCACAGACCTGGACACACAGAGCGTGGACGGTGATGGCAACAAACCGGCAGAACTGTTAGTGGATGCTAAACAGAAGCCTTCGCCTCACACTGTTAAGGCGGATGCTAAGAGCAAGGGTGATGCTGATCTGACTGTGAAAACGCCAAAGGTTGGCAAAACTGACGTTGCCGAATCAAAACATAAATACGTTGACACCGACGAACAATCCAGCGATGGTGACCGTGGCAAAGCAGAGGACGCCAAACGCTCGCGCACGTCTGATGGCGCGAAAACGGGGCTGAAGAACTCTGGAGACCAGAAAACGAAATCATCAAAATCGGGGAAAAGCGACTCCGACAATTCCACGCTCATAGATTTTGACAGTTCCACGCAGCCCGAGGAAAGCACTGACAGCGAGCCATCAAACGCCACCAATAAAAATAAATTTGCGGTCTCGTCGAGCACGGCTGCGTCCGACGCAAAATCGCAGCGGGAGTCCGTCGTCCTGGACAAGCAGCGGCTCAGCGTGAAGGACATGAAGCAACACTGGGAAAACGCAAATCGCGCCGATAAGGCCAACATCACGCGGGCGGGGGCAGCGGAGCACGCGAACGACAATTTAACCGCGTCCGATTCCAACGCGGCGCCGGGCGATAAGGCGCAACCCGGCGGCGCGGCTGCCAACGCGGGAAAAAGCGACGGGAAACTTTCTGCGGCGCGCGACAAGCTCACCCCCGAAAAATCCGGCAAGAAAATCGTCGGGGCGGACGCCGGCGAGACTGCGTCGCGCGCCGAGCAGCCGAAGCAGCCGCGGGCCAAACGCAGCAGCGAGTCCGACGAATCGAACGCCCCCGCGAAGCGGGTGGCGGCGGGAGAGAGGAGAGCGTCGCTGCAGCGGCAGACGTCGAGCGAGAGCGAAGCGTCGTCCGTGGGCGAGATGGTCGACGGTGGGTTTCAGATCTTCTCCGGGAAGCAGCGAATGAAGGACAGCTCGCAGGAACCGCAAGGGCGGTCCATCAAATTCAAAGAGCTCCGGGAATTCTGGGCCAAGGACAGAAAAGAAACGAGGGTTAAGGATGAACTGGACGACAACGACGAGGATGGGAAAGTGAAATCGCCAACCGCAGCTTCGAGTCCGCAAAGTGTAGGTTTGTCAGCGGCCGTTAAGTCGGCAACTAAACCGGCTGATGATGCCGTCAAGGTGGGCGATGTTCTGCCACAAAAAGGGCACAAGCAGCCACCGGTCGGTGCTCTGGGCTCAAAGGATGGGCAGGCCGAGCAAGGCAAACAATCGAATACCTCTGCCGACACGTCGTCGGTGAGCGAGCCCCGACAGCAGAAAGAACCTTCAGGCGAGCAGAGCAAGTCGCAAACAAAGGGGGCCCTAAAGCAACCGCTTGGGAAATCTGAGCCAGCTGAACAAGAGACGCTCGTGTCGCCCGATAAAACCCGCGTCAAAGCGGACCCTAGAACAAAATCAGAGGTGCCTGTCAAAGTTGGAGCGGAGTTTAGTTTGAAAAATGTTGTTTTGTCGCCCAATACAGATCAACCGAAGAAAACCGCGGAACCTGCGCAAACCACGCCCGCGAACAAAGGGACGGCGCCAAAAAAACCCGTTGCGGACGAACCTTCCGAGCGTGTGAAATTTCCACCAAAGACTAAGTTGGACTTTAAGGACAAAGCTCAGGACCTCTTTGAAAGCGACCCAGCCGACGAGGGGTCTCGGAACGCTTCCGATAAAAACCTCTTGGATTTCGACGCCAGCGTGCAGCCGCCAGACATCGCCTCGAACAAACCGGGAGGGAAACCAGAGCGAGCCGAAAAGCCGGCGGCAAAGACGGCCGCCGTCAAAGACTTGCCGTCGAGGATCGGGGCGCCGCTCAGTTTCAGGACCAGGGTGCATCAGCGCGTGGAAACCAGCTCGAGCTCACCGTCCAGTAGGCGGCCTTCACAGCAGGGAACGCCGGGCGCAGAGGAACCCACTCCGGTGGAGAAACCGGAGAAGCCCACCAGGCCGGTGGAAGAACAACTGTTGGATAACGAAAGCCCCAAGGAGGAGCAACATCGTGTGAAGGGACTTGTTCAGGACGAGCCTGACGTCGGCTCAGAAAGCGATGATGTCCAGACCAAGAAGACCAAGACGACGGATAAACCCGTGAAGGAAAAACCCTTTGAGAGTGTGAAGATCCCGCTGGAAGTTGAGGCACGAAAGGAGTTCAAGAAGAAGTTTCAGGAGCTCGTCAAAAACGACCCGCCCATTGTGGAATCTCAAAAAGAGAAAGTTCCGTCAAAACCGGTGGTTGAGAAGAAAAAAATCCCACTACGAAAAGATGAGGATCTTCTTGATTTCGACAGCAGTGAGCAGGAGCCTGAAGAAGAGTCCACAGCAGCAGCGAGCCTCCCTACTCAAGCTGAACCTGAAGACATCACCAAGAAAACCAAGACGTCAGGTAAACCCGTGAAGGAAAAACCTTTTGAGAGTGTGAAGATCCCACTGGAAGTTGAGGCACGAAAGGAGTTCAAGAAGAAGTTTCAGGAGCTCGTCAAAAACGACCCGCCCATTGTGGAATCCCAAAAAGAGAAAACTCCAGTAAAACCGCCGGTTGAGAAGAAAAAAATCCCACGACGAAAAGATGAGGATGTTCTTGATTTTGACAGCAGCGAGCAGGAGCCTGAAGAAGAGCCCACAGCAATAACCAGCCTTCCAACTCAAGCTGAACCTGAAGAAATGCCCAAGAAAGCCAAGACGACAAGCAAGCCTGTGCAAGAAAAGCCTAATGAGAGTGTGAGGATCCCGCTGGAAGTTGAAGCACGAAAGGAGTTCAAGAAGAAGTTTCAGGAGCTCGTCAAAAACGACCCGCCCATTGTGGAATCCCAAAAAGAGAAAACTCCAGTAAAACCGGCGGTTGAGAAGAAAAAAATCCCACTACGAAAAGATGAGGATCTTCTTGATTTCGATAGCAGTGAGCAGGAGCCTGAAGAAGAGCCCACAGCAGCTGCGAGCCTTCCAACTCAAGCTGAACCTGAAGAAATTCCCAAGAAAGCCAAGATGGCTAACAAGCCCGTGCAAGAAAAGCCTAATGAGAGTGTGAGGATCCCGCTGGAAGTTGAGGCACGACAGGAGTTTAAGAGGAAGTTTCAGGAACTCGTCAAAAACGACCCACCCGTTGTTGAATCCCCAAAAAAGAAAACTCCAGTGAAACCGGCGGTAGAGACCAAAAAAGTTCCGCTACGAAAAGATGAGGATGTTCTTGATTTTGACAGCAGCGAGCAGGAGCCTGAAGAAGAGCCCACAGCAATAACCAGCCTTCCAACTCAAGCTGAACCTGAAGAAATGCCCAAGAAAGCCAAGACGACAAGCAAGCCCGTGCAAGAAAAGCCTAATGAGAGTGTGAGGATCCCGCTGGAAGTTGAAGCACGAAAGGAGTTCAAGAAGAAGTTTCAGGAACTCGTCAAAAACGACCCGCCCATTGTCGAACCGCTAAAAGAGAAAACTCCATTAAAACCGGTGGTTGAGACGAAAAAAGTGCCACAACGAAAAGATGAGGATGTTATTGATTTTGACAGTAGTGATCCTGAAGAACAGCCGACAGCCGAACCTGAAGAAATTCCAAAGAAAGCCAAGACAGCAAACAAGCCCGTGCAAGAAAAGCCTAATGAGAGCGTGAGGATCCCACTGGAAGTTGAGGCACGACAGGAGTTTAAGAGGAAGTTTCAGGAACTCGTCAAAAACGACCCACCCGTTGTTGAATCCCCAAAAAAGAAAACTCCAGTGAAACCGGCGGTAGAGACCAAAAAAGTTCCGCTACGAAAAGATGAGGATGTTCTTGATTTTGACAGCAGCGAGCAGGAGCCTGAAGAAGAGCCCACAGCAATAACCAGCCTTCCAACTCAAGCTGAACCTGAAGGAATTCCAAAGAAAGCCAAGACAGCAAGCAAGCCCGTCCAAGAAAAGCCTAATGAGAGCGTGAGGATCCCGCTGGAAGTTGAGGAACGACAGGAGTTTAAGAGGAAGTTTCAGGAACTCGTAAAAAATGACCCACCTATTGACGAACCACGAAAGGTGGAAACTCCAGTGAAACCGGCGGTAGACACTAAAAAAGCCCCGCTGCGAGCAGATGAGGATGTTCTTGATTTCGACAGCAGCAAGCAGGAGCAGCCTGCCAAGACCGAGCCGTCCAAATTATTCTTGAAAATGAAAGACTTGCCGAAAGGTCAAAGGGCATCGGACAAGAACTCTGAACAAGATGCGGAGGACGTTCCTGAGACGCGTAACGTCCAGTTGTCAAAGGGCCGGCCGCAGGAGTCGGCACGCAGAAATTCCGACGACGACTCATTCAAGAAGCCCCCAAAAATCCAGTCGGAGGATGTCAGCGAAGTACCGCCCAGGCCTCCGCGCAGATCCACGGAGAAAGTAAACGACAATGTAGCCAGGGCGCTCAAAAACGCCGATGAGGCGGAGGCGCTTCCACGACGCGCGCAGCAGCAGGTTAAGCACGGCCAAAAGGCAGCGGCGCCTCGCTCGCCGAGCGAACGGGACGAAGAATCGCCGCCCGCGGTGCCGGGGAGAAAGCCGCCGAAGGAAGCTCCCGCCGCGGACGACGGCGCGAAGGCTCGGAACCGGCCGCAGGAGCGTCGCGAGAGCCGGCCGACGGAGACCGCCGACAAGGAGGCCACGTGGTCGGACGATCCCGAAGCTGAAGAGACGACCCGTGAGCGAGGCGCGGGTTCCGCCGCCGCCGCCGAGATGTCCCAGTCGCCTTCGGCGGTCGACGCAGAAGTTAATTCCGCAGCGGCAGCGGCTCAGAGGAAACAGCCCCGTAAAGAGGCCACGAGCAAGCAAGGTCGAGAGAACGTTTATGACAAGATACGGGAGGATGATGATGAAGTGTCCTCTTTGCCTCCCAGAAAAGGCCCATTAGCAGGAAAGAACGCAAGTCTGGATGCCAAAGAAGGTTGGTAATGTAGAAGTACTTTGCTTCTTTCAAACTCGCGCTGCATTAGTTTAGTCGAGCGCCGTACCTAGTGCAGAGATCCCGATTAATCGTAACGAGCGGAATAGCAAATCATTTCTGCTACTCGGTGCCTTCAGACGAAGTCGCGAACTGATTCGTGTTTTTTTCTCTTTCAGCAGCGATTGCGAATCGTTTCGTGCGAATTTTGAGCGGAACTTTTCGATGCCAAATTCGCTCTCGCCCATATTTATCTGTATCGCTTCAGTTTGCGCCCGTTTAAGTGACGTCGGATCAGAGTTGTGACAACGCCTCAACGACTCCCGGCACCGACTTGAATGCTTTACTTTTCGCATCATCTCTTGCCGTATGGGGGATAAACAAAATAATTATTATCGTAGGCAGGCTCCCACCGTCTGTAAGCAATAACCGTTTACTGCTTGACAGTTCGTAAAGGGTTTATTGTAAGGTGACCACTCGTGAAGCACAAGGCGCTATCAATCGTCTCGCCGAGTCTGCGAGCAAGGCCTCCCCGTGTTTTCCGAAACGGAAGCAACGAGGCAGTGGAGGCAACATTGAATTTTAATCGCGATGCTTGTCAAAGCACATTGACGCGCAGGATTTTATGATGCAAACCAACGCTTTGCTTTGCTTCCTGTTCCGTCAATGTTTGCCAGAAAAATAAAGAAGAAGGAGGGGGCGCCCGTAGAATTAAATCGCGTACGAAAGCCGCTGAGATTTGCCGGCAAAATTATTCTCCGGAATGCTAACGGAACATGATCGCTAGTCTCGGAGACACTACTTTTTGGAATTAACGAATGTGTAACGTGCACATGACTGATTTTTCTTATTTCCCTAGGACCGAAGGAAGTCACGTACTGAATGGATGTGTTCATTGTGTACCGTCCGATTGAGGCCTGGAATTGATCACCCAGAGACGCTCTTGTTAAACATTGCATCGAAGAAATCTATCTTTTTTTTTAACCGTATCATATTGACGGAGATAAATCATTTTTTGCCCAAACTCTCGTCACGTTAAACCGGCTCGCGCACGTTGCAATGCGATAACACCGTTACACACTAAGCCGCGTCTCGGCCATACGTTTGTTATTCCAGCAAAAGAGTGCCGCATGTGAAAGGAACAAGACCTTTGTGGTGTTAGGAAAAACGATGTGTGCATGTGATATGCGGTCGGAAATTAAGGGTTGGTTTGTTGGTGACAGGGGTCTTATAAGATTGGTCTTACTGTGTATAGTAAACAAAAAAACTGGTCCTTGCTTCAGTGAATCAATGAGCACAAAGGAGAACTCGCCTTTTAATTGGCGTTGTGAGTGCATGGCAGAGACACTTTGGGCCAGATTGTCATCCTGACAAAATTACTGAAAATACATTGCCTTGACAAAAAATTTCCCCCAGTGTTGATTATGAAGACGTGGCTAAATTTTGCACAAAAATTCTAAAGAAATGTTGCATCGGCCAAGATAAGAATCTGGCCCTTAGATGTCTTTTGCCAAGAGAGGCCATGTGGAAAATTAATAGACTGATAATTTAGCTGATTTGTTAACAGTTGTTCAATTAAAATTGGTTTCAAATACATCTCTAAAATACGATTTTTCTCCAACATATCACGAAAAATTGTGATTGACTTCCCTGTGCCAAATGCTTATTATGGAGGGTCACGGTGACACAGTTTACAAATTTATATAAATGTACTAAATTACAAAAAAAATCAATGTTCTCTCCAACAATTCAAATGAACGATCTCTCCAACGTGTTCGCTGGCCGTGCCGCGTGTCGTTTGGCACGGTGTCCGACGTTTCGCTCTGCGCGCTGGGAGCTTCTGCAGCAACCGAACCGTCAGGCTTTGTGCCAAACGACACGCGGCGGCGCATCCCGAAAACAGCCATCATTAAGCCGTGCAGCACAACTGCACTAACCTACGTCGCAGTATCAAAACGATGCATTGAAAACGCACAGAGCTTTTGATTACCGCTCCTCGTTGAATGCTCTGTAAAAGCGGTAGCACTGAAGCAGGGCGTGCCGGTGGTTTCAGGTTGTGCATGCGGGTGGGTCCGGCTAAACACGGGCCTTCTTCGGTGGTGAAGGCCTCCGTGTACAATGGTCCCTTGCCCTGTGCGACTCCACGAGGATTGGAGGGGATTGCCTGCCAATGGATTGAGAGAAAAATAATATCCGACTGTTGCACTTAAACGGGGGGAAAAAAAAGTGGATGTCTGCGTGTGTTTTTGTTGTTGTCTTAATAGTGACAAGACATTCCGTGGCACCGCAAGTCGAGAGATGGCTGGAGGATGCCGGCGCAGGTACGAAAGCAACCTGCCTGTCTGTTAGCGCTCCGGTTACGCGCGAGAGGCGTCATTACGACGGCGAAATGGCAGCTTCTCCACGTTGGTTTGCGCGAGGCTGGGGGAGGACTCGCAAATAGTATATTTTCTTTCTGGCAGGAGTTGAAGTGCACAGTGACTTTTGTCGTCCACGTGAGAGTGAAAGAGAAACCGTGCTTGTATTCAGTCGGCTGTTTTGGTCACCCATGGTGTGCATCCTTACGAGGGCTGGTATTTGATGCTAGTTATACTGGCCCGTTGTGTAATGGTTACCATGCTGGGTTTGCAATCCAGAGATGGCTGGTTCGAAATTCCTGGCACAGGTGTACCCTAATGTACGTCAATGAGATTTACGATGGTTCGTTATTACTTTCAATGTGAAGTAATGTTTTATTTTTTTTCAATTTGCGTCCGGTTCAATATTACTTTCAACATTTCTTCCTCAAATTTTATATATTTTTGGTGGAAAACAATCAATACCTATAGTAAATGCACGTTATGTTGTTTGTGTGTGCGTGCACTTCGTACCGTTCCGGGCCGTTTGCCTGGCCGCCGTGTTTCGTAGCGCCACCTCTACCCTTCGCGACGTTTCGCCTCCCACGTTGGAGGCATCATCAAGCTTCTGGACCCGTCGGGGATAGCGTCTTCAGAAGCCCGACGATGCCTCCAACGCGGGGAGGCGAAACGTCGCGAAGGAGAGCGGAGGAACGCTCGACGCGGCTGTCCGCTGGAGAGCGGCTCTCGAGAGCGTTTCTGAAAAATCGCCAAGTTTGCCGATGTGCCGCGGTCGCCGTTTGCCGTTGCAGCCGTAGCTTCGACGCTCCCGGCGAACGCGAGGACCGCGAAGGCGGGGCTCACTGACGCGGAGAGAAAGAAGCAAATGAGCCGATCGGTTCCGGCTCTCACCGTGTCCGGGGTAAGCGACGCTCGCGGGCATCGACGGCCGCTTGTTTGCCACCTCTTCCGATTCTGACCCTTCTCCTCTGGCAAGTCTGGGTTTTCTTCGGCTGCACGGGTTTTCTCCCGCCGTTCTCAACCGGTGGGTCCACGGCTCACCAGTATCGGTCAGTTTTTGCTTAAGCTGGAAACAACTGTTGGACTATATACCTCTTTTTAACAGTTGTCCAGCGGGGAGGGGTGAGCATATTTACAACATCTCAGGGCAGCATCGGCAATTTAGTCAGGATAATTAACCTAGGCAGCATGTCTTTGGACTGTGGGAGGAAAACGGAATACCCGGTGAAAACCCACGCGGACGTGCGTAGAATATGCAAACTCCACACGGAAAGGTACCCGAGGCGGGAATCAAACCCGGAACCTTCTTTCTGTGAGGCGGCAGCACTACTCGCCATGCCACCGTGCAGCCGTCAATGGGTCTTGAGGTGTAAGAGGTTGAGAACGCCTGCTCTAGAGAGGCTTCCTATAGCAGAGGCCCTTCTGCCAGCGGTGACATGAGCAAGGAGCTGCAGGGCTGCACCTTTACCCTGCACTGCAAACCGATGTGTTGTACACAGCTGCTACTGCAGTGAAATTATCCAGTGAGTAGGTTAATTAGAATGACCAACGAGCTGTTGTATATTTTACTGTCAGGGACTGCCACGGAGAGGTAAGAAAGATGTCAGCGTTATGGCCGACCGACCTTTATCAACAAAAATTGTGCCAGTCGGCCGATATGTCGATATTACCTCTCGGTGGTGGGAAAAGAAAAACCTCCATCAATATTTCTAATTAACCCCTCGTATAATTAATTGCCGGTCTGCTTCTGCTTCAAGTATAATTTTGCACGGCGAAATAAACACGTGTCGGGTTGTGCGCATTAATCCGGCCAACCTGGCAGCTCAGCCGGATAGCTTGTTGGGAGTTCAAACACTGGTTGGGCCGGGTCGATTGCCCATCATGCGTTTCGGGGTCGCTAAAACGAGAACCACTATGGGGGGGGAAGTCAGCCAGCGACGGTTGTCCTACGTACAGACTCGCCCCTGCCGCCTTGGGAATTAGAAATTCCCATCATTGGTGGTTCGGGCATCTGGTAAGGATGCCCCCTGGAAAGCTCCTCCGGGAAGTCTACCAGGCACGGCCCACTGGGCGGAGACCTACATGCCGACGCAGGACACGCTGGAGGGATTATATCCTTCGGCTGGTCTGGGAGCGCCTGGGAATTCCCCAGGAACAGCTGGAATATGTTGCTGAGGAAAGGGATGTCTGGTCCACTCTCCTTGGACTGCTGCCACCGCGACCCTCACCAGGACAAGCGGTTTAGAAAATGGATGGATGGCTGTAAACAGGAGATGAGCACCAACTCGGTGCCGGTTTGAGTCGGGGAAACCACCGACTCGTGCAAAGCGTGCGATTGTTTGCGTCTCGCCCGCAATTAACGGAGCCGACAGCCTCCCATCTCTCCAGCCGCGGTCGCTCCCGCTGCTTATCTTCTGCACGGCAGCCACAGTGGCATCAAACGGCATTCCTCACGCCCGCTCGCAGGCCTTGTTAGCGATCCCACAAGACTTCACAGCGGAGCGAGTCGGAATACCGCTGCTCTGCAGTCAAATTAACCAGCCGTGATAACGTGGCACCGTGTTCTAAAAGAAGGAGACAAAAAAGCAAAGCAACGTCTCTCTTTGCGAACAGACCGCGTGAAAAGCTTAACGGAGCCCTCTCCCTGTCGTAATGGTTTTCAGATAAAACAAAGAGGTCCCTCTTGTAAACATCGCGCGTGCGACTTAACGGAGCTACCCCCGTGCAAAGATTTTTTCGACTCAAAGCGATGTGGGGTCTGGAATAGTAATCGGCTTTAATTTCAGCCAGGGGTGAATCTGGGTAGGCGACCAGGATGGATGGTTAACACGCCCGGCCCACGACATCCATTATACTTCTCCCTTCGGCTGTGACTACTAATTGCACGAACACCTACTCCGATCCACCAGCGACCCACAAAATATCTTGAGTTAACGATTGGTCGAGCAAAGCGGATTTGTAGGCGGGCGACGCGCTCGTAAAGCGGTGCCGTTGAGCATCAATTATTCCCGTTTTCTGAAAATCCCACGCGTCTGGTAAACGAACGCCGACGGTCATCCATCCATACATTTTCTAATCTGCTTGTCCTGGTGAGGGTCACGGCGGCAGGAGTCCAAGCAAAGTGGACCAGACGTCCCTTTCCTCAGCAACAGATTCCAGCTCTTCCTGGGGGATTCCCAAGCGTTCCCAGGCCAGCCGAGAGATATAATCCCTCCAGCGTGTCCTGGGTTGGCCTTTAGGTCTCCGTCCAGTGGGCCGTGCCTGGTAGACTCCCCGGGGGAGCCTCCCAAGTGGCATCCTTAACAGATGCCAACAATCATAAAACATACAACATGCCGGATCTCATCAGGTCTTGGTAGCTAAGCAGGTTTTGATCCTGGATAGTGCTTGAAGCCGCGGTGCTACGCTATGGGTAGCAAATATCAGTGCAGCTAAATCCACGGTTGTAGTGTACTGTGCTGCAACGTCTATGCTACCTATCGTCACCGACCCGCTCCAGCCAGCGTCGTGAGGCATGGCTAAATCTCCCTCCGCACCCACGCGGCATTGCGAGAGCCTCATTTAGCAGAAGATTTGCAAATTTACAGAAATAAAATAATTCGGTTGTGTGCCAAAGCAAGGCACTGAAGCCCAGTAAATCAATTTCAGAATTTGCATCCCCGGTTTTCCTAAACACCTTAGGTAGTCTAAGTATTACCATTAACATGCAACGCTTCCTTTGAGTCATTGGGCGTGACGAATCTTCGCATTTCTCCGAGCCTTCATGCTGGAGAGCGGCCGGATAGTTTGCAACTCAGTATTCTGACAGCGTAATTCCAAATACAATAATAACACAATAACAATGCAATGTATGGGCGCGCATGTACGTCTGAAAAGGATTGCGCACGCAAAGTGCCATTGTAGCAAGCTAGCGACACGGGGAAGAAGGAAGATTTGTGATTTTCCCGAAATCGAAATTATGCATTAGCGTTGCTTTGAAAATATTTATATGTGAAGAAAATGCCCTGCAGTTGAACGCTTTATCCGCAGTGGCAATATTTGATTATGCTGTGATAAACTCCTTGCTTTGACGCGCCATGAAAAAAAATATTTCGGCCTCCAATTGCGTTTGCACGTATGTTTGTTTTGTGCGAGCCGAGGGAGTTGTTATTCCTGCTTTCGTGGAAAGCCGCAAAATTAAGATTTTTTTTTTAAGGGATTTCTCATCGTCTGCAGCGCTGACTCTCGAAAAACTGCACGCGGGTATTTTTTTTTCTTCTCCCCTCTACAAAACAGGGAGGCAATAACGTTCGCTAGTTAATTGTTTCGGGCAATCGATGTGTACGGTCCCGCGGTGAGCTAACCACTCTCCCCCGCGGTGGTAAAACCTGCGCAATGTACCTGCGCAGCGGGGGAAAAAAAGCGTAATGGCTCGCTCGGTCCACTCATCAGGGCTAATGAACAATGCCTGTGTGTTGCAGGAGGATGGTGAACAAGGAATAGATATCGATTCCGAAGACAGTGGCTCCTTCAAGCTGAGGAGAGCCCCGAGTGAAGTCAGCTCCGTGAGTTGATGCAGAAATATCAGACGCGATGAACGCCTTCTGGCGGAGCGGCTGCCGCCAGCCACTCTTGCAATATTTACTGTTTACCGGCAGTTTTGATAAGTGTTTGCGTATCGGATGTTCAAGGTTTGAACGGTTAAGCCGCGTACTTAAATCGTAGTAAACACGCGGAATTTATTTAAGGCCCCTGGATTATTACGCCAGGTGTGTACGTACCCACGCACGTTTGCGGTGAACGAGATGCAAAATAACGTTTGCTACCGTCTCCGGGATGTGTAAAACCTTTAGCGTGCATTGTCAAGCAGCTGCCCTTTATTAATCGCCTCAGTTGCTAGCGTTTGGGCTACACGGCCTGCTGATTTCCGCTGAGCGTAGGCAACCCGAGCGAAGCCAACGCCAGTAATGTGTGCGCAGCGTCAGTCGCTTTGTATGCAAGCTGGAAGGAACCGTTGTCCAGCGGGGAGGGGTATGCGTGTTAGTAATTAACTTGGGCTATACGCGGGATGCACGCGAGCTGGGAATCGAACCGGGGCGCTTCTTGCTGTGAGGCGGCAGCGCTACTCGCCGTGCCGCCCTTGCGCGGAAACTAGGCACGGTGTTCCACATTCATAAAGCCGCAACAGTTTGTTATTATTATTGATGTCACCGTTGTTGTTGATGGTGCGACGACAACGACCGTGCCGCACCAGATCAGCGGCAGCATGATGAGCCTCTACAGCGACGCCGGCGACTACGGCAACGTCGACGTGAAGGGGGAGGTGAACTTCGCCATCAAGTACGACGAGCGCCGCACGGAGCTGCAAGTCTGCGTGGCCCAGTGCCGGGACCTGGCGGCCGCCGTCGCTAAGAAGGGCCGCTCCGATCCGTACGTAACCACGCCCGGCCCGTGACGGCGGCGCGGTGTGACGGCGGCGTGATGTGTCGCGGATTACCGCGCGGCAAGCGAGCGTCCGCCGGCAGCCGTGACGATTCGTGCCTGGCACTAAGACCCTTGCGAGCCACTTTTGACGTCACAGTTGTACGGCTGCGGGCACTCGGCGAGACCGATCTGAGCTGGATTAAGAATCTGGCGGGTACCCAGGTCACTTGACGGGATCCCAGGAGCAGCTCTGTGAAATGCGCTTCCCCGAGCTGTTCGACAAACGCGGAGGATCGTGCGAGGGGGATTGTGCGAGCTTTCTTTGTCTCGCGATGCAAGCGGGAGAACGCTGGGGGGAAGGGAGAACGAGATTATTTACTATATTTTATATTTTTTTGCAAACGGCGTAAAAGGACATCTGGTGGGTGGCTGCATTTTGCAGATTTATAGACACATATACCAGCGGTGTTTGAGCCCAAAGTGTTTGGACATGTTTGGGGCCGGCCCCATCAATCCGTCACGTGCCACGTGTGCCGCGATATACACTCGCTCACGGCGATCGGCCGCCGGGTAACGACGATGCTAGCCGGAGACGAATTGCGTTGAGTATCTGCGCACAGCGGCTATGAGGCATCGCGTGGCATATGGATGATACATTCCGTGCCTCTGCATATGCAAATGTGCACGTAAACAAGGTGATTTGTGCGTTGCGTTTCAACCCCTGCGTATCGCAGACACCTCGCCTCGCGCGAGTGTGTCCCTTAATTATGCATGGCACCGCGTAATACCCGCATGACGACGGCGCATCGATATTTAATGCGTATGTGCGAGCGTGTTTCTGTATAACGCTGCTCTGCCGAAGTCCTACCCGATTAACTATTTACACGTTTAATAAATGCACTTCCAAAAAAACAAAACGAAAGCAATAGGATGCCCGCTAATAGACACACAAATAACCCTAATGCTATATCAAGCAAAGTAATTATAAGCCGGTGAGCGCGAGTCTGTGGGGCAGGGAAAGAATAAATACGACCGACCGTAACTTTGCGCGAGAAAGCGCGCGGGCTGCGGGAGAGCAACCGTTGCGGGACGGACCAAAGCTGGGCATTTAAATTAACCCGATTAATTATATCCGCGTCGGCGGCCGGACACGGAAACTCGCATTCCGCGACTCGTAATAAAGCGGACGGAGCAATATCAGAGTTCTTTCGAAGGCGAGGCATCGGGTTCTCCGAGGTCGAAAAGGCACGGCGCCCTCCGTGGTGCGTATGAGCTCTCTGTAATAAGCCCGAGCAACCCCCACTTAGCACATCAATTCGGAGAGAAAGTGGCTTTTTTGGGTTGCGCCTGTCTCAGAAATGCCAAGTAAGGGGGGGGGGGGCCGTAAAAAGGCCACGCGAGGCAATGAACCAGAAGGTGACAGACCTCTGTGTAGTTGGGGGCATAAAACAAAAAAGGGTGTGATGGATTTCGTGAAATTGGGTTTTGTCTTCTAGCACGATTTGCGAGTGAATCGTTTTACGGCAGTGGCGAGGGACGTCGGATCGGATGTTATTGTTACGGATGCTGGGCTGTGGGTCTCGTCGGCTGCCGACGAACGCATTCAGCTGAAAAACGTACACAGTGCGCGGGGATTATGACCGTCGCGGAGCGTGCGCGCAGGTAAATAACGAGTCGCACACGAGATCGATGGACTTGTTGACGGTTGCGTCGACTGGGGAAAGAAATACCTGACGGAGTTGTTTTGACGTTGGCAACAGTGCCAACCGGTGGCTATTTCACACAACGCGATCTCTGAATGCCAGACCGGCTCACACATCGCTTGGTTAATGGCCACAACAATGATAATTTACTTAGCATTAATTTATTCCTAATATGTAGAAGTGGGAGCTGATATATGCAAGCATTAGCCCACGCTGCATACGTTTAGCATACATTGCGTGCGCGGTTCATAAATTTAACGGCATTTATGCTTAATTCCTTTGTCCGGTGGAGTATATATTTACTTGCATTTGCATGTTTACACCGTCTTGATAGATCGTCAGAGCCGCACGCCTAATTGCCATCAGTGTTTAATGTAGCCCGGTGTAAAACACACAGACACGGAACGCGCGAGGTGCGTATTAATCTTTTCCCCAAGACTCGGCACGGGCGAGCGATCGTGGGTGCTCGTTATTAATCTCTGTCGCGTCCGATGTGGAAGAAGGAACGTATGAACTTTGTATCTGAAAGAGGCAGCTATTGTGAAATAATTGATTTGTCTGTGTTTATATACAAATGGCTCTTAAAAGTCTGATGAACACAGAACACACGAATACGCAACGTGAAACAAGTGGCTTGCTTAACGCACCGACACTCGTACACAATGTTAAACGACTGCCCGGCAAACACAAATGACACTAATATGCAATGTTAAACGGATACCATACAAACACAAAAAACGCACATACACACACATACGAGAAACGCGTGCCTCAATAACATCGCGCTGACGAGAGGCGTAGTCACGTGAACGCTCTTTGCGT
>JAZEWU010000045.1:3845769-3856027 GCA_036362915.1 Geotria australis | reverse complement strand
ACATCTCAGGGCACCGGGGGCGATTTAGTCAGGATTATTAACCTAGGCGGCGGCGTGTCTTGAGACTGTGGGAGGAAAGCGGAGTAGCCGGTGGAAACCCGCGCGGACGCGGGGCAAACGCGCAAACTCCACGCAGAAAGGTACCCGAGTCGCGAATCGAACACGGGTTCCTACTGCTGTGCGGCGGTAGCGTTACTCACCGCTAGGTCGCCGTACCGCCCGGTGCGTTATTCGGCGTTTCCGGAATATAGACCGCGGTGACGAGTTCCACGGAGCTCTCGGGCCTCTCTGATTCCACCGAAGGGCATCTGTTTCACAGCCCCCTGCAGAGTCGAGCCAGGAGGAATAACCAGGGTTGATGGCTTCATTCCCCCCCGGCGCTCCACGATGCCGCACCGGGTGCTCATTTCAAGCCGGGTCAATCTAGGCAAGGCCCTCACCCGGCGAAGAGGTCAATTGAAAACATTGAAATTCAGTCTTCGGAGGCCGCGATTGCGCATGGATCAAGTGCGTGACCCCCACCCCCCAACCCCTCGACTCCACTCCGCCCAATCGACGGAAGGTAGCGTGAAGTGCATAACATTACGCTAAGATTCCTGGCGCTCCACTGTCGCGTGGGTAAAATGCAAAGGTGCAGCCCTGAAGTTGCTGGCTCACGTCCCTGCTGGCTGAAGGGCTTCCACCAGAAGGAGCGCTACTGTGGGTGTCTTTTTGACCCACTCTTCCACGACGGCCAAAGATCTGGCCCGCCACTTGCGACCTCCCGATCGACTGGTGCAGCCACGGTCACCTTGTGAAGATTTAACGCGATCGTGTATCACAACTCGCCGTTCCTCGTGAGCTCCTCAGCCTCGGTCGTACTCGCGGAAACCTAACGGGTTACGTCCTACGCAAGAGGAGCGTGTCATACACCGACCGCCAAACTCGCGAATGTGCTGCGTACACGTTTACATTTCCACCGGGTGGACAGAGGCGAGAAGACTTAGTAAACTTGCGCCACTGTTTCAACTGTCTCGCTGGGAGATCAGATCAAATGGGCGTCCGCTGGCAATCAAGCCAGATGCGCCAACTGTTACACCTTAAATTTCTGGCGGTGACAGTCTCGTCCGCACAATGGCCCATAAATCTCACCGCGTCTTTCTGCTCAAGCTGCGCTGCCCGAGGCCATCGGCTACACCGGGATACAGACGCACAACCACGAAACGCTCGGCCCGGCCCCACGTAACACGGCGCTCACGGCGACACATCTGCCCGAACCTCGGCACGATTGTGTAAATAACGTGACACATTAATTAAAGCGTAGCCCACTTGAGGCTAAATGTCATTGCAGGATGCGCCGATGAGAGATGATTTACAGAGGTGTCTGTGTGTGCGCGCGCGTGTGCGCGTCTGCGAATCCGCGCGACTTGCCCGCTAATGAAAGACTCTGCTCGCAAACGTGTCGTGTCTCGTAATCACATTTTACGCCACGAGCCAGCTGCCAGAACAATAGCTGTAATTAAGCTGAAGGGACTTGGAAAACAACGGCTGGAACTGTCGGTATCATCGCACCCCAACCGCTTGGCGTAACAACAACGGCCGCACACGGAGCACGATCCCCGCAATCTGCGTCACGAAATTGCCTGGTGGGGACACGAGGAGGTGTCCTCTCGAGCATGTTTGCGCGACCGAATTTAGATTCCCCACCCGCGATCGCGGCCTCAATTTAGTTACCGAAGGGGAAGAATGTGTGCAACACACCGTAGCCCCCACCGGCCCGCTCCCCCCCCCACTCTGTTGCCCCCCCCCCCCGGCCCCCCGCTCCACACGAATTCAATTAGTCGCCCGAGGGCCCAGAGAAGAAATAAAGCGTGCCGAGCGCAGCGTCTTCCCGCCAAACGGAACCCGCGTCTTGCGACTGCTCCCAGTGGTAATTAATTCTCAACGTGCATTAGCCTAATTACCACAATTAATGCCGTTGCTCGAGCGGTCCTTAGCCGTAGTGCCTTAATGGCGTAGCGTTGCTTAAAATCCAGTCACGCTGTTAAAGCCGGAAACGCTTCTCCGCGTGGCTGTAAATCACGTGCCAAGGATGAGCCATCTGTACGTCGGCGTTCCGTCTAATCCCACTGGGAAGGGTATGGGAATTCTACGTATGCGACGCGTATACCGCATTAGCGGACACTGTTAATGCAATTACGTTATCAAAAGTAGTAAAAGTTTATAGGATGCGGCACGAGATTTTTCACCTACTGGTGACTTCATAACGCGGTTTCATTTTGTGGGTTAATGATGCCTAACTGATTATATTTTTCATATTTAATTTTAATCTCGGTAAATCTGTCTTCCTCCTGGTTTTACTGGTGCCGTGACGCCGTCTCTAAAAAAGGCGACGCGTTTGGGTTTCCGAGTGATGTGCCGAAAGCGATTCTCTTTGAATAACACCCGGCAGTCTCATCACATAAAGAGATACAGAATCACCTGTGTTTGATATCTGGCCATGGCTAACACCAGTGGCGAGTGATATCCTTCCTAATCGCTTCTAGGTGCCCTGTTTGCAAACTGCCAATAGCCCGTGCGGAGAAGCATCGTCGAACAACCCTCATTACCAACAAGTTGATCAGTGGACTGATAACGGGTTGACCGCGCGAATACATTTAGAAGATACCACTGAGCAATACTTTCCAAAGCTGTTCGTTGGGGATAGCTGTGTCGAGCGTTCTAGCATTCCCCTTCACTCTCCTCAACACGACTATCCGGAAATAACAGCTTTGGAAAGCAATTCTCATACAATTGAGCCGCGAAAACCTTCATCAGTGCAACGGTTACCACTGCTGCTGAAAAATCGCTTTGTTAAGCAATATAGCACTTAGTCTTTTTTTTAGATCCTTAAAATGTTTTTTAACGAGTCAACTGCAGGGCAATTATATTCAGCAAAGGCCAATGTTATTACATGCGTGAGGGATGCCTATTAACCACAGTTTTGTTACTTCACTTTGGTGTGGAAATTTGAAAATCTATTTACAGATTGTTACGATACACCATTACAGAGCACTCGTGTGTGGAGTAGTGGTTCATAGGTCTATGATGTGTTTTCTTGTTGGACTGCATCGGTATAATGTCGTACGTTCCGTGCGATTGCCTAGAAGAGTTTTCTCCATACACAAGGTTTTTTTCCTGAAGAAAAGTCTCAAAAGAAGCTCCCTACACATGGAGTTAAACGTCAGACATCGCACCCAACGACAGGCGGCTCAACACAAAAACACGTCGCGAAAACCCACGCGGCAGTGGTGTTTAAGTCTCCGCAATGACACCCAGGTCTGGACACGTCAATGGAACATTAAAGCGTGCCGACTTGCACTCGAAAATGTGGCAGAAAATTCGTAGCGGAGCTTAGCAGACGCGAAACAAATTGTACAAGTTCGTAAGGACTCGACGACACTCAGCAATGCAGCTAAGGCCGTTAATATTCCTACTTTTTAAACCACCGCTGTGATATGTTTTCTGTGCCGTAGGTACAAATTTCTCAAGAAGACCTGACGAGCAGGGGCTATCTCAACCTGGCCCTGAAATACATTCCTGCCAACTCTGTGGGTAAGTGGACGTTTACTCTGCCGCCTGCAAAACGCGATACTCGTACAGTTTAAAGACGACAACACGGGAACTTGAAGTGGCGTCTCGTGCCTGTAAAACATGGAAGGCAGTGGTTAGTAAGTTGGAGAGTTTTTAAACTTTTGCCATTATTATTATTCGGCAGATCTGAGTGTAAATATGCGCGCTTGTCTATTCACCGACCCCCCCCTCCCCAAGGTCAATTCACGCCGGCGAGCGGAGAGATTCACATCTGGGTCAAGGAAGCCAAGAACCTGCTGCCTCTCAAGCCGCACGGCGTCGACGCGTTTGTCAAGTGGTACGTCTGGCCAGAGACGGGCTTAACCCCACGAGCCCCGCGGCGGGTCACACACGAGGGACCGGGGTTACCGAAAGAGTTGGGTTTTGCCGTGGTTCATTGCAGCGGCTGCTGTTCTTTCATACTGTAGAGGAAGGCGAGGGGGTTGGGGAGGGCATTGATGGGCAATGTCTGCGCGTTCAGTGTCGAGTTTGCCGGAGCGAGCCAGCGTAACGGGGAGAGCCGCGTCAAGCGAGCTCCTTTCTAACGTCGTACACGGCATCGTTTGCCGGGTAAATTGGCACCACGATGCGCTCGAGTCGGGTGGCCGATTAAGCGCTTGTCCGATACCCGCAGGGTGACGCCAACTGCCTGCTTCGGTCATTCCGCTGGCAGATTTTCAGATGCGCGTCGGGCCGCACCTGAAGCCACCGCCACGTGGGTTTTTGCAGCTGTGCACGTGACCTAAGCCAAAAAAGCCTTTACGTTAAATTAGCCTTGACAGATTGATAGGTAAATAGATGTTTATTATCACAGCAGAAAATACCCATTCAGTTCCGAAGCTCTGGAAGCGGGATTTCTGCGGCACAATACCATGTGGCCATACCACGTTGTCCCCTAACGAGCACTAACCGTGGATTCCACAGAAGAACAGTCAGCTATCAATTTACGCTGAAAGCAACGTTCTGTATGGGTCACATCTCAGCACTGCCCAGCAGATCTCCTGCTGCACGCGTGTAGAGTTATGAATAGCGCCCGCAGTGTAATTGCGGTTACCAATTTCGAATCGCGGACCACGAAGTTCAGGTTTGTCCGCTGATTGCACGCATCACGTTCGGTCTTCTGAGCAACGCGGGGAGAGCTGCAACGCGCACGCTCGGCGAGGTGTCGTCTCTGTTTCTGCGGCGCCGCAGATTGATTCGAATGCAGTTGGACGTCGCTCACCTTCAAGGTGCTCCACGGGTTATTGTTACGTGCCGTTAAATAAGCGCCCACAAATTCCAGTTGACGTAAATCCTATAAAAACGTAAGCTTTTTCTTCTCTCCTGTTCGCGCAAATGCAATTTATACCGCGGGTATAAGTCGTACGTATAATGCACGTGAGCGCAATGGTTAATTTGCACCCCAAAGTTTTTCATGCCTGCGCTTTAACACACGTGGGATTTTTGATAGTGTCAAGGTTGATATTGACTGTTACTTCTGAACCATTGTGGCCAGGTGGCAGGGCACTTTCCTCAACCTAACGAGCTTAGTCAGGCCATCTCCTAGCAAAACAATTTGGCAACAGTCGATGTGCTTAAACCCTTAAGCTGAGCGAGGGGCCATCGAGAAGTAATCTGGCATCTCGGCTGCGCGCGATGGCACTTGGCTGCTATCCACCGCCTTTCCAGGTGAGAGGCTCGAATCTGCAATCTGCCGACTCTGCCAAGCAAAACGGCCTCTTTAATTGTCTGGCTATTCCTGCGGCCGCTGTTGTTTAGCGTCACGCCAGAGAAAGACCCGATGAAGGAGCCATGAGAAGGCTCTGCGTGATCGATATTTGCGCTCGTTCCATTACGCATCCGTAAAGGCGTTTTCTTCGGGCGGTAATGAAATATTCACGCGGCTCGTTGGACCACGCCGCCTTCCGTTGTTCCGACCGCGATAATTGTCGCGATTCTGACACGTGCACAAGACTCCCTTCAATCACTGAACGCTCATTCGTGTGCTTTGCTTGTTTCTGCCTAAAGCTAACCTGGGGAGAACCACCAGGTAAACCTCTCAATCAGTCAACAAATTATTTGGGTGCTAATGTGTCGCCTGTGGTGCACGGACACAAACGGCGGTAAATGCCACGCATTCATCAGTAACACCGCCTTAGGGGGGAACGTACATTTTGGGCAATAGCCCCTTTTATTGCGATGAAAACGGGCCACCGCCCGAAACGGTGCCCATTATATACTCTATAATCATATAGTCTATAACACAATACATTATATCAGTACTATATTACATACTAGATAATTACCATTTTCTCAAAATGTCACTCGTTATATGTATATTTTTTCGTTCATGGGCAGTGTTATTGACGAATGTGTCGAGTTTTTTAAAATCCACAATTCAGGTCACGTCTCACAGAATGTATTCCCTCGTATCTGACGCGGCTATTAATGTGCGTTAAATACAGTTTGGGCGCTGCCACCGCAGTGTGTTGGTCGGCAGCGCACTGGACTTGCAATCCAGAGGGAGCCAGTTCGCTTCCATCTCCCGTAGCAGCAGTTGAAACCATGAGCAGGTTTCTTAAATCACCGTGCTAGTCTCCCCAGAGCAGTATGAAGTTGGAACGCTGCAGTTAATTAATTGGCAGGTCGCTTGTGTTTTGGTTATGTTTAGGAAGAGTAGGCCAAAACAACCTCTAGAGCTGCCATTCTCAACCGGTGGGTCTCGACCCACCAGTGGGCCATGGACATCAGACCCAAGTGGGCCTTGATGTGCAAAAGGTTGAGAGACCTTGCTCTAGAGAGCCTGTCTCGAGCTCCCTATAGTGTAAGCACTTTCAATACCAGTGATGTAAAGCAAGCAATTTCGCAGCTGCAGCGTTGCCTTTTTACATAGAAAACGATTTAAAGCGTTTGAGTTTCTTTGATTCGTTACACAGATGATCCTATTTGGACAGTCGCGCGACTATTTCACAGGCGAGATTGCTGGTGCGTGACAGCAGCAGCAACACAACAGAGACCGACATCTACATTGCCGAGAGAGGGGTGAAAGGTTCCTCCGGAATCTTGCGCAAACCAACAGACGAAGGGCGGTAATGTTCTGACCGACCGGTCGCGACTGCTGTTTCGCTCCCACAGCTACATCCTGCCAGACCTGAGTCGAAAGAGCCGGCAGAAGACGCGCACCGTCAAGAAGTCGATGAACCCCGTGTTCAACCACACGATGGTGTACGACGGCTTCCAAGACGAGGACCTGCGCGAGGCGTGCGTGGAGCTCACCGTGTGGGACCAGGAGACGTTCTCCAACCAGTTCCTGGGAGGCCTGAGACTCGGCCTTGGCGGGGGTAAGACTCGCGAGCCGCACACCCTCGCACACGCTCGCACACGCGGTCGAATTTGATTCGATTCTTCGAAGTGTGATGGTTATATGACAGTTTCCCATTGCAACAAGTTCTTCTTTAGTTGCAAACAGCCCTTCAACATTTAGAGATATAATAGTCAGTGCTGGCCTTAAAGGCGGGCATTGGCCTCTCTTCTTGCTCCAGACTGAGGGGCTTCTGGCATCTGTTGAGCTTCTGGACATCGTTGTCTTTCAGCTCCTTGGCTTCGAAGCGTTTGGTAGAATTTGCAGGTAATGCCAAGTATTACTTGACAGGGATCGTGACGTGAACGCTTCTACCTTGATCACCGCACACGCGGTGACGACACGGAAGCTGTCGTCGCGTTGCCGCCTTGAATTTATTTTTCCCCATCGTCGTCAGTGTTTTGGAGTAGCTGCCGTAGCTAATCTGTAAGTCTTCCCAGGATATTAAGTCCTGTTTTTTTTGCTATTTGGATAAGAATAATAATACACCATCCCAAGACAATGCATTTGCTGTAGTTCTCCCCACTTATAGTACTGATAGATATTACCTGTCCCCTATGATGTGTTGTGGTTATTTGTACTTAAGAGATGGCATCCCTACAATGTGGAAAATGCCACTAGCTCAGATGTAGTGAACAGTTTCCTTATTGAGGGATAGATAGGACTTTCAAATATATTTGGCATGCCACGTATCGGCGCACACTTCTCAGTTCCTTCCATCACAGCAAGAGGCTTTGGCAGTGACAAAAGTGACTGAAGGTGATAATATTTGAAATGATGTTGCCAGGTCAAATATTCCTCTACAGTCGCCAATTAGCGTATCCAAGATGCTTTCATTGACCGGCGCAACACTGGAAGTTGTTTGCAGTGATGGGCCGAAGAGGAGTTTGCAGTACAGTTGACAGGTCATCCTTTAACACACACGCTCTGGTCACGTAAGTCATTGCAAGAGGCTCTTGTCATGACAGGAAGCAAGGGACTGAACTGGGTAAAACTCTAAACACAGCATTGCCAGGTCAAATACTCCCCTCTAGTACCCAATTAGTGCAGCTAAGATCCTTGCAGTGTTGGATAATTGCTGTTTCCGGCCAATTGTCATGGGTTCTCTACCCATGCGTTAGGCCGAGGACTGTCTTGATGGGGCTGCTAAAGAACAGGCATAGGCAGAACACGGGGATAGGCTGACCACCGCCTACATATAAATTGGGTCGCAAGTATCGGTGCCTCCTATTTCTTTATCAAAAAAATAATGTGCGCGTCTTTTTACCCAATTATATCCCAACTGTGCTGTTGGTGTCACGTTATGAGAAAAAAGAATATACGCTCGCAGATGTCGTAGCCGGAGAATGTCGCAGAACTACCGCGGAAATCACCTCTTTATTACCACTTTAATAAGAGGTGTCATTTTAATGGCGTGAAAGGAATTTTCACCGAACTAAATATTCAAATATCAGCGCGAGAAAATTTGCCACGTTAATAAACAAACGAAATGAATTCGATGTAATATTTTTGACAGCAGGGGTGGCGCAGTGGTAATATCTGTGCCTCGCAGAAAGAAAGTCCTGCCCGAGGCAATTCAATTCCCACCTTGGGCACCTTTCTGTGTGGAGTTTGTGTTCGCCCCCCCCCCCTGTTATGCGTGAATTTCCTCCGAGTTTTCTGGTTTCCTTTTACAACGATAATGAATTGGCGTTTAACATCATCCTGTATAGGACAGTGTCTGGTGGATTGGCACCAGACACTCTGTGGTTTGCTTGTGCCTCCGTATCCGTGTCTCGTCCATATGACCAGGCGTCGAATTTGCACACGTTATAAATTGTAGTATTATTATTTTTGTGCAGTCATTGGTGACCAGCCCTATCTCTCTCTTCTTGAGAACCTGGTTCAATGACAAGCGACCTAAAACTTGGATTAAAATCTAGGATGTGAGCAGTCCCAGCTCAGTGCTCTGACCCTTGAAACCACGTCTAATATTAATTTTTAATGCGTTAAAAAAATATCATCCGCTCAGGGTTGTTTTTGTATCAATGTTTGGTGTCTCTACATCAGAAGTTGTTATTGCCATTTCTTAAAATAGCTTAATACATTATTTATAATGCCACGTTAGATTAATTGTGTGCTGTATTTCCTCAACACATGCCAAGACACGACGGCAGCTATGGTGGGCTTGCAATCACATTCCTATACAGACAGCATTTTGTCCGCAACAGCATAGCAGGCTTCGCAGGATTTCTTAATGTTAAAAAAAATTGTATTAAGGATTATATTTGTCTATTTTCCCGCATTATAATTCCAATTGTGCTTTTAGCATCAGATGAATTGTGGAATATATTCGGAACTCTCTCGAAGCACTCCAACCCTGTATTCGAGAGAATAGCCTGCAGAGGCAGATTTTGAAGAGTCCTTCAGTTGACCTCTTATATAACCCTCACGCTAGGGGCACTCCACTTATACACAGTGCTACAGAAATGTTCGCCACGTTGCGAATTTGCTGTTCTAAACTCTCAGCGCTATAATTTAGTGAAGTTAACAACCAAAGTTATAGTTTATTTTGTGGAGTCATTGGTCACGGGGCTGTCACCATCAACTCACAACACATTCCAAACCCTGGGGGCGGCACGGTGGCGTAGTGGGTAGCGCTTCCGCCTCACAGCAAGAAGGTCCCGGGTTCGAATCTCGGCTCGGGGTGCCTTTCTGTGTGGAGTTTGCATGTTCTCCCCGTGTCCGCGTGGGTTTTCGCCGGGCACTCCGGTTTCCTCCCACCGTCCAAAGACATGCTGCCAGGTTAATTGGCGTACTGACTAAATTTCCCCAGGCGCTCTGCGATGGACTGGCGTCCCATCCTTGGCGTTCCCCTGCCTTGCGCCCTGTGTCTGCCGGGATAGGCTCCGGCTCACCGCGACCCTCTATAGGATTAAGCGGTTTCTGAAAATGGATGGATGGACATTCCAAACCCACTTAAACGACAGGCGGCTGAACCCTGGATTCAAACCTAGGGTCCTCGGCAGTGCCCGCGGTTACTCGGCTACCTCTGGCAACATTTGTTAAGGCGTCGCTTTCTTCTCGCCGTGTGAAGGGATGAGCTACGGCAAGCCGGTGGACTGGATGGACTCTCGAGAAGGAGAGGTGGCGGTATGGCACAACATGATAACACGTCCCAGTGAGTGGACAGAAGCCCTCCTCCCACTGCGACCAGACATGGGCAAGTCCAAGAAATGATGGGGCCTCTTGCACTCATCTCGTGGCAGAGAGGGTGTCAAACTGGACTGAGGTTCTGGAGCTCTGCACTGAAAGGCCTATTCATTACACTGGCTACTAATGAAATAA
>JAZEWU010000045.1:3832756-3845675 GCA_036362915.1 Geotria australis | reverse complement strand
TATAAACTACACTCCAGTGGTAATAGAACTAAAAGTACTAATAATAAGAATTAGAAAAGAAATAGTCCAAGCTGAAAGAGGAAATCAAAGTGGGCCTTTCGGTTAAAATTTTAATGGGAATGAGCGCAGCGTGCGGGCACATTGGTGCAAGCAGTTGCACACTCTGTGAAATGGTGCCATTAACTGGGTAACGTGCAGTAATTGGAATTTCCTTTTTTCCCCCTTCATCTTCATATCAAAGACTAACAGTGCCAGTGTTCAGTGAACTGGGTTATAGTACCATGCCGCTATTGTGTTAGCTAACGATGCTGCATGCACGGAAACACACGCTTGCTCGTAATAACTGGGTTTGTTCATATGGAAATCTAAGGCTTGCTTCTCTTAAAATGTTTAATTATCCATAAATGCATTTCGAGGCTTTTCTCGTTTTTATATGCACTGCGGGTGGGCTCCGTGTGTTTGTTCACCCACAAACTTGCTTGACAGGTATGCCCTGCTGTAGGTAGCGTTAATATTTTTTGTGACGTTTGACGCAGCGAAGAGACCAGTGCTACGAGCAGAAATCATTTTGCATTGTAAAACAGTTGGAGTTTAGACTATGCCTGGGTTCTGGTGATCGTCCAAATACAACAAATATACAATGAGAGCAGCTGTTCGGGGTTTTTTTTGTTAAATGAGTTTAATACAGAGTAATTAAAAATGAGGTTTAATAAATTGGAGGTAATGGAGAATAATTATTTTTAATTGTAGGCTTAATAATACATGTGTTTATAGGTCTGTTACACTAGTTTTAAGTGGTTTGCTCTTTTGGGATAGGTTAAACAGTGCTTTCTTTGCAACGGCTGGGAAATATGGAAATGAACGACAGATATTAGCGACTCGACGTTGGTTGTTATTAAGAAGGTTTGGCTCAAAATATGATGGTACGTGTATGTGCTGAGGGTTGGCGAAGACGGACGATCAAAAAGGACTTGCATAGCCGGAGGTGATCGGCTAATTAGCTCAACGATAAGGCACTCCCAACAACACAAGGTCTGTGGACTATGGGCAGCATATGCAGCGGCCAATGCGACTTAAGAGGGTGCGAGAGATTACAGTTCTGCAGGGTTGCGCTTAACGCCGGTCCCTGCTAAGACAGGACAGTGGGAGTAAAGGCTCGAAAGAGGAGGTGAACGAATAGTGAATTGCATGTCGATAGTCACGCGATGGGGAAAATAACGCTGCGGGTTTTGCAAGATGTCACTATCGAGGATGACACGGAGAATCGAAATAAGGAAAACAAATTCTGATTTACATAAGGAGAAAAAAACGGTCCAAATTATATAGTCGTGAAGAAATGGCTGGCAAAAGTTCAAGGGAATAAACCTAACATTGCACATGAAATACAGAATGGTAATGCTTTGGCCACTTCTCCTTCAACAAAACTAATGAGGAAATTGGAAAACTGTCTGCAATGAAATAGGATTCTGTTTTATAAACATTACCCTCTTTATTTGTTGTTCACAACGGTGCCGTATGTTTATCGTGACAATATTCTATATGCCTGCCATTGAAATCTGTTCGGTTAAGCACTGCATTCTATCTTTTTTCCCCATTTGCTTTTTTTCTAAGCTATTTTGTATGTATGTGGTATTGGGGCATCATTTCAGTTTTAAGAAATAATGTATGCTCAGATATCAAATGTAAATTGGTTGAAATGCCATGATGATTTGAAAAAAATCAAAATAAAGGACTGTGGCTGTGGTGTATTTCATTCCACAATGTTTTTTTTTAAATTCCTCAATTCCATTGTAAAGTTTGTACATTTAAAGTTGTAAAATTGGTGTATTTTACATGTTTCTGAATGCAGTGAAATGTTCTTAAAAAGGGAAAATGGTTATAAAACACAAAGGCGGCAACACAAATTTACATAACACTCTACGTTATTTCACCGCAAATGTGAATCATTTTTATTTTCAAACCTAATACTTTCTATCGGCAATAATGCGAGCTTGGGTGACTATAACTCCAAAATAAACAAGATTTAAATAGATGAAGTACTTAAAAATTATATATATATACTATTTTTCTTTATACAGGAAAGCCTCAGAAAAACCCAAGATTTTCAAAGGACCCTGTTTCGCAAATGTAGTCTGTGTAGAATATGTACTGGCGTTCCATCCTCGGTGTTCCCCTGCCTTGCGCCCTGTGCCTGCCGGGATAGGCTCCGGCTCACTGCGACCCTGTACAGGATTTAAGCGGTTTCTGAAAATGGATGGATTGATTTCGCGTATGAGGAGAATAGATTTTGTGGGGGAAAAAAACACAACCCCAGGAATCGCATGAAAAGATCTGCACAAATAGGTCATGAACCTAAAAAACCCAATTTGCCATGCTACATCTTACAAGAGCATAGCCCTGTAGGGGATGTCTTACAAGCACGACATTTTAATGATCTTGCCTCCAAAGTTTTAAGTTTTATTTTGTTTAACCAGGTGAGAACTCGAGAGACTGGAATACTCTCATTTTCAAGAGAAACCTGAGACATTAGTCTGCCAGTGGGAGGGGTCGTGATTGCTATGTATTATCCTAAGTAATTCAATCCATAACGATACAATTTATAACGCGTGCAAATTCCACGCCTGGTCATGGACGAGATGTGGAGGCGCGAGGAAACCTGGGGGGGGTCGGTCACGCAGTCAGCCGGCAGCTAGAAATTACGATGTTATCAGCCAATAAAATAGCGAGTGCTGTTTTAGTTATGGGAGGAAACCAGAGAACTCAGAAAATCCACACACAACGGGAGAACACAAATGCTGCACAGAAAGGCACCCGGGGGTGGGAATCGAACGACCCTCAGGCAGTGTAATTTTACAATTCGGCAAATTTGTATCCTGGATAGATGGTTAACAAATCCTGCTGTCGTTTTTCTCCCCAGTTAGATCTCAATTGTGCTATGAGAGAGAGTTATGTCAAGGGATTAAAGCAATTCAATCGGCAGCTATTTCGAAACTAAGTGCATAACCTGTTTTTGGAGAATTATCTCTAAGAGGTGATGTTACGAACCACTTAGGAGGTCGCTTCAATTGCTCTCATGAAATTCCTGAGCTGAGCTGTATCCACTCTACCCGTGCCTATCCATAGAGGTATTTGTCGCGAGGAAATTAAACCAGTTTGAAGTGCTCAGAGTTGTACGTTTGCTGACATAATGTAAACTAAAGTTGAGTACGGCATTCGTTCTCCAGCCGAGATCTGAATTTGAAAACCTAGTTTAACCTAAGATGAGTGAAACTCACACATGGCCAGATCAGTGCTCTATGGATGATCTTTGCCCCTCTGAACCACCTTTATATTTCCATTGGCTGCTACACAGGCCACTCAAGAACATGAGGTCATCATAGCCAATGGCATTAATGACAACACACCTCATCAACGCTTCCACCAGTCGTTCCCAGAGTTGTTGTAATGTCAACACTCAATATTTAAACTGCTCTTATAGTTTTCCACCATCTGGCTGAAAGTCCTCCCTGTCTCTAACCCCTGGCTGGCACTCCAATGCATGCCTTCATAACCTTCCCTACTCCGCCCTGCTTCTGCATCCCAGCTCCTTTTCCTTATTAAATCTATATCACTTTATTGCCAGCTGCTATTACGATTATCGTTCTATTCTCACTTCGCTCAGGCTGGTTGGGCTGCAATTATGTTTTAAATGCTGACCCCTGTAGGGGTGGCACATTCTTCTTCTTCTTTGCGATTCTTCGAAGCGCGATGTTAAATTACAGTTTCCCATTTTCTTACACAGCCCCTTGCATTTTTATTGAACTCCGCAAGGTCTTTTGAGCTGCAGAGGTTGGGTAGTAGAGCACAGACAAGGCAGTGTTCCATAGTATGGTCTGCTTCTCCACATTCACAGGTGGTTGGGCAGGTCTTGTAGCCCCATCTGACCAAAGCACATTAACACGATGGGACTTATCCGTGGCATGTGAATCCACTGTGAACACGTGGTCCATACTTTTTCACGGTTGCTGAGCACAGAGCCAAAGGCCCCGAAGAGCCAAATAGCCAGCAACACAAAGCACGATTGAAAGTGTTACAGATCACTGTCGATATATTTCGTGAATTGAGAGAAATTTATGACTTGAAAAAAAAAGAGATGGGAAGGAATTCCGAAGTTGAGAAGACAGAAGCAGACAGAGACGTGTTTTGGCCTGCAGTATGTTAATTCAACAGACACAGCATGGATGAGTTGAAACAACCAGTCTGTTAGGTCTTCAACACGGAAGGAGGAATCAATGATCGAAGTTCACTGGAAAAGTGACTGTTAGAAGCGCTGCCGTCTCACAGCAGGAAGCTTCAGGTTCGATTCCCAGCTCGGATGCCTTTGTGTGGATTTTGCATGTTCTCTCCGTGCCCACGTGGGTTTTTGCTGGGTACTCCCACAGTGCAAAGACATGCTGCCAAGGTTAATTGGCTTGCTGACTAATTTGCCCCTGGTGGGCTGTGGTGGACTGGCATCTCCCAAAGTTATCTACCCCTCCCCGCTGGATAACTGTTAAAAAGAGCTCCATAGCTCAACGGCTCCTTGGAAGTGAGCTGCCTGAAGAGACATAAAAATAGTTTAGAGGCTTAAAGAAAGGTGGTGAAGCCAAATACACCATAGAAGAAGAATAAGAAAATAACACAATATTAAGAAAAAGAAAGAAACAAGAGATGAGAACAATGGTGAATTTAGAATTTGCAAAGATATTGACAATGGACCGCACTGAAGTCTAAATTTGAACCGACGCGTCTTGGCCGCGTCTCCCACCGAGCGAGACAGAGACACGGCCTCCGTGTAGACAGAGACACGGGACTCGAGCTGGGCTGGACTTGGGTCTTGCGCTCAATGTTCACGGTTGCAGCACGGCGCGTTGAATACGCTAACGATGCCTCCGATGACGGTGAGCGAGAAGCCGATGGAGCAGCCACACTGCGACGAGCAGCAGGATGGCGGTTGCCGGTAGCGCCTGCGTCGAGCCGTTGGCCCAGTGCACCGAGTTCACGACGCCCCAAGGGGCAAGGCCCACATTCTGGACAGGCCCCACAGGTAGACCTCCACAGGTAGACCGTTCACAGGTAGATCCCCAACAGGCAGGGCACAAAGGTAAGGCCTCCACAAGGCAGGCAGGCCCTCACAGGCACGCAATTTTCCCACTCTTGCAAATAACATCAGGGGATCTTTAACATCCACTCTGAAGCAGTCGGTCGATAGTGCTATTACGGTTATTGCACCGCGGTAATATTCAGGGCGGCTACTGGATTTGAACCGTGAGGGACTGCAACAAACGGCGGACGGGCTACAGCTGGGCCATGGATTATAGGTGGTTAACCACCACCACACACGGCACACCTGCCTGTGCGTGTGTATGCAATTCAGTAGTGGACGGTGTGTAAAAATATCAGTGGGGTACGGAAGCCCATGGGGGTGCACGAAGATTGGTGAGAGAAGCGGGGGGAGGGGGGCAGGAAGCAAGAGTAAGGAAGGAGGGATGAGGAAAGGAATTATTTTTCGCTGCTGACAACACTGGTCCCAAACAGAGCGAGCTAATCCTCTGTTGCCTCGAACACGTTCTACCTTAGTCGTGATCTCTCATATCAGATGCTGCTGATGTTCTTCATCTCAGAGAGGACTGTCTCCCTGTAGGTCTTCTCGAGGCTCTGCATGTAGCTCAGGTGCTCTCCGTGCCGAAACCCGTGAATGGGCTCCTCCTGCACGCGCGATATGCACCGGGGCATGTTTGGGGGAGGAGGTGCAAAAGGATACGTAAAAACGCATTACTGTAAAATAGTAAATAAATAAAACTCGCGCATAAAAGGTCTGCATTTTAAAAATGAAAGAGGTATGACAGTAACGTTCACATTTTTTTTTTATCAGCAAAGATTACTTGCACGCGGTTCGCGGCACGTTGCCAACAAATGTATCCGAAAGGTCATCTGTCGTCACGTCACTTTGACTACACTCCTGTCATTTTTACAGAATGCCACCCTTAATAATAGGTGCTGTGGATTCCGCGTATCTGCAGTAGCGCTCGACACTTTGCCACCGCCACTGCGCACAATGACTTCATCTCACTTGTCTACTGGCAAAATGGATTCAGGCAACCCCCTTCTATCTGGTGCTACTCAACACTAGGGTTTCTCTAAAATCCACTTCTTCTGCCTCCCCTTGGCTCATCTGTCCAATATCCTCTTTAAAAAAAACATCTAAATTACTGTAATGGGAATTGGACGTGTCTTTATATCTGTAAAAAATATTATTTGAATTATGGGGAGGCACCGAGATGGGAAAATCACCAGTAATTTGTCTGGCTCTCCTACCTGTTTGAAACTGCAATTTTACTTTCTTAATTTCTTTCGTCTTTCTCCCCAATTAGATCTCAACTGTGCTATGAGTGTCATGTCAAGGGATGAAACCAATTCAATCGGCAACTATTTTGAAACGAAGTGCATAACCCTTTGTTGGAGAATTACCTCTAAGAGGTGATGTTACTGAACCACTTAGGAGGTCGCTTCAATTGCTCTCGTGAAATTCCCGAGCTGAGATGTATCCACTCTACCCGTGCCTATCCATAGAGGTGTTTTTCGCAAGGTAATTAAACCAGTTTGAAGTGCTCAGAGCTGTACGTTTTCTGACATAATGTTAAACAAAGTTGAGTACGGCATTGGTGCTGCAGCCAAGATCTGAAACTGAAGACCTGGTTTTACCTAAGATGGGTGAAACTCACAGATGGTCAGATCAGTGATCTATGAATTATCTTTTCCCCTCTGAACCACCTATATATTTCCGTTGGCTGATACACAGGCCACTCAAGAACATGAGGTCATCATAGCCAATGGCATTAATGACAACACACCTAATCAACGCTGCCTTCCACCAGTCGTTCCCAGAGTTGTTGTAATGTCAACACTCAATATTTAACCTCTGCTCTTATAGTTTTCCACCATCTGACTGAAAGTCCTCCCTGTCTCTAACCCCTGGCTGGCACTCCAATGCATGCCTCCATAACCTTCCCTACTCCGTCCTGCTCATGCGTCCCAGCACCTTTTCCTTATTAAATCTATATCACTTTATTGCCAGCTTCTATTACGATTATCGTTCTATTCCCACTTCGCTCAGGCTGGTTGGGCTGCAAATATGGTTTAAATGCTGACCCCTGTAGGGGTGGCACATTAACACGATGGGACTTATCCGTGGCATGTGAATCCACTGTGAACACGTGGTCCATACAATTTCACGGTTGCTGAGCACAGACCCAAAAGCCCCGAAGAGCCAAATAGCCAGCAACACAAAGCACGATTGAAAGTGTTACAGATCACTGTCGATATATTTCGTGAATGGAGAGAGATTTATGACTTGGAAAAAAAAGAGACGGGAAGGAATTCCGAGGTTGAGACGCGTGAAGACAGTAGCAGACGTGTTTTGGCCTGCAGTCTGTTAGTTCAACACAGCATGGATGAGTTGAAATAGCCAGTCTTCAACATGGATGAAGGAATCAATGATCAAAGTTCACTGGAAAAGTAACTGTTAATAGCGCTGCCGTCTCACAGCAGGAAGCTTCAGGTTCGATTCCCAGCTCGGATGCCTTTCTGTGTGGATTTTGCAAGTTCTCTCCGTGTCCACGTGAGTTTTTGCCGGGTCACCGGTTTCCTCCCACAGTCCAAAGATATGCTGCCTAGGTTAACTGGCTTGCTGACTAATTTGCCACTTGTGGGCTGTGATGGACTGGCATCTCCCCACGTTATCTTACCCCTCCCCGCTGGACAACTGTTAAAAAGAGCTCCATAGGTCAACGGCTCCTTCCGGCTTGAATAGAAACTGAGTCAGTGACTGAGCTGCACTCACCCGGAGGAAGATCTGTAGGTCCTGGCTCTGCGTGTGCTGCAGGATGAGAGGTTCCAGGTGCCTAAGCACGGCCAGGCACGTGTATACCTGGTAGTCGATCCCCAGCACGACGCACACACCCACGTACGAGCACACCTCCGGCCAGTCCAAGTAGTTCCAGAAACACTGGCTCAACCAGTGTTGGCAAATCTAATCGGATAAACACACCACATGCCAATGTATCAGCTATTGTATAAGAGTGTTGCAATCAGGAAAGGGAATGACGAAACAAGTATCTTATTGTGAAATTGATGCAGGTCATGAGACAAAGTATACATTTGCATCTATCGCAGAAACCGCCACAGTAGTGTGGGTCTCTTTGTAAGGGAATGGAATTTACAAGTGGATATAACACAAGTATTTCTCAGATCTCTCTTAGGGACCTTTGTTTGATGTTTAGATAGATAGATGTTTATTATTACAGCAGAAAATAGCCGGTAGGCTTGCAAGCTCTGGAAGCGGGATTCCTGCAATAAAACAAACATGCAAATTAACCAGTAGCCTGCAGTTTACTACCCATGCTGTTACAGAGAGTAATGTCGTCGCGTGATGGTGAAATTTTATTTTTAATGTTTAGAGCTGGAGTTTAGCCGCATTAAGTCCAGAACCAAATTTAATGTGATGGCTTTTTGTAATTTCATTCGTGTCCAAACTGAGACCACCAAGTGACTGTTATTGAAACTACAGTTTATCACCGACAGATTCCAATCCAGAATCTTAATGTTCCCAGCTCAGCACAGACCGTAGAATCGTTTTGCTACCTTAAGTCAAGAGACTTTTAATAATTCGGCAATCCATGTCAGTTGTGATTTTGTTAGATATTACATCGTGAATGGGACATGACCCTGGAACTAGAGAGCAATATGTTTTTATGCTCCACAAATTACGATTTTTTTTTTATAATAACGGGCATACGATGTAGAATAAGAATTACTTCTTGAAACACATTCGTAATTATAGTGTTATGATAAATCACAATGTGTCTGAATGGTGCAGGCAGTGGTTAAACAGCATGGCTTTCAATTGAACGCCTGTGAGTTCAAATCCCAGCTGTGGATTGACTCAGCCCTTCATCTTTACAGGGTTGATAAATGGAACTGCCGCTGGGAAATCAAGTGGTTGTTCTTTGGATAGACCTGCGCCGACATAGGAATGTAACATGTGTGCCACTGGCTGAAGAGCTGGAAAATAATATGAGCACTGGCCAACATGTGTTTGAATACGAGACCCAATTGACTTAAATTAATGGAAAAATATGAACAATGGCATAGACGTATTATGGTTTGTATGTTGAATGGCCAGTGAGTTTATATGTATGAATATGTATATTACACGAATATGAAGGAGATCACATGAATATGTAAATTCACATGCATATGTATGGCCGGACAGATAGAGTACAGCAAAAAAATGAGATAAAGCAGCACTGGAGATGCTACCCTTTCTCGCAACGCCAGGGAAAAACGCAACGTCTACGTACGGATCAACGGCTTGATCCACTAAACTCCATCATGTGACTATGCGTGAGCTCCTTTGCCGACGGTGTAAAAAAATAAAATAAACGGGAGATTGCAGGCACATTGCCAAGCACTCGTTTGAGCGGTTCCTACCGCATACAGTGCTCAGGGTTTATAGCTAATGATGTCACGTAGAGCTAACGGCACATTTGGGTGAAGGGGTGTCGCAGTGGTTCATGCACTGTGCTATAAATCCAGCCACCTGAGTTTGATTCCTCGGTCACAGATAACTTTAGTGGTGAGTGATATCTGAACGAGTCCTGGGTGCCTCCCCTCCACTGACCCACACTGACCAGGATGGTGAATTATGGTCAAATGATCCTGTGACCGATGTGGCAGGGGAGGCATTAAATCCCTTAGTGGAATGACAAAGGGCTGTAACTTAAATATATTTGAGCACTACGTTGAGCAGTATTGTTTGCAAGTACACTATGGCGTAAGGCATGTAAACCTAAACGCATCGCCAATTATAAACATACGATTTGATTTTCTAAATGCAGTTGACCGACAGCCATCTATATAGCTGTGACGCTACACCATCTACTAATTTAATATCATGATAATACCTTTATTTCATTAGGAAATACTTAGAAGCAAAATACGTTTGTTCCAAAGGGAATTAACCTCGCCCAGCCTTCTGGTTAGAGCAAGCACCTACCTGCGAGGGGGTGTAGCCAGACATGCGGAATGCGGAGAAGGTGAGAGGCAGCTCTGACTTGAGGATGGACTCCACCCAGTGGCAGGTGCAGGAGTACATGGGGTGCACGCCAGATAGTGCCGTCCGTTCGGCCAGGTGAACCTACGAGCGCACCAAGAAATTGTGAATCACAATAGGAATTCGGCGGCACGGTGGCGCCGTGAGTAGCGCCGCCGGCTCACGGCAAGAAGCTCCTGGGTTTGAATCCGGGCTCGGGTGCCTTTGTGTGTGGAGTTTTTGCATGTTCTCCCCGTGTCCGCGTGGGTTTTCACTGGGCACTCCGGTTTCCTTATACAGTCCAAAGACATGTTGCTACATAGGTTAATTGGCCTGCGGACTAAATTTGCCTCCAGTGCCCTGTGATAGCCTGATGTTCCATCCTAGTTATAGCCCTGCCTTGGGCCCTGTCTACCGGTATAGGCTCTGGCTCACTGCAAGCTTGTACAGGATTAAGCGGTTTCTGACGATGAATTAATGAATATAATAAGTATTTATCCCCATAGCTGTTCTTTCGGGATAGCCGTATCGAGTGTTCCTGCACTCTTTTTGGCGACGTTTTGCCTCCCACGTCGGAGGCATCATCAGGCGGATGCCTCCGACGTTGGAGGCGAAACGTCACAGAGGAGAAAGATGGAACACTCCACATGGCTATCCCAAAAGAACAGCTATGGAAAGCAATTCTTATCCAAACCTACATCAGCGAATTATAATTATGGTTTAGTTAATACATTTGGTATTCGTGGCATTCTCATAGCGCCAGGCCATTGCGAAGGCACTGCGTTTCAGACATGGTCTGCAATTCTTTCACAGCAGGCAGTGAAGTTGTTGTGTCGGATGCCAAATGAGAGTAATGTGCTGGTAATTTTTCGTATTTGGTAAATGTGGACAGTGATGCCAGCACAATAATGTCCTTGTGTTATTTATTACCAGTGTTACCCTGCAGGGGTGTAACGATGCATCTATTAGGTTCCTACGCTCATAAAATATGGATAGAATGGCATCTCTGAGAAATGATGTTTTTTTAGTCATAAACGATGCAATGGTTTCACGGGACTGCGCCAACCACAAGAGTCGGCTGCATTGCACGCAACGTAAGGAATACTTAATTGAATGGAGGGTTTTCGCGACATATTGCCTCGCACGTTGGAGACGAAACGTCGTGAAGGAGAGCGGAAACGCTCGACACGGCTATCCCAAAGCCACACCAATCCCGTAAAGACACCTTTAGAAAGCAGTTCTCATACATCGAGCTGTGAAAACCTACATAAAAATAGGTTTTTTGTATAAAAATATCCATTGTGGGTAAACAGCATTGTGTAGTCACTATAGGAGTGTTGACTCAATAGAGGTGTGTTGAGTCAATGAAGGGGTATCCATTGAAAGTTTCTTGAATGGAAGAGGTGAGTTGAGTGAAGAAAGGGGTGTTGAAAGTGAATGGAGGTGTGCTGAGTCAATAGAGGCACGTTGAGTGCGTGTTTAAGGGTATTCAGTCAGAAGGGCAGTGCTAAATCAAAAGACGTGTGCTGAGTTAACGAATGTGTTGAGTGCCGGGATGGTCAGTCCATGAACGTGTATTGAGCTACGCTACACCACGTACAGATAGATATTTATTATTACAGCAGGAAATACCCTGTGAGCTTACAAGCTCTGAAACTGGGATTCCTGCGATACAACAAACGTGCGAATTTGACCAACTTAAAAATTACATAAAATCAGACGGTAACGCAACGAATTTAACACATTTACAGCGTTAAACTCCGCAGCGATAAAACTTACAGAAGCGTGCAGGCGTGCCGGCCACAGCAGGGAGGACACCAGCAGGCCGGAGAGGTGGCGCAGCATCTGCCAGCTCCGCTCACGGTCTCCGGCAGCCATGAGGAACACGGAGGAGACAAACCAATCGTGGTCCTGCCTCGCCCCCTGCAGGGACCCTGCCGCTGTGTTAAGGCATTTCGCACGAGCCCTCGTTTTACACTGGGGGTCTGGCCAACATCCACAACACATACCGTGAAATCTCGACTAAAGTACGCACCTATATATAATAGCCCCCCCCCCCACCACCAAACTTTGAGTTTCATCGTAATGTAAAAAGTTTTAATCCTTTGTATTTTACGCACCCATAGTTTAACATTTGGTAAACTTGGTCACGTCAGAAAAAAGTTGTAATGCCGACGTCTCTAGGCCCTACAGCCGTAATTCGCGGCACAATAGGAAACAAGAGACAGATCAAAGTCCCCCGAATTTGGTGTTGTGTTTGAAGGTGACATGACAGTGAGTTCAACGGATTCAACAATTATACTACAGTGACTTTTGCGTTTAATAATTAAGAACTATGAACATTTTTACCAGCGCTGACCTCCGGGGATGCGTGCACTTATTAGACCAAGGCCAATACGGGCTCGTCGATGGACCTCCGTGGATGCGTGCACATAATTAACCAAGCCCTATACGGGCTCGTCAGCGATTTCCCGGGATGCGTGCACGTATTAGACTGAATTGCCACAGGCGCCCTGCGATGGACTGGCGTCCCATCCTGGGTGATCCGCTGCCTTGCGCCCTTTGCTTTCCGGGATAGGCTCCGGCTCACCGCGACCCTGTATTGGATTAAGCGGTTTCTGAAAATGAATGAATGAATGAATGAACATTTTTACCGTTAGTTTTATAGAGACAATTATAACCACTGCCAATTACTTTGAAATAAAAAAACATAGACTTAAAAAAGTTACAGCTATGTATAATAAGCGCCCTCTCATGCTGTGTTCACACCAACTTGAAACTTCCACAAACTCAATTCAAGATCTTTTG
>JAZEWU010000045.1:3793083-3832336 GCA_036362915.1 Geotria australis | reverse complement strand
CTGTACTGCAAATTGGCATTTACAGTCACAACTTACCGGACCACCATTTTCACGCCAAGTTGTTGGACGTCAGACAAGGAGTGAGTCTTGACGTTTGCATCGTTTACTGTAATTAAAGGCAGCTTCAACTTTTAACAGGAACTTAGGCAAGCATCCAGGCTTTTAAGCAATTACTTTGCATCAAACGCAGACAGTTACATTATTTTTTTACAATACCACTATTTTAGGTACGTTAAAATTGCTCACTGTAATTTCAGCTCTAATTTATGTGGCTCCTGAGCGGTCTAAAATGTAAAATGAGGTGGGAGCTTATTAAGCCACAGCTGCGCTTTTGTGTGGCAGCCACTAATGAATCGCAGATCAGAAGCATGACTCAATGAGCCAAATGCGGGCTGGAACAAAAGTACAAAACATGTGCAAGCATTTGAAGGCGGAGAGATATGATAAATTGTCCACATCCTATGGACCACTTCGTTTTGGAATCAATGCACGCACACACACATGCGTGAATATATAGTCTCGGTGATTAGAAACATTGCATACTCGCTGGACTTTGCTCAAATTGAGTGGCACATACTCAAAACTCCGTGTTGTAGCTGTGTTCTAGTTACACATCGTTTTAAGTCAACTAAATTAAATGTATACATGTAGGTAAGTGTATACTACTTCACTTTCTCTGGTAGCAACAGATTATTATTAAGGGCAGCATATTCGCCATTGTTAGTGAACTTTGCACGATGAACCATTTTACCAAAGTTCAATTTCCAGCCACGGTTAAAATCAGCGGTGACCAATGTCTAAATTGGTCCATGGCACCGCCCATGACCAACCCACATTAACAAACGTGTTCAAATATGGTCAAACAATTCCTCCCCCATGACTGATTCGATATGGCGAGACCTTTATTGAGCAGTGAATTAAGAAAGGGCCTTACATATTTTATTATGTATTACTAGAATGCTCACATAGCTATAAATCTAATGCCTTGTCATGAAGTGAAAGGGATTTCTGATACATTTAAAATAGCCTCGACTTGGGTGATCTGGACACTTGGCGTGTGATCTCTGACAGATCAAGTTAAGTTATTTTCCCTTTTTTTGTTTAACTAGTTGAGAACTCAAAAGATTCGGAAATTCTCATTGGTAAGAGTGACGCAGGTCACCAAAAATACAAACGCAAAATAATAAAAGAATATAAAACGGAGATTTTTTTTTTAATACGAGTAACCTAAGATATTGCACAGACATAAATAAATGTTACAAAATAAATTCCCTGTAGCAATAAGTCAGAATAGGGTGACTATTGTACCAGTATTAAAACAGACAAGGATATGCCAAATGCAATCGCAAGTTATGTTATCACGAAGGGTCGACAGAGTAGCATCAAAATGTAATATAGATGGGAGAAGAAAAAAGGACTGTTTCTCAAGTGATTGAACTCAGCGTGTTTGGGCATGAAATGAGAATGAGTGAGAACGACGCGAGTGGTTTTGTCACTGACCAGTGTATTCAGGCAATTTGAAGGCCTGCTCTGTGGCACCCTCCATGGCATACATGACCCTTTCCACCACATCCACCACGACTGCAACAGAGCACATGCTTTATCAGTATCATTCAACGTCAGCATTATTAAACCTTATCTGTAAATGTACTGATGTAAGCTTTCACGGTGCGATGCATGGTAGTTGCTTTTGAAACCCGTTCTTTCGGGACATCCGTGTGACTGAGCGCTCCCCCTCTCTTCTTCACGACGTTTCGCCTCCCACGTTGTTTGCAGGCAATCTGAGACACGGCTATCCCGAGGAGGTGATGTGGTGCTGTATGCGCGTTAGGAAGGGGCTCGATGATTTTGGAGATTGTGGAAAGGTTGGTGATGGGGTGGTAGTTTGCGGGGTCGTCGGGGTCTACCTTAAATTGAGTCTTGAGACTGAGTGAGGCTTTCCTAAATAAATTAACATTATTAGTAAATATAATCTATAGCTGAATCAAGTAAGTATGATGAAGCCAACTCTATATTTCAGTTTACCTATTTCTTTGTGTACTTATTTTTGTGCCAGAGAATTGAGCAAAAGCACATGTGTTATTTGGCCAAGAGGCTGGGAAGGGTTTTGTGGGATTTTTCTCACATCTGCAAGTAGATGCAAAAGCTGACTTAATGCTCCCAAAATAAACGTCTAGTAGAAAAACGGGTAGGGGGAGGCTTTCAATTCGCAGTGTGTTGACAAATGATGAAGCCTGACAGCGACAGGGTGGCACAGTGATAACACTTACGCCTACCAGCAAGAAGGGCCTGGGCTTGATTTATGACTTGGGCACCTTTCTGAGTGGAGTTTAAGTGTTCTGCAAGTTTCTTCTCGGCTCTCCAATTTCCTCCCACAGCTAAAGAATCGTACAATGTAACCGGTATTGGCCAAACATCGAAATGTAAAAAAATACCTGCAAATAACTTATTTGGGTTTAGGCATATCAACATTACCTCCTACTTCACAAACTTGGCAAAACCCTTTTGAAAAGTGGTCTTGAGACTCAGGCTTTCTGGGTGACAGGTATAATAATGCACGCATACATTGAGCTAATTGCATGAGAACAATCTGGAAAAGCAGTCAGCCCACTAGTGGTAGAGTTCCCCGATCTAATCGGATAAATACTTTGTGCCAATGCAGAATAGTCAGTTAACAATTCAGACTCGTCAAGCTGTTTCTCTGAGTCAGTGTGAATATCTATGGTTCTCAAAGCAATTCTAAGGCTATCTTATTATACAATGACATGGCTGTGGAACACAAAAGCACGAAACAGAACAACCCCAAACCCAGGAGTAATCCTATGCCAGTTTGCTTGCAGAATGAATAATGGCCCGCCGGCATGGTTTTCTAATCACTACGCCGGCCAGTTTCCAGGCAATTTTGGCAATTTTAGGTGGGTGTGCTCCAAGCACGTGGATACTTTTAGACTTAAAATCCTGCTCTCAATCAGATGTCCTCCATTCCACACACTTAGCTATATAGTGCAGGCATATTTTCTCACAATGCAGTGTAAGTGGTTATTCCCTGTTAATCATTGTTCTGTCTAAATGCAGCACTTAGTGTAGCATTCACCAGAACTACAAAGGAGAAATGCAGGCTATTGATTTTTACTATGATTCAATGCACCGGCTAGATTTAAATACCACCGAGACAAGTGCATGCACATGGATAGACTGCCTAATAATTTATTTTACTGGTCATCTATATAAGAAATCATCTAATAAATCTAATATCCTGTATTAATTCAGGGAAGAGCCCATTTAACTGAATTATGTTTTCATAAAGATGATGTTAGCGGTTGCAGGCAGGCAGGTGCTTTTAAACATTTGACAATATGCTTGTCGGGTAATTTTAAAGACGTAGAATCACATGACGTGCGTACAGTACAACGCATCGATTTGACCAATAATCAATTGGTCAACATTTATGTTTACGTAGATTGCAACAACATGGAGAGGCATTCATTCAACTAACAGTGCCTGATAAATATTTCATATATATTTCTCACTGCTGAAACATTTTTGTGAACTATATTTTGCTACGCTTTGGCTGATAGTGTTGATAAATAATATTTTCTCAGCTATGGGATAATTTTTCAAACCGTCTGTACCTAAGTTTTGTTAATATCGTTGGAATTCGCTGCTTAACCGCACTTAATCAAATGCAGGTCTCACTTGTAAAATAAAAATACAACCCAAGTCTCAATTGGCTGGCTAAAACGGTCCCAATACTACTAACTACTCCTCTCCAAAGAATATATAAATAGGCACCACTCCATATGGCAGAAAAGCAGATAATGTTAACACTTACATGATCACATGCGGCAAATAGCCCTCATCATGTGCAGTGGCAGCCACATCAGGTCGACAGGAAGAAATGCCGCTTCATATCACCATTACCATGTCGCTGTCAGCCGTTCCTCCACCAGCCAAACCCAGTGCTGGTTTACTCCCAGAACAGCAGGGGCTACGAACAGACTTCTGGCTGCCTTTAACACGCGAGCCCTGGGCATTCGAGTCTGCCACGGAAAAAGCGTCTGCCACCGCTATGCTTCCCTGAGCACATGTTTGTTCATGCAGTTTTGCGTGGGTACCAAGACTGCCCCGGAGCAAAAATGTGGGGGGTCCTTTACAATCCAAATGGGAGATTTGAAGGAGAAACTGAAGATTGGCATACATACATTATAACGCACAGTCTTTACATCCAGGGCTAGCTGCTATGCATATGCACACCAGTGAATTTAATTCAGCTGACGCACAGGGAGGTTTGCATGAACTTGAAATATATAAGACCACCGGTACTTTGCCTGTAATAGCTCGCAGCCTTTGAGTTAAAGTTATGTGTACTGTAAGGGTCATCGGGGTTATGTGGCAATACCTCATTATGCTGGTTGGTGCCAGTTGGTGAAGGTAGGGTGGTACATAGAAAATGGACCACAGAAATACTGTACCACAATTGTATTGATGTATGTTGTCACGGCTCGATTGATGATGCTTACTTTTCAAAGCTGTTCTTTCGGGACAGCCATATCGAGCGCTCTCCCTCTCTCCGTTCGCCTCCCACATTGGACGCATCTTCAGGCGTTGATGCCTCCAATGTGGGAGACGAAACGTCGTGGAGGAGAGAGGGAGAGCGCTCGACAAGGCTATCCCGAAAGAACAGTTTTGAAAAGCAACCATCAGTACCATAATTTATTTTTCCGCATTGCCTTCTGCTTCCCACGATATAACCCCACCGCCATTTAAAAACATGCCTATGCACATCAGTCACCCAGCTAAACACTATCCAGGATCGTATTTGCTTAGCCTTTGAGATATGATGGTATTGGGTGCATTCCAGTGGATTTGGTTATTATCAAAAAGCAATGCATTATCGTTGAACATAACAATGAAGCTCACTAAAGTAAAATCTCAGGGGTACCAGGGTAGAGGGACATATATGGCATGGAGCCGTTTTATCTGCTAACGTATAAAGTAAAGCACACGCTCATTTCAGCTCTAAGCAAACATTGCCCAAAATAGTGTAGGTTAATCTGTGCTTTAATGTCATGTGATTAATGTATTTGGAGATGCCTTCATCCAGCAGGGAAGTGATTATGGCTCATGATGATAATGATGAACATCACGATGGCGGTGACGATTAATGTATGGTAAACAAAACGTAGCAGCCAAACAATAACGATTTGATGGAATCTAGTTGCAACACTTGTGTACGGAGCAATCTTACCGCGTGTGCTTAGGTTGTAAGGTTTTACTGCCAAAGCACTGCAGAACAAACGCTGGCAGCTTGCGAGCCAGTCTTTGTGCACTTCATTGCCCTTCGACAGAAACTTGGAGAGCTCGGTCTCTTAATGGCAGAGACAGGTGGAGGGGAGGGAAGGATTCAATAGGATTTTTTGGACACAGCATGGGAGGGCCAGTTTATCAAGATTTACCACGGAAAGTGACTGAAGCAAAAAAACATACGTAGACCGTTTAGCATGCAAAACACATAACGGTGCAGCATTCCACTTTCATTGGTTACATAAGAGCGCAAGAAGCACAACTCCATTCAGCTTCAGCTGCTAATTTAACATACATTAGCCAGCAGCAGGCAACTATAATTTACATTCATTATCTTTAAACTTCAGAAGCAAACATGCCAAAGTGTTATACTGACAAAGGGTTTATTACTGCCGTCTGCGTTAAGTGGAACATATAAAGATTAAACCACTAGTGCTCCACACATTATCAGCTGCACTGATTGACGACTGCAACTTGGCAAAAGTCGCATCAATGACACTGACTGCAAATATCACCGATTAAAGGAAATAAAATGGGTGCATTGCCCTGTATTGGCCGTACAGTACCAGGAGAATGGATTTTGGAAATACTTTGGCATCCTGACCTGGAGCCGTATCACTGCCCCCGTTGAGGAATGCTATGGAGGGTGTCACATACCTTCCTTAGAGCAAGAGCTGGGTTTTGTCTCAGGAGTGTAGACTTGTGGGACCGGGTAGGCAGAGAACAGAGGCCAGGAGTAAGGGTCTTCGTTCTGCATCCGGCAAGGGTGATGCGTTGAGAAAGCGAGAAATGCACATGTGCATGCATAGTGTGTCAGCTGTCTCAATTCATTTATTTGGAAATATTATGTTCACCAATCTACATATTTGTTCTCTAATTTACTGAAGAGTAAAAAAAAAACCCATTGATTCGTGAAATTGGCCAAGCATCCCCATGCAGGACTCATGAAAATAAACAGCATTTGTAGTTCCTGGGGGAATGGAACACATTATTACGTTGTTATTGCATACTGTTATTTTTCAGTATTTTAAATAAAGTAAGGGTTGGAGCTGTGGCACAGTGATTGGCTCACTGCACTATGAACTTGGTGCTTGACTCCTGGCCATAGCTAACTTCAGTGGTGAGCGATAGCCGGACCAGCCCTGTGCCACCACCTCTTTAACAAACTGTGCTGGCTATTTTGGTGAAGTATGTTTAAACAATACCCATGATTCACACAGTATAGAGAGGCAGAAGATTGACAAATGGCTGTAAAGTACTTTCATTATAATAATTAAAAGAAATAATTATTTATATGTCAGTGGAAGGTCATTGAGATCTGGCACAGCATTCACATTGGCAGTGCTAAAAGACAAATGCACCAAGCTGAAGTGCTCCTCTGCCAACATTTAAACCGTGTCCCATATGTTTATTATAAAGTTCTCCAGTATTACCCATACAATGACATCTAAAGTTCACGCATACTATTGCTTTATGGCTGTATAACCATGCATTCATCTGTAGATCTTTTACTAAACATGAATCTATTCCAAGTTATTACATTTCAAATAAATTTGACGCATATGTGGTCTTACAGAGAGAGAGTTATGTTAGTGACACAGGCAACTGCCCAACAGGAACATTTCTCTTGGGCCGCAAGTTGGCAAGGTTGTAAAAAAAACATACCCGTGCAAATATGGTGAATTCATCAATCCAATACAGCGCAATAGCACGAGAACAGCATTACCGGCTGCTTCTGCCAGCCGGAATTGGCCTCGGCCAGCTTGCCGTGCATTGACAGGTTGCCCGTGTTCATGCCATGTGTGCGTACATGGGCCGGCCATGCACCATAGTTAGCAAGGCTTGCAGGAATCTGCTAATGCCGTGTGCGCGCGTGTTAACATTCCACGGGTAAATGCATGTAACAGACCTGAAGGAGAGTGTGCGGTGGCAGGAGCCTCTCGGATGGCCCACCCACGGTGTACATCTGCACCAACACATGGTTCCTCTCCAGTGACAGCCCATCTATTATAAACTCTCTGCAGCGATAAAAAGAAAAAAAAAATAACACAACATAGGGATTGGATTGAACTGTACAGACGTGGCTTGACACCAGACCCTTTATTCATGAAATATATTCCCGACACGATCGGGGCAGAAATCTAAGGCTTTCTTCTGCATGTGTCAAACTCAAGACACTCATGTGTTTTCAGTGAATAATTCACATTGATGTCAAACTAAGAAACTGGAAATACAGTATGTGTCGGTTCATTAGTCATTCAATAACCTGGCAAAGGTATAATGCTAAAAACAATCCTAATTAATCATTTGCACTCCCCTGTAATTCACGATTATCAGATTATATTGCACATGATTGATTTACACAGACCAATTTCACTTGTAGTGGGCAGGGTGGCACAGCGGTAACACCTGCACCTCACAGAATAAAGGTCTTTCCTGAGGCGGTTCAATTCCCGCCTCAAGCGCCTTTCTGTGTGGAGTTTGTGTGTTCTCCCCCTGTTATGCGTGGGTTTCCTCCGAGTTCTCCAGTTTCCTCTCACAACATTAATCAATTGGCCGTGTGTGGCAAAATGTTGGTGCTGGCAAACACATAAACACCACGAGCTACTTACCAAACAATCAATGCTCTCAATATTTATGTGCTTATGGTACTGAAACACATAGGCAAATATAGTACAGAAGGAACTAATTACACTCCTGCGGTGCATATTTGCTACTTTGAACCACCACAGTTGCCATACAGGTACAACGTCTGATAACTGCCCCTGGTTGACGTGCTGAGTGGCCTCATGCCGAGCTAAGCATATCAATGCCTGGCACGTTCGCATTACCCGCTGTCCAAGGTATTCTCGACTTGACATGCGAGCAGCACTTGTGAGACATGGTACTGGCTCTCCAGCAGAAGTAGTGTGTCCAGACCGCAGCACAGCACACTCAGCAGCCTGTAGCAATCAAACAACACCGCCAGACAATGCATTCTCACTCACACGCGATGGTGGTCGATGCCTGTAAATGCATCGCTTCGGAAACAAGGAAGAAAAGTCACGCGCGTGCAATACAGGCTTGTCCTCGGAAGCATTTTGTTAGCAATAATAATGATAGTGGGTGGCAAGGTGGTGCGGGGAATAGCGCTGCCACCTCACAGCAAGAAGGTCCCGGGTTCAAATCCCAGCTTGGCTGCCGAAGAACCCGGAAGAAACCCAGAAGAGGGGGAGAACAAATAAACTTCACACAGAAAGGTGGCCGCGGTGGTAATCGAACCGCCTTGGGCAGGACATTCTTTCTGTGAGGCACAGATGTTACCACTGCACCACCCTGCTGTCGATTTTAAAGACTGATACTTTCACTCAAGTGGCCCAAGTAAATGTCGGACTTAAAGTCAATATAAATGGATGTGTTATACATTTTTGTGTGAACCGAGCTGAACGTTGCTGCTACGTTTTGCCCTTTGCCATCATTCGCGCGCTATGTTTCCACTAAGCATTATTCTAACAGCCGAAACTTACCACTAAACTTCACGTGAACCTTGCAACATGATCACTCAAAAGCTATTTACTCTGTGAATGTTTGGCCAAAGAGCAGGCACTTGTTCAGCCCACTGGACATTTAAACAATGTGCATGGTTGACAATTGTACATTTCAAAAGGGGCATACCTTAGTCCAAAGGTGTGTGATTGCTCATAGTTGAACAATGAGTGTATCTTTGCCCTGGAGTTGACCAGAATCAGTCGGTCTACAATGTCCTAAAAACGAAAGTCAATATTTAAAACATAGCTTTACATTGTGAATATGGACAAAAGACAGAGTTCTTACACCAGCTGAAGTTTCAATGAAAAACACAATTCACTGTCAGTCAAGATTAACTCATTGTCACAAAGGATCCTGTCTCAAGGCAGCTTAAAATAACCCGGAATGTGCCCCATCTTATCAGATCCCCGGGGTTAAGCAGGCGTGAACCTGATTAATACTTGGGTGGGTGAACAGCACGCATCTCAGGTTGTGATAGGCAGCTTGAGGCTGTGTTGCCATCAGAGGTTCAGATGCAGCGAAATCAACTGGTGAACTGTATTGACATGCTCCCACACCTATGCTTCCTGCCTTCACCAAAGCACAATAACCAGCGTGGTAAAGTAAGGTAAAATAACCCCGATGACCCGCACGGTGTGGGAAGGTTCTCAGCCAGCAGTGGACTTAAATTGTAAATGTCATGGATTCGCTCTCCAACATAGGGGTGTGATGCTGAAGTAGTAGGCTCAAGTGTAACGCACAGCCGGCCCACTCACACCCTCACGTCCTACTCATCCACAGGATGAAACACACATGGTAAATGCACATTGAGAGGCAATTAGCGCCACATTAGGGAAGAACTCACCACGATGGAGGTAGGGATTTCGCGCAGGGAATAGTCTTCCTTGTTGGGCGGCATCTTCCCGCCCAGCAGCTCGCGCACAGCGTGATACGACGAGAGCACATTCACCAGCCCCAGGAAGAACTGTACGTACGCACGGCAGCGCAAAACAATGCCGTCAAGTACAAACGTCAAACGCGAGAGACGAATTATTATCACATCATTGCTTAAGCAATATAAACACAGCACAGCGTGTGACTATGCTGAACGTGAATGACATTACCGACAAAATACGCTTAAATAGCAAGCGTAATGAAATTTAACACGAAGGCTTTTGTGACCAATTTTATCCATAGTATGTCTCTTATTATATAAGTTAGGTCACGTAAAAAACAAGTGTCGTAAACCCGTAACCTTTGTTCCTAATGAAGCTGATTGCAACTATGAGCCAAACGTCATATCTTCATTGTAAATGTTGTGGGTTCGTTTTCCAACATACCGGTGTCCCGATGTAGCAAACAATTGGCACATTTTGTTCGCGTGACAAACCTTACTAATTGGCTGTGTTGGTTGGAGGCGGGTTTACGACCCTTATATTTTACGTGACCTAACCCGAAGGGGGTTAGTGAAGCCACGTGGTTAGCCGGCGCCAAACCACCAGACAGTGTCTCTTAAATAGTACGATGTTACAAACCAACTAATTAATGAGTGTTTTTTAGTTGTGGGAGGAAACCGGAGAGCCCGGAGGAAACCCACGCAGAATAGGGGGCAGCACACACAAACTCCATGTAGAAAAGTGCCCGAGGCGGAAATCGAACCGCATCGGGCAGGACTTCCTTTCTGTGAGACGCAGACGTTAACGCTGCCGCCACCCTACTGCCCACACATCAAGCCGTGAAGCCCTGCCTCTGGACAGCAGTTCGCTGACGTTGCGAATCACAACCAGAACGAGTAGACGACAGAGTCCCCCACCTTGTGGCAGCTGCGGTCGATGGGGTCGAGGGCGGTGGGGCGCGGCGCCAACACGCGTACGTCGTCACGGCCGCACTCCAGCACGGCCCACAGCTCCGTGACCAGAGTCCTCGTGTAGCCTGCCCGAACGAAGACAGCGGCTATCACTACAGCGGCTCTCACTCCGTCTGCCTCATTATCGGGCTTTCAAACTCGGTGTCAGACAGGCGCCAGCGTACACAATCTGGGCATTTTCGTTGAACAGGGAAGTACAGTTGTTTACGGCGAACGTTTTCTCTACGGCTTGCTAAAAAAAAACGCGGTACCGCTTTGTCGGAATGCGAATGGTATTTTAACAGGCTAATTTTGTTCCAAGGACACCATCTGCAGATGAACAAAAAATTCACGTAATTAACATAAAGGCTTTCGTGACCAATGTTATCCATAGGATATCCCTTTTTTATGGGATATACTAATTCCGTGACAAACCAATTTGTAAGGTTTGTTCACGTGATAAACCTTACTAATTCGCTGTGCCGGGTGGAGGCGGGTTTATAACACTCATTTTTTACGTGGCCTAACCCATAAAAAAGAGATATACTAATCCCCATATTACATAGAGCTTAAATTTAGCACAATTGGAAAAAAATACGTGGTAGAATTGGAAAACAGAGCTATATGTGCGGATGTCTTACCAGAGTTGTTGACAGCAGCAATACCCGGAGCAGTGGCAGACACCTGTGTGACCATTACTCCGTAGCCAAACTTCTCACACTTGCTCACCTGCACGAGGACATCACACCGAGTCATATTAATGATTACCCAGTCCTACATCTTAATGCATGTACGTGTACTGCTGCTTCATCAGTCTACTGCTTGATAATAGCATTCAGGTGAATTCCACATAATTTGGCCATAGGTTATGCAAGAGTATACGTTCAATTGTGATGGAGGATTAATATCAGGATAACAGGCATAACGAACAGTTTGTACTAATGTAGGATTGTCACGGCTTAGTGTATGGCAATTGCTCTCCAAAGCTTTTCTTTCGGGATAGCCGTGTCGAGTGTTCCTTCGCTCTCCTTCGCGACGTTTCGCCTCCCACGTTGGAGGCGGTGTATTTAAAATGTAGTACTCTCCTTTGAGCTGTTTCTTAACGTAATTTGGCTGACAGATTATTGTAAACGAACGCATTGAGGCTGTTACCACTGGCAATAAGCGCACCTGCAGCTTGCTTGTGTAGCGGCTGAACATGTAGGCAACGCACTGGCCAATGGCTCCGGTCTGCTGCAGCAGCAGGAGCCCTCGAGGGGTCGCCGCAAAGTTCAGCAAGTTATCGAGCAGCGTTTCCTCCCACGCTAGCCTGCAGGTGCATAGGCAAAGGGCCGGCGAGCAAAGACACAGCCACAGAAAACACACACAGATCCCCCGTGAAGCCTTTAACAGATTGTTGGGAGAAGTGCTGTTACTGAGCACAGTTTAAGGCCAGCAGAGCGCATAATGGCCGCTTTTGTTCGTGTGTGCTGATGTTTGCAGTAGGTACTAGGTACTCATTTAAGGCGTAGTTAACCTAGGGCAGGCCCAGGACAACTGTGAATATGACACGCCAGTGATGTTAGCTGTGGCCGGGGAACGAAGTCAGCTTGCTGGGTTCATAGCACGATGTACTAAACACAATGCCACGACTCCCCACACACAAATGCACACACAAACACACATATATACACGCAATAACTACTAAGATCCCCCGTAGAGCCTTGATAGACTGTAGGGTCAAGTGCTGTTAACAAGCACCCATGAAGGCCAGCAAAACACACGAAGGGGTGGGTGGCCAGCACCACACCAAGCCGCCTTTGTCTCCCTTGTAACAATGTTTGAACACCGCATCAGGTACTCATTAGATGCTGAGTTGACCCAGACAGAGGCTCAGGAACCGGTTCAGAAAATCGTCACTGGTGTTGGCCGTGAGTAGGAATATATATGCACAGTCATACAGGCACAAGCAATGAAGCCAGTTGTGTTTTTGCCATTCAGAGTAATGTTCGGCCTCCTCGCTCATACTCACAAAGCCTGCGTGTCTTGGCTGCATGAGGCCACGCGGCTGTCTTCGCCAGACACTGGAGTAGGAGCCCTCTCTACCGCACTGCTCGCCTGTGGATGGTATTACAGCCATGGGGTAGGTGCTACAATGGAGCAAAACACATACCACCGCCATGCAACTGAATAGTGGCGAGTGGAGAAAGAGCAATCATCGCCTGCAGTTGCCACTGGTAACACATTTACTAAGGGCAACTATAGCAGCCCGGTGTGGCGGAAATTAGAGTGATGTAATTCTGTCTCACAAAGTGTATTTTATAAACAGTGATTGATCTATGGAGCACACAAGCTCGAGGAGTAGCACGACCTTTGTACGTGATCTGATTTGAAGCTGCCATTCCAGTTGCCCTCGAGTGTTGGATAAGAGATCACATTTGTCCAGATTTGGAAAACAAACAGTTTTATAACGGAAAATGGTATGAGCAAACAATGCTGGGTGACATTTGCTGGCAATGACCGTCTTAAAATTGCCCGAGTATATCATGACCTTTAGGCAATTACTCATCTTTGGGGAGTGCTCCTGCTATCATGAGAGGTTACACATCAAGTCGAGTCAACTGTCACCACCACCATCAACTATCTATTGCCTTCAGGCTATCTCATGCCACCGAGGAGGGAATTTCTCATTTTCAGCAAACCAGTATTAATTTAGTCAGCATTCTCTTAGTTACAGTCTCTGACCCTGGATGTAATTTAGTCATTCTCTCAGACTAGTCAATTCAAGCAGTTTAAAATGTAGTCCACTCTTAGTAAATAAATGTTGGTGTCAAGAACGCGCAGGTTACCTCTTCTCCAAATATTGTCAAGTCAGATCATCAGTTAACACACTTAAGCCTTCGATACACTTCAGTCACAACATTACACATTTATATTTGCATCTTCGCTCGGACTAGTTAATGTCCCATCATCGTTGGTCATGCTTGGGATTTTGATGGACAGACATTGTCACCGTCACGCTTGGTGACTTTCGTCTTTCACACAGTGATCGTTTGACCACAATAAAAAAAACACACTCTCACACTGCGGCGACGGATATTCTCAAGATCGATCGCGAGGACAAATTCCCGCCAGACGTCCAATATAATAAGAACAATGATTTTAATAATTTGACATTTATAACGTGGACATATTCATTCAATGTCAAAGGTATGCATTCGACGAGAGAACGACTCAGAGGCGCGAGGAAAGCACAGAGAGGCGGAAGAGGCAGCCAGGCGGTTTTCCAATCGATTGAGTGTTTTTTTAGTTGTGGGAGGAAACCGAAGAGCCCGCAGGAAACCCACGCAAAACAACGTGGGAGCATACACAAACTCCACACACAAACAAAAAAAAACCACACACCGTCACACTGCGTCGACGGATATTCTCACGACCGACAGCGCGGACAAAAATCAACGCCGCCGCTCGAACTCACGCACCTCCCTCCAGGCGCGCGCCAGGCACTCGTGCAGACGGTACGGCTGCAGCACCTGCAGCCCCTCGGCCGTGTTGTAGAGCTGGCGGCAGACGAATACAAATGCTCCAATCACGGCCCAGGGCAGCTGCACGGCGCCCGCGGGCGTGGCCAGGGGTCCGTCGAGCGCGCGCGTGCAGAACTCGGCGATCACGTGCGCGGGAGACGACCTGGGTTTCGGGGGGAAGCGAGGCGTACGACAGATCGGGGTGACGGTTGTCCTCCAACGTGGGAAGCGAAACGTCGCGAGGGAGAGAGAAAGAGCGCTCAGTGACACGGCTTTACCGAAAGAACATCCCTGAAGAGCAACAATCATGAATCGAGCCGTGAAAACCTAAATCAGTGCATAGATCGGGATGAGCCGATTTATAAGCCTACCAGGTATATTGAAGAATTGCTTTTGAGGTGGCGGGTAGCGATGCATTGAAATTCAACCATATGTTCCTATTTAACGGCGGTAATGTTAACATCGAATGCGATTAGGAACGCTTATTTGCAAATCAGCGTAATAAAGCACAGCCCTTTATCTCGATAAAGGACTCCATACGCAGCGTTATGGGGATCGTTAGACCATACTGCGTAACATTATTGTGAGTTGGTGAAGTGGGGGTCATGAACAGTTCAGATATCACTTGGCAGTGATGTCGGCCTTGGCTGAGAATTAAACTCAAGTGGTTGGGTAAAGAAATTGATTCTTGGTTCAAATATTGATCGGGAACTGTGACGAATGAATCAATTAACAAGATAAAGAACTTGGTCAATTATCCCAAGTAAGAAAACAGCACAGAGCGATACATATTCGCACTACCACGCAACAGGGGGCATGACAAATATGGTTTATTGTTTTGTGTACAATTCATATAATAAAATTTTCTCATAATTATAATGTTAAACTGTTTTAATATAAAAGCGAGAAAGGTTTTTTGGGAAAAAAATATAGATCTTAATGAGTCAGACCTTGCGGGTAACAGATATTTTTAAATGTAGAAAATGCTAATATTTAATACTAGAGAATGCTTCATAGATTTTCAATGAAGGCACTTCTGAATTGACCAATGACAGCAATTTAAAAGCCTTAGAATTAAAACTATACAACATACTAATGGCAGTTACTCTACATGCTCAGCCATACCAATTCTTTCTTTTAGCAAAAATCGTAAGGTTTTTTGCGCATCGTACTTGCCACAATGTAACGTTATCGTGACACACGAAATATATTCAAGACTTTAAGGTAGTATAAATGCTTCTGTGACATATGTACAATGTATATGGCTGCAGGGTTTCAATGGACCATAATGAAATAATCACATAACATATATATGTGGCTAAACACACATTAATGGGATTTTCCAAACATTACAATGCAGCAGAACTCTCTCGAAAAAAAGTATTGCTAGTCTGGATAAACAACGGATATTATAAATATTTTTTATCATGTGAACTGGAATAAAATAGATTGACATGCGTGATTTTATGATTGCACTCTGAACTTAAATCTCAATGTTAGTGTATTAACTGATTAATGATACGAGCTTAGTAAATCCGTTCAGGCCCCTTGATGCATTGCATATGCCACTTTGCGGAAATCCAGCTTTCATATCGTATTCACACTGTAATATATTTCTTCAACGAATAGTCATACAACAAGCAGCTGGAAGCTTGTTTTGACAAGCAAGACAGAGTTAGACAATAAAAATGACCCACAACAATTTTTCAGATGCTGACAGTTTCAATGAGAAGTTAATGAGCCTCAATAGGGTCTCATTTGGCACAAAAGCTCATATATCACTCGACCATTTTCAATTAAAATGGCTCGAAGTAACAAAGCACCACACTTTAGCTGTCAATACAGCAGAAGCTGGATATAAGCACACCCCTTGTGTTGCATGAGCCAAGGGGATTGATACCACTTGGTCGACTCAGCCTCAAATGAGTACCAAATGAGTACCTAGTGCGGTGTGTAAACATCCCCACTAGGGAGACAAAGGCGGCCGGGCGTGGTGCTGGTCACCCACCCCCTCGTGTGCCGTGTCGACCTTCATAGGTGCTCGCTAACAGCACTTGTCCCTACAGTCTGTTAAGGCTATATAGGGGATCTTTGTCTTTGTCTGATACCACTTGGAGTGGCAAATTCAGCCAGTCTGCACCATGGACAGAATCCTACATGGGCAGTAAGCTTATCGTACATCCTGTCTGTTTCATAGACATTCTATTTATATTCATAGCCCGTAGATGCTTCATTTTACATTGGTTATTATTTTACAAAACAATATGCTCTATCACACATACTATGGTACCCATGTAATGACATTTTTCTCATAAAAAAGCTAACACTGTGGATTAGCTATCACGCTCATTTTTGATTTAAAGATAAAATGCTTCAAGAAAATCACTGTTAGCATTTGGCCCCCTAAACGACAGATATGCAATATTCAGACAAATGGCTCAAGTCAAAATGTACGTATATCAGAACTGTGCTTATATAAGGTGTGCTTATGCACACCTTATATGAAAATGCAAGGGGCTGTGTAAGAAAATGGGAAACTGTAATTTAACCATCGCGCTTCGAAGAATCGCAAAGAAGAAGAAGACTGTGATACTACCATGATTATGGTTGTTTACCTAGAAAAGCCTCACTGTGTTGCAAGGCTCTTTTCCAGGAAGGTGCTGCAACATTTTTGCAGTAGAGTGGAGTAATGTTGTTGTGTACAATGGAAATTGAGTAATATTTCAGCATTGGAGATGTTTGGCCAATACCAGTTACATTGTGAGTGCTTTTTTTTTGCAACGGGAGGAAACCAGAGAGCCCGGAAGATACCCACGCAGACCAAACTCACCACAGAAAGGCATCTGAACCGGGAATCTAACCCAGGATATTCTTGCTCTGAGGCCACAAGTGTGACACTAATAACCCACCTGCCAGCCTGGGCGCTCTGCTTGTCCTCCCCCCACAACAGCAATGAGAGGCCGCGGTCCGTTGAGGCCACGCGAGCCAGAATGTCGGCCACGTGCAGCAACGTCGATTCTTTGTTGGTGCCACTCTGCGCACAAATGCAAGCAACAATACGCCCTGAGCTCAGGCGACAGTCTTATACGTCAACCACAGGCAGCTGATGTAGTTGTATCAACTGTAAACGCTTCAAATAATTGCTTTTCTTCGGGGTAGGCGCTCTGAATACATGAGGCACATTTAGAAACTTTATGTAGCTAGCACGGTCAGCAGGAAAAGGTATTTGGGTGGAACGGTGGTGCAGTGGTTTTTTCACTGTGATTTGAAGCTGGTGACCTGAGTTTGATTGCTGGCCACGGATAACATCAATGTCAAGTGACATCTGAAATTGTTCGTTGGTGTCATGATTTCACAAACCAGCATTGACGAGCGTGGTGACGTATGGTTATATAACTTATTGACCAGCGTTGCCTGAGCAGGAATTCCGTACAGCAGTAGATTAACAAAGGGCTTGCAAGGAATAATATTATTTATTTTTATAACATTTTACAAAAATATATATATAAAACGTTCAAGAAGGCAGTTACTAAGACTGAGCAATATTTTTTGCATTTTAATTTAAACTGCTCACGCCTCGGAAGCGTTAGCAAGGCCATGCATTAATTTTAAAATTGCAAAAAGCTATGTTTAATAAGGCAGTTTCATTTTTATGACCGCAAATCGACTCGCAAATGAGAAAAAAACACATTTGTCTTTTGACTTACACTGTTTGAATATGTCTGTTGCAGGTAACAAACCATCTATAATGGAAGGGTTTCAGATAAGTAAAAGTCCACTGTACTGTGAAATTAAACTGACAAAAGTGAATCACATTCTCTTAAAAACCATAGCTTTTTTGACACGCATAGATATTCTGCACGCTGCAGTACAATTGCCGACCTGGCTTTATTCACAGGACAACAATGTTGCTGTTCCAAGATTGCACACGGAACTGGAGCATGACAGCCAGCACGGGTATACTCCAAATCATGAAACTCAACACGAAACAGCGCAAATTCAGACAATGGAAACGACAATGGCAACAGCAGGCGTGACACATGAAAAGCTGGTACACGACCCAAAAACAAACATTACTTGAGCGGGGAGAGGAGGAAGAAGCTGTTTACAAGGGGTTTGCTACGCTTGAGACTCTCAGTGCCATTATTCACTTGTGGGTACGTGCGGCCGTGTAAAGGGCGATGAAGTCAAAGCTCAGGCTCACCATCCTGCCCTCCAGGCAGGCGGAGATCGGCAGCGTGAGGGCGCGCACCACGGCATCATTGTAGAGGCATTCTGTCGCACTCTCCTTGCCGTCGCACAGCATTCTCAAGACCCCGAGCGCCAGCGTGCCAGGGTCGTACACGTCTGCACGGCGGTAAAACCACACACGCAGTGGCAACGCTTCCCTCATTCCTAAGGTATTATTTATTTCTTCCGACACACATTGAGTCAATAAACAAGTCCTTGTGCATGCGTTGCCATAAAATAGTGTTTATTTGGTAAAATAATTTCTCGTAATAGCTGCTATTTACGGATAGCCGTGGCAAGCATTCCTCCTGTCTCCTTCGCGACGTTTCACCTCCCACGTTGGAGGCATCATCAGGTGAAACGTCACGAAGGGGCGAGGAAAAACGCTTGCCACGGTTATCCAAAAAGAGCATCTCTCAAGAGCAATCTACTACACTGAGGCGTGAAAACATACATTACCACATTCGCTAAGTTCAACTCTGCCACAGTGAGGGAAGCGTGGTCGTGTTGGTCATACGGAAAAGAAAGTTGCACTGTTTTGCCGCGTGCCAGAGAACGCTGTGCTTGAAAATGTAATGAACACCACGGGTGGGTTGGTTGATTTCTGACCAGAACGTGGTCCCGGCTGTTTCTTGAGCTGCCTGGGTGCTCCGCCATGCATGCACATAAGCTGGACACACAGCACCATCACGTCTGACAGGGCAACTGGTTCTGCAGTAAACAAGAAGAAATAAACACACGGAGGCACACGGCCAAGCAAGCGCCTCTCATTTCAGAATCCGAAATACACTGTCACCTGTCTGACCTGTCAAAATATCAAACGTACTCCTATCACACCAGCACATTGTAGCGTGAAGAAATGAACATCTTATGAAGGAGAACGACTCTCATAAAGAGTCTTTGATACACATGAATTAGCTGGGTAAATAATAGATGGGTAGCTAACCCTAAATATAGTTATTAAAATAAATGCATTGAATTACATTTGTAAGAATCAATGTTTTTTTAGGTGTTTGTTGTGTAAAATTAATTTATGCGATCCAAACTGCCACTAGAGGCTGATAAAGTCGCCGCACCAAAAATATAGTATATCGATTCTTGTATTTAATCGCAAACCCTAAATCTTAACACCTCCACGTATGAAACGTGCACCCTGCAGTTATTCTAATGTTTTATCTCAAGATTTACACGTTAAATTATTGTTTTAAATCGAACCAAAAACGTGAAGAATGACAAACAAAATGGAACAGAGCTGGAAAGCGCAAAACGACAGTTTCATATTTCCAATTATACTGAGACAGAAAAACACATGGATCAGGGTTACAAACACAAATTAGTGACACGTTGATGGTTGCTTTTTAAAGCCGTTCTTTCGGGATAGCCGTGCCGAGCGCTCTCCCTCCATCTAACAGTGAATATAAATGGTGATGAAAATACTTCAATGCATGTAACATCATTATTTTTCAATCCACAATGATGCAATCATTCCACTGCTTATGGTCGTACACGATTATGTTTTACAAACGCCAATGCTCTGGTAAAAGCATTACCCACCTTTGCGATGTGCGATGGTGAGTGGAAAGAGCTTGCGTCCATGGGCGTACATCAGCAGCCGTCCCAGCATGCACAGCGAGTGCACAAAGTGCAAGTACAGCAGCTCGGCCTGTGTATACGTTGTTCTGCGCCCGGTGTCTGTGTGCACAGAACGCAGCGCGCAGGTTTTGAATAATTATTATAGGTTACGCGTGCAAGTTACCAAATGAACCCAGAATGTCAGTCAGTCAGTCCGTTTTTATTTAAGCTGGCAGGAACCGTTGAGTTATGTAGCTCTTTTTAACCAGTTGTCCAGCGGGGAGGGGTAAGCGAGTTACAATATCTAAGGGCACCAGGGGCAATTTAGTCAGGAGAATTAACCTACGCAGCAGCATGTCTTTGGAGTGTGGGAGGAAACCAGAGTACCAGGAAAAAACCCACGTGGACAAAGGGAGAACATGCAAACTCTACAAAGAAAGGCAGCACCCAAACTGGAAATCGAACCCAGGGCCTTCCTGGGTTTATTTTTTACATTAGCATATTTTAGCAATTTGGGATATTTCCATTGCTTCAAATGTGTGAAAAACACATTTGAAAGCTGTGGCAGATCCTTAGATAGTACAAGCATGCAGGATATCCAATGAAATTAATTGTCATTGCCTAGATTTTGAGTACGTTAATCTGCTATACAAGGGAAATGTGGACTTACAACGTAACTTAATGCAACAGCATTGCAAGATGAGTCTTGTTCTATATTTGCAAAAAATATGCACTAAAAATTAACCACATAGTCTCATCATCCCCGTCTGGAAAATTTCGCTCGGAGGTTCTGATAGATGCGTAGTGCTGCACGGATGGTGGTCATGGGTCGCTTCTTCTTCTTTGCGATTCTTCGGAGCACGATGGTCAGCCTCTGGACATCGTTGTCTTTCAGCTCGGCCTCGAAGTGTTTGGTAGAATTCGCAGGCAATACCAAGTATTACCTGACAGGGATCGCGACGTGAACGCTTCTACCTTGGGTCGCTGAGGAGATGGAAACTGCATCAGTGGTGCGTGACCACAAATAACCTTTAAACTGCATCCGTGGTGACGTCACCACCACTAAGTGGCGAATGGCTGTTGTTGTGTAGAGACAGTTGCTACTCAAATTCCCCTCAGGCAATGGAATAGCTGCTTTGAGAAGTTGACACATTTAAGTCACCTATAAATTGAAAGCTTACATTTTGAGATGAATCTAAAACAAGCGTACATAATATCGACCATTCCCTAAGAACACGTGGCATAATTCTATAGAACAAGATGAGTTTAACTTGTTTAAAAGGCAGATATCTCCACGACAAGGATCGGTGTTTCTAAAAGGGGTCACGAGAGGTGATCACATATATTATGGATGTCACGGGAATGACTAATTTTATTTTCTTGCAGTTCTTCTTCAGAGGTGGATCAACTGCCAATATATTGTCAATGCTTCCTTTGGTCTCTTGGCACTACTGTTAAATATTTTAGTGCGCGAATTTCTCGAATTCACCAGATACATAAATCACCCGTGCAGAAATCCTAAAATCAACAAATTAAATTAATTTACTAATTAACGTACAGGATGGGGTTGCTGAGGATTAATGTGTTGCTTTGATGGGAATGAACCACAACTCAACTTTGCGGCCCTAGAGGCCTAAATGCTAACACTGCTTTCCCAAGTCATTCATTTGCAGATGTATTTACATTGTTTACAATGAAGACGCATTAATCACTGAGCAATACAGCTTTGTAAAACTTCACAAACAATACCCATTACAATCTGTGTTAGTTTGTAGGGGTGGGTAGCGTTCACGACGGAGAGTTTCATTCCATGAACATGGCACTATCCCTGTATCACTAACCATCTTCTGCTGTGTCACGAGCACAATGACACTGTGCAGGTCATCCACATAACTGAAAACGAATTACTGCTCCGCAGTTAAAAGACCATAAGTCCTAGGGGAGTCATGCAGTAGTTAGCAGAAGGGGCTGTGAACCCGGTGATCTGAGCTTAATTTCCGAACGTGAATAACATCAGTGGCGTGTGATATATGGACTTGTCCTGAGCCCACTAATTCACCAATTAGCACTGACCATCATTGTAAAGTATGGTACAATAACCCCAATTAATGAAATGGCTTGGAGAGGCTTTCATCCAGCAGTGGATTGGCTGGAAATGAAATATCATTAGATTAAAGTCCTCTCAGAATGGGGAGAATGTTGGCATGAATAAAGCACAGTATACAAATGATTTATGTACTTATAAAACATAATGAATTAATAAATTAACACGATAATTAATGGCAACCGCATAAAGGTCAGTAGTCTTGGTGAACGATTGCTAATGCGTTTCTGTACTGGAAGATGAAGGATGGGGTGAAGGGTTGAGAGGATGAAGGGATAAGGCGATGGCAGAATTGTGACATTAAGGGATGAACGCACGACAGTCTGACAGCAAATCTGTAGGATGAAGGAATCGAACAATGAATGGATAAGGTGGCACTCACGAATGGCCTGCTGCTGTAAGCTTGCTCTCATCTCCTCCGTCCCATCCTGGCAGCTCTGCAATGCCTGTCTGTAGCTGTAACACTGCTGCACAGCATCCTCAATCTGTCCAAATCAAAGCACATCATCATACGTGTAACCTAGAGTACCGCAATCTTGCATGTGTTCCACAATGTATATGTACAGCCTGTTGTGTCAATTAATAATAATAATAGCATTTATAGAGCGCTTTTCACCCGAGGGTCACAAAGTGCTGAGAACGACATATCAACGACAGAGAACGGTAATCAGCAACAATTTTTTTTGGGTTTTTTCAATCCACTGCTGGATGAGGACCTCTCCCACACTGTGCGAGTCATTGGGGTTATTTGACCACACCTCAACACACTGGTGAGCATAGATTGTTGTAGGTAGGGAGAAAACACATTGGATATTGCTGCAGTATCCTCCGCTGCCCTTGAAATACCCCCTGCAGATAGCAATGTGAATTAGCGTCTAGATTTGCACAGGAATATCAAGACTGCTCTTTTGGTCCATATTCAAGATGTGAATGTAAGCCATTAATGAAAGGAGTGAGAACTCACCAGCGAGATGTATTTGGCCTCCAACAGCCGAAGCACCACTGTCCTGCTATAGTAGCCATGCTGTGCAATGAAAAACAAAAGAAACGTGTAATTAGTCCACAACTTGATTTTCGGAGCCTGTTCATTGCATTGTCTCTCAAAATCCAACCTCAGTCAGTTATAGCTGGACATTATTTTTTTTATATTTGAAAGCTATTTTTATGGACTTTCTATTTAACCGATGATTATTATTTTCAAAAATGAAGACAGAATTGATATTAAGCCTCCTATTGCACATATAAATCCTTGATCTCTTGTCATCGATCAGGCCCTAGAATTTTAGTACTACTATTGTTATTATTTAGCGTCAAACAAACAATACATGCAAGCCTGGATTTATAACAGGTCTATCTTCCATCGACCACTTACATACTATCAACAAGATTCTTGAAATTACTAATGAATGATAGTTGATTTTCAAAGCTGTTCTTTCGGGACTGATAAATATCAATGAGCAATAACAGCAAAACATTGCACACTCTTCTCACCATCCAGAGTTTGAACCAGGCTGCTTTCGGGTCTAACAATGACAGGAGGCAAATGGGCTGCACGGTGTTGTGAGCGGTGCCCTCGCTCTGTGGGTGCCCTGACGAGCAGGCGAGGAATGACAGGGTGCTTTCCACAATCTCCTCCATTAACCTGAATGGGACAAGCACAATCCAGCACAGGCATCGCCAACTGTCATTTATGGATGAGACAGTGCCCTGCGCCGACAAACAAGTCACCAAAAATTGACTAAATCTCCCCAGATCTCAGAAGCTAAGCAGGTTTTAAGCCTGGAAATAGCTTGGTTGGGTGCTCACTGTGCATAAAAGGTGTTATAAATGGAGCGGACAAGATGGTGGGTAGCAGAGGGGAGTGTAGAAAAATTAATCGTTGTAAGTACTGTACTTGCTTATGTTTCCATATCTATGCTGCCTGCCTTCACCAACCTACGCTGACCAATATGATGATGTATGGTCAAATAAACCCCACGGTGCAGGGAGATCCTCATCCAGCAACGGATGAAAAAAGGGCTGAAAAATGATAAGTACTTGTACCCTTCACTCCACTTCTCCAAAAGTACTCCAATTAGGTTTACAAAGGTAGAGCTATTTGCTCTGCAGAGGCAAGATAAAACCACCAATGCTTACGGGTCAGTAACAAGCCTCGTGTTTAGTCTGAACTCTGTGATTAGAGGCAGAATAAGTGTGCATGCTTTCCGTCAATAAAACAATTCCACCACAGTCCGTGCAATAAAACACGTGAGGGTAATTTGCGAGGCGTGTGTGCGTACTTTTCAGGCGAACGGATCCAAAAGGAAGGCACCTCTTTTTGAAAGTCATTCAGCAATCGTATCTGCAAAGTTAAAATGTATACGGACAAATCAAACACGATGTTCTACGTATTAAAATGTACGCATTTAACTAATGCGTACATTTTAAACTATACCTTTACTCTCCTAATAATTCACCCATCCAGTTTGATGAATTGTCACAATTTTGGGCTCACAACTTGATTTACAAAGCATTTTTCCCCCCTTGATATGTATGTGGACTCCATATTGATACGAATCTATGCCATTAATAATGGTACGGTTCAGTATACACGAATACGAACGTGACATACGTGTAATTGCTTTTTATTCGCACAATTAGACACTTGCACACTGAGCATAAGAATCTATTTTAATCAATAACTTGACTGATGTTGTATCCACACTATAACCGCTTGCTCTACTGAGTCCAGTAATGTTCACTGTGTAACCAACTGAAACAAAACTGTCCAATTGTAACAAGATAAATAAGCACGCAATATCACTTTAATATATCCTTATCACCATTTCTAAAAATAAAAGTATTTCTTGCACAACCCATCAGCCAAATGGCCTTCTGGGAGTTCATAACATCAACAGAATTTACGCAATAAAAACAAAGTCTGGACCAGTTTTGACAGTGTCTCCATCAGCAGTCAGACTTGCTTGGATATAAATCAACCATCGATTCATAAATATCACTGACTCAAGCAAAGCGTGACTGCTGATGAGACACAATATATCGAAACTGGTGCGGAGTTTGCTTGTATTAAATAAATGCTGCTGAAATTATGCACACAAAAAAAGCCGTGCGGTCGATGGGTTGTGGAAGAACTACTGTAATATTTTATGTCGAGAGACGAAAATATGACAGATTGCTGCTTGTTTATGTTGTTGATATGCAGTCCTGCACTGCCATCCCCTGGCCATGTCATTTTTACACTTACAGATGTATGGAATTGTGCGTTTAATATTAATTTGCAATTATGCCAAATATATCAAATTACACATTAACATTCATATCCAAGGTAAAGAACCAAATGAAAACGTACAAATGGGACAAAAAACCAAGATACAAAATGGTAGTTAAAATGAGACGAAAATTACAATTTTCTTTGCTTTCTCTCTCGATGCAAGATGGTATATGTTTTGCATTATTTGATAAAATACAGACCATACTGTATCTATTTAATAACGGAACATTAGACATGCCTGTAATTGAATATGCATGTGTGTTTTTTATTTTCTTGTTTATTTGTTCACAACTGTACATCAGGGGGGGGAGTGTACCTTTTTCAGCAGATGTTCCGTTTTTACAATGGTAACGTCCAACCCTCCAGACAAGCTGCCAAGACTGCTCATCTGGGAATGAAACTCATTCTCCAAGTGTTCCGCTGTACAAAACATTATTTACGAAATGCAGTGAGCTGTTGCCTCCGCGGCAATTCGCTGCCCACGCCTTTTCAACACTTTTAATGTGATCACGTTATCATGTGCAAATGTTCTTGTGCTGCTTACCCAGGCTGGTGTAAATTTCCTTGGTGACATGAGGTGAAGAGGCTGTGAACATTTTAGCGTGCAAACGCAAGCTCTTGTCCTGAGCGAAGAAAGAGAAAACAGACCGATGCGTGCTATTACATTTGCTTATTGCTATGCTATGAATTTTATAAAGGAAAATATGACAACAAACACGTATTGCCTCACGTTTAAACACTCTGCCAAGGACTTTGAGCAAGTGACAAATTACAAAAAAATTAATAACATGAGTCCACTTCGGGAGTAATGGGATATCAAGAGGCACGCCAGTCATCGACACCTGAATAGAACCGTCACGTTTGTATTTTACTTACATGTAATGTTGACTATAAACCTATATTAGTTTTTACGTACTGTAGTTTCTATCTACCAACCATAATCTAACATTCTATTGTGTTACTTGACATCATCCAGCCTCGAACAAATGTAATGTCTGCATAAGTATACACGTTTTTTTCCATGGCTATCCACTGTTACCTCTGTAACAGGAATCAAACGCAGGTCATCAAGTGCAAAGCACAGCGCTAAACGCTGTGGCACAGCTGGTTGCATACCATAAACGACTAAAGAACTGAGAATTGCTCTTAAGCGCTGTTATTTCTGGATGGCCATGTCGAACGTTCCTCCTATCTTGAAAGAACAGCTCCTATGAGCAATTCTCATACACTGAGCTGTGAAAGCCTACATCAATACAACTAAAGAACCAACACATAATCCAGGAGCAAAATCCAGGAGACAATTCCGTCATGAATCTTGTATTCACCTTGATTTTGTTATTGTCCCCCCTGACACCCAGCTTAGCTTAACTTGTAAATATAAAAAAATGTATTAGTATTTTTTTTATCCTAGTATATTTTTAAACCCTTATTGTGTTCCACTCCATGTATATGCCAACACCGGGGTCTGAGAGAAACGGCATATCGATCCTCTATACGTCCTGTACATATGGCAGAAATTACAATAATGTAGAATTGAATTTAATTTAATTTTGTGGACGAGCAAATACGCAGGTACGTTAACCTCTTTTGAAACCACGATTTAATCTGACTCACGCTCAGAGTGGGGTCGGCGTCTCCGAGAGCATCCATGAGCCCCTTGCGCAGCGAGCTCCAGCTCTCGCTGGCCAGGACGTCCGACGGAGGCAGCGAGTACAGGGCATGCAGCGCGTCCCTGCGCACCTGCACGCATCGCCAGCCGAGCGTCGCGCCAGGTTTCACACTAATGAATCTGTAGCTGGCCGAGGAAGCCTCCCCTGAGTGTAATCTGAGCCTATACGCGAGTCTTGTGCCCCGCTTGGGGATGGTTGTCAAATACCGTTTTTTTCTCCGATTTTTGAGTGGAGAGTACAGACTGGCATAATAAGGCAACATGGGCATTAAATATAATAAAATGGAAATCAGGAAAGTAAAATGGAAAGTGAACTGTCAAATTTAATTTAGAATAGATACGTGATAATACAATTGAAACAATTAAAGCCGAGGCAGCGATTTTAAGTTATAGTGACATTTTTTTATTAAAGGTATTTTATATATGTATGCATACTGTCTAAATCCAGCCGCAAAATCACAACTGTGAGGAAATGTTTGGATGCAAGGAATTGCATTACTGTTTCAGTTGATGGAAGCATCATGGCTGATAAAAGCATTTTAGGGTTAAAGACGGTCCTAAAAGATGTGACCGACTCCAAGCTGAAGACTTTTCCAGTGACTAGCTGCGCACCTCGAGAGGCTGTCTTGAGTCCAGGTTCTCGGCAATCCTGTAGAACTGCTCCTGATTCATGAACATGAATGCTCCCTGTACAGACAAACGAGGACAGCTATTAGAGCGTACGTTCACAAAACCTCTGGGAAACACCTTATCTGGACTATCCAACGAACTGTTCAATTTAAAGTTACCAGACTTTTCCAATCACAGTTAAAGGAAAAAACTTTCACATTATCCCAACACTTGCGGAATCCCGTGGCTACAATTGTCATCAACGCCTTCAGGGCATTTTGGCACACTGGCAATTTCCGATAAGCACCACTTGACCATGGCCCTGTGTTCATCCAGTGCACAGATGGACGGCTGGCATGCAAAGCCGTGGCATGGTTGGCATTGGGCCAGTCTAATTTACCCCTTCTTCGAAACCGGCACTTGGACTCTACCGGCCCGTGGGCACCAGTTTCTAGCTGCCCTGCCCGGACATCCGATAGCTTTGGCGCCGCCAACCTGATTGAAGGACGAGTCGCTGTCGGAGCTGTTGTCGAAGGAGAAACTCTCGCTGTTGCTGGAGCGGTGCACGGAGTCGCTGTGTCCTGGCCGCCGGGAGCGCTTCTCCTCCTCCATGCCTTCCAGCAGCACGTCCACGGCCGCCAGCATGCGCACCTTCAGGCTCTGCTCCAGCTCTGCGTAACTGTCGCAGCCGTTCGTGCAGTCGCACACGCGTTCAATTAGGGCTTGCGCGCGATACCGCAATTGTGCGCGACTTGCCCATTTGTCAATCCACTGACGGAAAAGGGCCTCTCTACGCCATGTGGGTCGTGGGGGTCAATTGATTAACCTTTAACACGAGAATTGCTCTTAAGAGCAGTCGACATCAATACAAACATTAACACGTTGGTCAATAAGGGTTCGTAAAGGCCAGGGGGCGTTGATGTGGAAATATAGACGTACGATACAGCGATTGAAGTTGCTACACTGCCCTCTGCTGCCCACTGCATAGCCTACCCCTTCAGACCCCTATGACAAGTCTACGTGCGTGAGTCACCCATCCTAGCATTATCCGGGTTCTGCTTAGATTCTGAGATGTGAAAAATTCAGGCACAATTCAGGTTATTTGGGCAAAGGGAAAATGCATAAAGTGGTATTAGAGCAAGTGACAGATCAGTGACATTGGAATCACCAACAACATGACGACACTACAATCACTCGTACTAGAGCTCCGTTTGACAGTGCGGATCACGTGTGAAATGTGCTCACGCGTCGGAGTTGGTTACTCGCTGAGCCACCCGCTGCACCAGGGTCTCCTGTTCGCTGGACAAGCCGACACCTGCGCCTACGGAACTCCTCTCGATCTCTTCGTCGATGACCCGGCCAAGAGAACGCTCCAGCTGAGCTTTGAGCTGCTTCACAAACTCGTACCTGCACGAAAGCGCGGTGAAATCACAATGCTGACTTAAATCACATGCAGGCTGCCCATAACTGAATACACTGGGTGTGGGGTAACTAAGCATGTAACGATTTATCCCTCCAATGGTATTATTGGCATGGTTGAGGATCACAATTGTATTCAAATGTAATACATTTCAGCATTTTTTATCCTCTCAATTGCATTACTTTGTGAACACAGACTACGTAATTTTTGTTGCTAAAAGAGAGCAATGCTCAGAGACTATTGCAAATTCTTTGACACCAAAATCTAGCAGCCATTCTTTTGTTACTGCACAATTTACAAGTTAATTTATTCACGAATTAATATTTTACTCCAACTGGACAAAATTAGCCAGCAAAGTAAAACAATGAATCTGTATAGGACAATTTTATGAACTTTTGCAAAGGTTAATCTATATTTTATTTATGCTGTTCTAATTAATATATGGACATAATTTAATTTCTAACTCAGAACAGTGTATGTTTTTTTACAGTTTCTTAAATACATCATCCATTGTATGTAAGTACTTTTAAGAATATATTATATTTTATCATGTACTGGTCATATTCAGAGAGATAATAAACGATACAACAATGCAACAATACTTTAGGATTATTACATTTTCTTAATGATTCAGAAACCATGTTTCGGGTCGTGGAACAATTATACCACTATTAAAACTGAAATCTTTAGGCACTATGTGAAAAAATCTTATGAGGGTAAATTACAAAGTTCTATTTGAAGTTATTATTCACCACTATATTTTATAGCTTTGCTTATGAGCATGTACGACTATTGTAATCCACTACTGGATGAGGGCCTGCACACATTGTTTCTCCACTACCCTCTTGCTGCTCACTACCATAGCCCAAGCAACTCTATGACAACCCGTTTGTATATGGTGGTCACTAATCCACGCACTACTCAGGCTCAAACCTGTTTACCTTCTGAGAGTCTGATATGATCAAGCACATTCTGGGTTATTTAGTCATATATAAAAAACATTTGTTGTTGGCTCACGGTCACATCAGCGATTTCAAATGGGAGTCCCAAAATCTCCTCTGGACAAGGTCTCGCGGTTTAGCTCCCTTGTGGACTAGACTCACTTGTGGAAGTTGTCATCTGTCTCCTCCAGGCGAAGCAGGGCATCTGTGGTCCGCATGCCGGTCCGTGCGTCCAGACCCCAGAGCAGCTCCCTCAGTGAGGAGACCATGGCTTCATCGCTCTCTGCTGTGTGCTCCATGGTGCTAGGGACACATAAACAGAATGACCAGGTAAGGAACCATCGAGTTCTATGACACCTTGTTTGCACTCGTACAACTGAGCTGTGGTTTAATTCCAGCTTGGCATATAGCGAGTGGAAAAAAATATACCTATATCATGAAAACCCTGCCCTGGCTTGGCTCAGATGTGCCAGTGGAAAAGGGATATATGATCCGCTCACGTAACTGGAACGATGACCGGTGGTCATGAATAGTTGCGAGCCAAGAGGTAACGTGGTTACAGCAGAAAAATACACAGTATAATATAATATATAATATCAATTTATATAGCGCCTTTCACCCGAGGGTCACAAAGCGCTGCACAAGGGCCGCAAAGAGGACGGCACGTCAACAACGAAAGAAAAAATCAATAAAAACCAAAGCAACAGAAAATAAATGATTAAGGCTACTTCGAATACACTGAAAGGTCGTAAAACTGGCAATCTTAAGAGCGGCAAAAATCTGCCAGCGTCCCCTAAGATGGCCGTCACTTCCCTGAAGACAAACACGGAGGGAGACAGGGAGGGAGGGTGAGCGACAGGGAGAGACACAGGAACACAGAGACAGGAAGACAGCGAGACAGACACGAGGGGGAAACAACGCCAATCCAAATAAAACAATCAACACCGAAGCACAAGAACACACACGCAACAGCAAAAAAACGCAGCCACCCACAACAAAAACGCAACCTCCACACGCGACACCACGAGGCGAGACTAGACAAGGCAGGACTGGGTCAGGAGTAGGCCGCGCAAAACAGACAAAAAACAAGCAACAAGAGCATGGCAGACAAACAAAAGCAAACACCAAAGTCACACAGAAACAAACCACCAACCAAAGAGAAATGGAACAGACGCAAAATGACAAACGTACAACAAACCAAAGCCAAATAAACACGTCTAACACATGGAGCTGCAGCCACGCGCCCCAGCACGCGGGGGCGCGTAGCACAGTGAGCGTGCAAGCTCTTTATAGGATTCCTGCGACACAACAAACACGCGAACATTGCTTTAACATATACTGTAATGTGGCGTACTCGGTATAACTAGCCTGTTTATGACGTGAAATGTTTATTATTTGTTAAGTCTTCGTCAGCCACGATCAATCCACTGCTTTATTGTCAACGACAACTCCGACCTCAGTCACTCAGTATTTATCTAAGCTAGAAGGAACTGTTGAGCTCTGTAGCTCCATCTAATATAATAATGCAGTAATTTATAGAATTAAAAACAAAAACACGTGTAGGATTAGAGGCCGCCGTCTCGTTGCTATGCCAACCACTAGGCCATGTACGCCAATCTAGCACGGTTACGACACATTGGCATTTAAATCAACTAACATGTGATTCGCGTATGTAAAACCCAATTTATTCTATTATGTGCTGTTTAATCACTAGTGAACGGGTGTTGAATAATCAGTGTTATTATTTAACGCTCGTGGTACAATAAGCTAATGCGTTTGTAACCACGGTGCTACCGGCCTGTTAACCTAGCCAACTAGACGATAGTCTGTAGCTTAATCGTCTAGCTTGACAAATAAACGTCTAACTGAAACATCAAGAGAGTTATTTGCTTAATAGTTCATGTAAACGCGAGCATTATTATATATCCACACTTCACTCTTGACAGTAAACCCACGCAAATCGAATTCGAACCTCAAATGGAATCGATAATCGGTATGTCCTGTTTAGTCTATCTTAACCATATTTCGTTCCCTCAAAATAAGCTGGAGGCAGTGTTTTTAAAAAAATATTACAATGCAATTACCAGTAAACGTACTCAATACATTATTTCACACATTACATACCAAACGAATCGCGAACCTAGCAATATATTCACAGTTAACAAGGAATCGTGGAATCGACACTGCTAATCGTTAGAACATCGGGCCACAGACTCGGCCCTCAGTCGCGAGTAAAACTAACAGCAATTACAGCGTAAACAAGTGCGAACGCGAGACAACTTTACCCTCCAGTTAGCAAAGGTGTCAAAATAATCTTACTCAAAAGCAAAGTTTAAAAAAACATTATTAAGAGACGGAGAGCGGTGGGCGACAGACGCTGCTCAGGCCTCGAAACGCACGCACTACGTGACGTCACCCCGCTCATCACCTTGAGCCATCATCGATCCACTGCTGGATGACAGCTTGCAACAAGCCACTATGAATATCCATCCATCATTGTCAGAAACCGCGTAATCAATTAACCTATGCAGCAGCGTGTATTTGGACTGTGGGAGGAAACCGCAGTGCCCGGCGAAAACTCACGCGGACACGTTTAGAACGTGCACTCTCCACACAGAAAGGTACCCGAGCCGGGATTCTAACCGGTCGCTTCTTGCTGTGAGGCGGCAGCGCTACTCACCGCTCCACAGTGCCGCCCTCCACATTAGTGTAAACGACACGTGGAGGAAGGGCTGGTAAAGATAAATGGAGCACAGCGCCTTCTGTGAACGTGTGGGGGTATAGCTCAGTGGTAGAGCATTTGACTGCAGATCAAGAGGTCCCCGGTTCAAATCCGGGTGCCCCCTCTCCTATGTTTTTTTATAATAATTTTTTACAAATATACGGGCAGGTTTAAGAATAGAGTGTGTGCTGTGCTGATTACCGCGTCACCGTGTCGCTCTTTTTTTTACACTTGTTTTTATCAAATCGCGTTTGTTGTGTCGCAGGAATCCTGTAAAGAGCTTGCAGGCTCACTGGGTATTTGTTTATGCTGTAATAATAAACATCTATTCTCCGGCTTAGACACAAATCATTAAAGGGGGAATCAGCTGAGTTACGGCACGGTGGCGCGGTGAGTAGCGCTGCCGCCTCACAGCAAGCCGTTCCGGGTTCGAAACCCGGCTCGGGTGCCTTTCTGTGTTCAGTTTGCATGTTAATTAGCCTGTGGACTAAACTAGCCCCCGGGTGCCCTGCGATGGACTGGCGTCCCATCCTAGGTATAGCCCTGCCTTGCGCCCTGTGTCTGCCGGGATAGGCTCCGGCTCATCGCCACCACGGATGGAGGGGATCAGCTGACGGGATCACGTGGGTGCTGACTGTCCGTGACGACACAAACATGGTCGCGCCCGTGCAGAGCCGACGTCTCGTCCGCCGCTCCTAACGCACGCACACTAACTCTTTGTTCTTTACACGATTATTTTAAAACTATAATTTATTTAGTTTGTGCGAAGGTATCTGCATACCCGGCTGCAGACGTCGGTACGTTGCTTTATTGTTACATTGCGTACTGCTCTCCAAGCGTGTTTGACGCAAGCTCACTTTTGTATAATTTAAACGCAGCGCAAGTTCTGTCCTTATGAATTCGACTTTGTTAAAAACAACAAACAATGTATGCTATGCGTAACACTCACCTATTGTCAGTGTGACACCTTTGCGTGTGCTGCACACTGTGTGAGTGCTGCACACTGTTAGTGCTTGCATTTGCGACCCACGGCCGCCAGTTAAATACGACCACCACCGTTCATAATCTCGGCTGTTCCCGCTGTCTCTATGCAGCTGTATCTGTCGCTATGTGTCTCTACGGGTCTCTATGTATCTGCCAGTCATCTCGGTCAGGCAGCCCATGACACCTGGTTCTGTCCTGTGACCTGTCGGCGAGCCTTCGACACTTCACGTGGCCTCAAGGTGCATATGGCCTGGCACAGGCGCCGTGGAGACGTCACCGCCACATAGTGGCGAATGGCGGCTGTTGCTGAGGAAAGGGATGTCTGGTCCACTCTCCTTGGACTGCTGCCACCGCCACCCTCACCAGGGCATGCGGTTTAGAAAATGGATGGATGGATGTTATGTATCTGTATGGGTCTCTATGTATCTGTAAGGGTCGCTATGTAATTGTATGGGTCTGTATCTCTATGGCTCTATATATGTATGGGTCTGGTAAATATATATGGTATCTATGCTTAGTACAGATAGGTGATTAGGATGATATTAAATAGTTTATATGGGTATATGGAGTTACATTATGCACGTAGAGCAGGGGTGTCCAAACTTTTTTTCCTGAGGGCCACATACAGAAAAATATACGAAGGACTGGGCCACTCACTAGACAGTTAAGCGCTAATATTATGTGTGGGCCATAGACCATTATATTTTTAGACTTTGATACGTGCCAATTAAAGATGGATGGCGGGCCGCAGTTGGCCCGCGGGCCGTAGTTTGGACACCCCTGACGTAGAGGTATCTGGTTTCTGGTTTTATTCTACATAGTACAGCTAAGTAGACGGCTTAATATTACATTACACATAGGTACTGTATGGAGGTTTATATTTCATAATAAAGATATTTATATGGTTTTATACTACATAATGCGAATACATATACGTGTATGTATTGCATCGTACAGATAGGTAAAGAGTGCATTATGTTATTAATGTTGTCTCGGTTGCGGCACCCACAACCTGGAACAGCCTGCCACACCTATTGCGTCAAACACAGTCCCCTACAGCCTTAAAAAAACTCTTAAAAAGTCACCTTTTCACCGACTCACAACAAACCGACTGAGCAGGGCTCCGCGCCTCCGAATCAACGGGTGCAACGCGCCCGGAGAAAATGCGTGCGTTACAAAAGTAGATTACAGTATTATTATTATATTATCTGGATAAGTCCCACCATCAGTGAGCTCCTCCGGCAAGCGAGGTTGCATTTGTGGTTAGGTCGTGGACCCAAGCTCCACAGGACTTTCTTGGCTGGCGTGCTAGTAGATTTAATAAACTAAACCGAACACTTTATTCACAGACAACATCGCCATGAATAACCGAAGAAAGCACTCATTGCCCGTGAGGGTGGACGAGGAGAAGAGAAAGGTTCTCTGCTGGAGTTTGGAGGACGAGCTTGTGCCTCCGACTAAGCAGCAAAAAGGGGAAGCCGCTGCTGCCCAGTCGCTTACAGATGGCCCGGACGTCATTCCACAAGCCTCGGATTCTTGCTGCAGCGACGGTCCCAGTCGCAGCACAGACACGACCAGAGAATCCTCTGATGACCCTGCGTCATCTTGCACAGCCACCCCGACCACCCTGCCGACACCTCTGCGTCTCATGCTGTATCCCCAGCCAGCCAAGCCGCAGGCGTGGAGTGCCGTCCTGCTGTCGTTCGAGCTCACGTTCCCAGCGTTCTCTACTTTTGCCGCTCAGACGGCTGATCTGCCGGTGGCAGTGACCCACGATCCACACTCGCCCGCGCAATTGCTGTGCGAGTGTGACTCGCCCCCGGACGCCCTTGGTGACTGTCTCGAGACGGACGCGCGGGCAAGTGCGACCGTTGACCTGGACATTCTGTTTGACCTTGCCTGGCTGCAGAGGAAGAAAATCGTGACCCTTTATAGAAAACCAACGCAGACATATCCTTGCAGCGTCACGGTAAAGCCTCGTTTATCTTAAACGTTCGCACGTGCTGTATCAAGCTGCGTGATAGACCGTTTCTCATTTAGTTGTTTACAAATGTGGTTAATAAAGCGGATCACTCAGCAACAACACTGCCTTCGTGGCGTGTGCCAAAATGTTAACGCGATTACATATTCTCACTCAAGGCAGTGTTGTAGATGAATGTGTTGAGTGTTTATGTTATTCTTTAACTGCCATCGCAGCATTACCAAAACATTTGTTAAATGTGGAAAGAAGTAATTTTCGTTATGCAATAGGCTTACGTAATTTAGACTCAACCTTTTTTCTACAACGCAAAAATTGTCTTACGCGGCATTTGAGTTGCTTAAATACCGGTATTATGCTAGTTGTGTTATGTAACTATGTTGTCTCAATATGCTCTGATGTGATTTGAAATGATTATTTGCCATCGTATTGTTTTCAGTACGTTACAGCATTTTAAGCGTTTCACTTAAGCATTGGAATGCGATATAGGAACATGGAAACTACACAATTGGTGTGCTGTTTGCCTTTTATATTTCAGTATCATGTGTGTGCTTCTCAACAGGTTTTGGTCCACATGTTGACAGCAGGACTGTCCCGCGTGGAGATTCTCAGTGAGGGCTACTGGAAAATTAGAAAGGTCAACCAGCTGCTGCAAAAACTATTGGCTCTGTCTCATAACTTCCCGATTTATGGTAAATACAAGCACGAGAGATACACTATTATTATGTTAAGCACACCAAATCGAAGTTTTGCCATCTTGTCCCATAGCTCAAATTGAAAATTAAAGGAAGCTGTCTCCTAAAACAAAGTACAAAATCAATAAACAACTGACAGCGACGCTAATGCTTCTTGAATACATCCAATAGAGGACCACATTTTACTGATGCATCTAAAAAAAATACGACACGAGATAAACTGATACGCCTATGTTCGTATAACCTTGCTCAATCAAAGAAACAATGTTTGCTATGACAGTAATAATAATAATAGTATTTATAGAGCGCCTTTCACCCGAGGGTCTCAAAGCACTGCACAGGGCTGCGCGGAAAACGACAAGTCAACAACAACAGAGAACGGAAGCAACAAGAGAGAAGCAGTGTGTGGCAACATGGCGCCGGCATTGATGTTTCTTGATGGCTGATTAGCGTTTTGAGCCTCTTGGCCTGTGCTCGACAACTGTAATTTTTTTGTAAAGTTAAGTGTCCCTTTCTGTATGGAGTTTGCATATTCTCCCCGTGTCCGCATGGGTTTTCGCCGGGCACTCTGGCTTCCTCCTACAGTCCAAAGACATCCTGCTGCATAGGTTAATTGGCCTGCGGACTAAATTCCCCCGGTGCCCTGTGATGGGTGGGCGTCCTATCCTGGGTATAGACCTGCCTTGCACCCTGTGTCCGCCGGGTAAGGCTCCGGCTCACCGCGACTCCGTACAGGATTAAGCGATTCATGACGATGGATTGTGTGGCTTGAAGTAAGCGCGACGGATTTGTCTCTTGCACAGAGGAGCAGCAAGAAGAGCCTGTGACAGAAGAAGCTCTGGACCTCCAGAAGCAGAACGTGGAAGCTCTCTACGACTACGTGTGGGACGCCCACAGTTCATTCCGCACGATTACCGTCGCCACCGCCAGTGGCACAGACAAGCACGCTGGGGGTCGCGGGGAAGCGCTTTCGAGTGGGCACGGCGACTCGCGTTCACCTGCGGACTCCGACTCGGCGCCTGAGACCTCGCCGGAGCCGGATGAGCAGATGGGTTCCCACGGCTCGGAGGGAACCTCGTTGGGGGAGGCCGCGGCGCCTGGCGTCCAGCACCCGCTGCTGGTGCCGCAGCTTCGCCCCTATCAGTGCCAGGCCGTGCGCTGGATGCTGAGCAAGGAGAACGTTGGGCAGGACGCTTGTTTCGCGGGTCAGTCGCGTACCGTTCACAAATGTGTGGCACGGCGGTGCCGCAGTGGTTCGCGCACTGTGTGTGTGAGCCTGCCGAGCTGAGTTAGATTTCCATCCGTGACTATATTTGTTGGTGAGTGGTATCTTATCTGGTCCTGGGCCCACTTCATTTCCCCATCCAGCACTCATGGTAACAAAGACAAAGATCCCCCGTATAGCCTTAACAGAGACTGTAGGGTCAAGTGCCATTAGCGAACACCTATGAAAGTCGACATGGTATATGAGGAGGTGGGCGACCAGCAACAATTATGGTGAGGTGCTGTATAGTCAAACAACCCACCATGGAAACATCTAGCGGTCAATTGACAAGAGCTGTACATGTAATGAGATTGCGTGACCCCTACAGCCACTAGTGGCCACTATATTCACAAATACATTGTCCTAAGTGTTAGCTTATGCTTTCGGTGAAGGTAGACACGAGCCTAAACTGTTTAGATTTCTTCAGTTTCTGTGTCTCTTCGATAGGTTGTTACATATTTCATATTAGCTTTGTGTTGTTAACCAGCAGGTGAAAAGAAGTTGCATCCACTGTGGAAGGAATTCTCTACCATTGATGGTCAAACGTTATACTGCAATCATTATACTGGCAGGTGAGGTCACTGCGATTAACGACAAACATGCTTGTCTGAAATATTGTTTGCATGTCTGAAGTATTGACATTTGGTTACCCTTTCACCAGAATTTTTAATTGCGTAAACTTGGTTAATGTCATTGCCTTAATGTACTTGTTATTGACAAACTGCTTCTAATATTTGCAGTTCGAATGCCTTAGAGGCCACTTTTCCCTTGGTTGAATAATTGTAAGGCGAACTAAATTTAATCAAGCGATAGCTTCAGGCTTCAGTGAGTCATGCACACAAATGGCAGAGATAGGTCTATTAACCGGCTTTGTCTTTGCCTCAGAGTTTCCCTTCAAGCACAAAAAGTGCCTTATCACGAGGGCATCATGCCTAATTATACAGAAAATTATTTTCAAGCTGCTATTAGCATGTCAAAGTTAAATAAATGTACCCAGTAATAGCTTTTGTTGATGCCCTTTCATAATGTGAATCCGTTGCCCTTTCAACCCTCTTGGGTAATGCTTTGCTGTGGCTATTGATGCGTATAATGACAGTTCTGTATTATCTATACTGTGCATATAGCTACTCTACTGCAATGATAATGGTGTCCTTAATTTACCTGTGCTCTCACCACGCGTTTAGTGGCTAAAAATCCATCTAGGACGTAGCCTGCACCTGGCAGCAGTGTGACAAGTATATTTTGTTTCCTGCAGCATCATCAAGGATCGTCCAGAAGCGGCTCCCGAATGTCCAGGTGGCATCTTGGCTGATGAAATGGGTTTGGGGAAAACCATAGAGGTGCTGGCTCTCATTCTGGCCCATCCTCGAGCCAATGTGACAACAACGAGCGAGCTGCTGCCCAGTGTAAGCGACGTAGAGATGATTTGTTCATCATTGCAGAACACCCACGTTGCAGACACTCATTCATTTATATTCCTTTCACGATGTTTCAAATTCTTTTCAAATTATATCTTAGTACAAGGGCATCTGAACCTACTTTCAATTCAATTCAATTCAACTTTATTTGTCAACTCTACCATATGTACAGGACATACAGAGAATCGAAATACCGTTTCTCTCAGACCCCGGCGT
>JAZEWU010000045.1:3774176-3791656 GCA_036362915.1 Geotria australis | reverse complement strand
TTTTAGTGAGACGCGACATGTCCACCTGCCCAACACATAGATCGCCTCGATTCGCGGTTTGAAATTCGATTGTAAAATAGATTATTTATTCTCCAAAAACATAAGCCTCTTACGAGCCACTCTGTCGAGTTTTCCACGGTGATCGTTTTTTTTCTTCTCCCATTTGTGAGCCGTGAAATCCTACATCAGTCGATCACAATTAGTAATCAATTATTGACTCAGATCGTGGTCCTGAGACGTGCTAAATTCAACAAATTGCCATTATTAGAGGGGCAGTGTGGCTGGCAGGGTGGGGCTAGTGGGGAAAGGTCCATCCATCTATCCATTTTCTAAACCACTTGTCCTAGTGAGGGTCGCGGTGGCAGCAGTCCAAGGAGAGTGGACCAGACATCCCTTTCCTCAGCAACAGATTGCAGTTCTTCCCGGGGGATTCCCAGGCCAGCCGAAGGGCCGGATTACGTGGCCAGGTGACCCACGTAACCCGGTCGGGCCCGGCCCGAAATGGATACGTGGAGCAGCCTCGTGGGCCCACCACGGGTGCGATGCCGTCACGGCAACGAAAAGGACGGACTTAGACGGACTAGTGGGGAAAAGTGAATTGTGTACGAACCTTGCCATGCAAGCGAGAGCCGGCTCGAGCGGCACGGCGCTGCCGCTGCGCGCGTGTTTGCGAGCAGGGCTGCGGGCCATGATCGTCGAGGCGTTCCGCAAGGCCAAGGGCCGCAAGGGGGTCTCCATGAGCGCCCTGTACCGCCACCTGTCGCCCTCGTGCGGCTACGACGCCGTGCAGAAGCGCAAGGCTGTGCAGGGCGCCGTGCGGGCCATGCTGGAGGCCGGCACGCTGCAGCACGTCAAGGGCCAGGGCCTCGGGGGAACCTTCCGCGTGAGCAAAAGCTACAAGGAACCGGCTGCCGGGCCCACCGCGAGCTCACGCAAGGCACGGGCCGCCGCGCCTGCCGCCAAGGTGCGATGGCGGAGCGACGCTTTGTCGCCCGGCCGTATGGACTTTATGTTGTGTTGCGTGCTTTGTGTTTGAGTTGTTTGCAGCTATACAGTGGAATCTATACTCTGCGTTGTATTTATATACATGTTATTTTGGTATAATACTACATTTGTTTGTGTTTGAGTTGTTTTTAGCTATACCGTGGAATCTATACTGTGTGTTGTATTTTATATACGTGTTGTTTTGGTATAATACTACATTTTTTGTCCAGGTTGGAGTCGCTGAGTCTCGAGATTCGGTGAGGTTTTTGCAGTAGGGGGTGCTGTTGCTGTGTTTAGTCATTTGCAGATGGCTTTTCCCTGTTATGATTTTTGGGCCAATACCAGTCACGCTGTGAATTGTTTTAATGTGATGGGAAACCAGAGAACCGATGCAGCAAAGGTGGAGAACAGACAAACTTCCTGCAGAAAGACGCTCGAGTCGGGAATCAAACGTAGGTGCTTCTCGCAGTGAGGCACAAGTGTTACCACTGCGCCACTCTGCGCCCAATGGGAGGCAAGGTGGCGCGCTTGTGGCAAGGTGGAGGAGTACTGTTTACAGTTGTAACTACAGACACACGTTAATGCAACTTACCATTTATGCTTTTACGATCACAGAAAGCGACAGATGCTGGAACGTCGCCATCTGCACCAGCAGAAGGAGGAGCGCAAACCTCCCCGGGGGATGCGGGCGCCGGCGGCGATGCTGCTGCTGCAGCGGAAGAGAAGACAAACATTATTTTAAGTGAAGCCCCCGATGGTGCCGGAAGCGTTCTTCTGTCGCCTGTGACGGAACTGGGGATCCCAGCGTCGAGGATGGCCGACGAAGCAGAGCTTTGCGGTTCGAGCCCCGATCACAATTACGCTCTCGGCGACGCTGAGCTCAACGCGGACGGTGGCGTGCCGGCGAGCCGTGCCGATAGAACGCTCGATCCCACGACGCGGGCTGCCGATGAGGAGGACAGCGAGACGCCAACAGCCGTGAGGTCACGCGGTGGCGCCGAGACGGACGTTGACGGGGAGATGGAGCCGAGGAAGCCGGTGCCCATCTTCCCCTTCAACACGAAGGACTACCGGTGAGTGGGGGCTTGACAAATCTGATAACATTGACGGATAAACAGATCTTAACCCGTCTTTCATTGCCAGAAAAGATGAACCATTATATATTCTACATTATTTGTATACAGGCAGAAAAGGTGCCCATAGTCCAGATACAACAACTGATGACTATTGGGAAGGAGGGGCAGATGTGCAGAGCATTTAAAGCCAAGGAGGCATTGGTGGCGGTTCAGTAATAGATATAAATTATAGTTGCTTTTCAAAGCGGTTCTTTCGGGATAGCCGTGTCGAGCGCTCCCTCTCCTTCGCAAAGTTCCGAGTGTGTCGCAAGACGCCTGATGCCTCCAACGTGAGAGGCGAAACGTCGCGAAGGAGAGAGAGGGAGCACCCGACACGACTATCCCGAAAAAACTCCTTTGAAAAGCAACTATCAAGCATCGAGTCGCCGTGAAAACCTACATAAGTACAGATTATAATAATAATAATAACGATTCTGATTCGGGCTCCTGCCGGTTGCGATCGTCGCCGTATTCGCCACCTCCGTCGTGACCGCTCCCTCTCGCGGGTTCGCGCGCGGGTGTCGCGCGCAGGTTCGAGTGCGTGTGCGGCGAGCTGGGCCTGAGCGACTACAAGCCGCGCGTACAGTGCATGAGCTGCGGCCTTTGGCAGCACGCCGCCTGCGTCAACTACAGCACGGCGCTGCTGGAGGCTCAGCACGGTGAGCGACGGCGGGACGGCGAACACGAGGAGGATGAGGATGAGGAGGGCGGTAGAGGCGGCGCCGGGCGACACCTGCCCTTCCACTGCGCCCACTGCCTGGTGGCGATGGAGCCGACCCTGTCGGGGGCGACCCTGATCGTGTCTCCCAGCTCCATCAGCCACCAGTGGGTCGACGAGATCAACCGGCACATCCGCTCCTGCACCCTGCGCGTGCTGGTGCGTGCCGCTGCCCGCGCCCCGGCGTTTGTGGGCCGGAAACCACCGGGTTTTTTTTTTTGCCGACGATGGTGGCCCGGCTGTTTGGAATGAACTTGGAAAGTTTAGTCCGAACACCGCTCTCGGGGCGGCACGGTGGCGCGGCGAGTAGCGCCGCCGCCTCGCAGCAAGAAGGTCCCGGGTTTGATTCACGGCTCGGGTGCCGCCTTCCTGTGAGGGGTTTTTGTGTTCTTCCTGTGTGCGTGTTGGTTATTTGCCACTCCTACAGTCCAAAGTCCAAAGACATGCTGCCTAGGTTCATTGTCTTGACTAAATTTCCCCTGGTGCCCTGAGATGTTGTAACTTGCTTACCCCTCCCTGCTGGAGAACCGTTAAAAAAGAGCGACATAGCTCAACAGTTGCTTCCAGCTTAAATACAAACAGACTGATTGAAATGTGTTGGGAAATAACTCGTATAGGGTCATCAGGAAAAAAAAGACACACTAGTTTGAATCGCCTGTATTTTATTGTTGGTGTCACAGAACACGCAAAAGTTGGGAGAGTATTATCTGTCTGTACAGGAATAATCCACGTACCGCTGAACAATTGAACAAGCTTTACTTGTAAATGTAGAAAATGTCTTAGTATTTTGTTTTTTTTTATCCTAGTATTTTTAAACCCTTGTGGTTGTGTTTCAGTCCATGTATATGCCAACACCTGGGTCGGAGAGAAATTACATTTCGATCCTCTATATGTCCTGTACATATGGCAGAATTGACAATAACGTCTAATTGAATTGAAAGGCTATGATCAGAGCTGCTGCGGAGGGCATCAGTGAAGAAACACTCGCTGCGGTTACAGAAAATTTCAGTAGACCGTCTGCACGAGACATTGGGTGCACGGGGAGGCGTTAATACGTGAACTGTAAACGCAGCGAACGAAAGTCCGGCATTGATCGCGTGACCTGGGCCGCGTTGCGTGACCCTGTCGCAGGTGTACAACGGGGTGAAGCGCGACGGCTTCGTGCAGCCGCGCAAGCTGGCGCAGCAGGACGTGGTCATCACCACGTACGACGTGCTGCGCTCGGAGCTCAGCTACGTGGACCTGCCCTACTGCAACAGAGGGTAAGCCGCCTGCGGCAGCTTACATCTCGCAACGGGGGGCCACGGGTGCCTTACTACAGTTTTCGACCGTTCACGTGTGAAAATCCGTTCGTCCGTCCGACGATCGATCTCGCCCTCCACTGGGCGGCAGGGTGGCGCAGTGGTAACATCTGCGCCTCACAGAAAGAATGGTCTTGCCCGCGGCGGTTCGATCCCCGCCTTGGGCGCCTTTCTGTATGGAGTTTGTGTGTTTTCCCCCTTCTCTGCGTGGGTTTCCTCCGGGCTCTCTGGTTTCCTCCCACAACTTAACTTAAAAAAATACTCATTAATTAATTGACCGATAACATCCTAAGATATAGGAAGTAGTGTGTGGCAATATGGCGCCGGCAAACCGCCTGGCTGCCTCCTCTGCCTCTCTGCGCTTTCCTCGCTACGCCTCTGAGTCGTTCTCTCGTCGAATGGGTACCTTCGACAGTGAATGAATATGTGGGCGTTATAAATGTAAAATTATTATAATTATAATTATAAAATGGACAACCTTTGCAAAAAGATGTTTGTAAGAACACTTGTCTCATTTCCAGAAAAGGTAAAACCTCGTGATAATTTTTTTTACATCGTAGATTAAGCGCGTCGCGGCGGCACGCGTTTCTCTGGCAGAGCGGGGTCGGCGGGCGGTACGGACGGCCTCTCGCCGTCGGAGGGCAGCCGCCGGTTCCGGCAGGGCAAGCGCTACATGGCGCTGCCGAGCCCGCTGGTGGCCGTGCACTGGTGGAGGGTTTGTCTGGACGAGGCCCAGATGGTGGAGCGCACGACTGCCAAGGTGAACGCGCACGATTTCCCGGCGCCAGCAGCCGACTGAGGCGGCCTGGTGTTCCCGCCAGATTCCGGTGTCGCGTACGGCGGCAATATGTTTAGAGGGATGAATGCCAGTGTCTAGGCCTGCCAGTTGTGAGAAGTCTTCGGGAGACGTTTGGAAGTTTTGCTGTTGCTCTGTTTAAAGAGCGCACGTTACAAACGTTTTTGTGCGATAATAATGGTCCTTGGACTGCTGCCACCACGACCCTCACCAGGACAAACGGTTTAGAAAATGGATGGATAGATTAATGATCGAAGGTTGGTCTTCAGAGCTGTTCTCTCAGGATAGCCGTGTCACTGAGCGATCAATCCTCTCTCCCTCGCAACATTTCGCCTCCCACGTTGGAAGCATCATCAGGCGTTATAATGATTGTCGCGATATCAATTTACCGTAACTTTGTAATCGTGTCTGTAGTTTTTATTTTGTAAATATTGTGCTTTGCTGTTTTTCGAGTTTGAAAAAAGACTGTTCAAGTTTTTAATCTGCAGTTCATCCAACACAAGCCTCTCCTAGGGTTTCTAATTAAAAGTTTACAGCTTATAATGACTTGTAACACATGCTATCCGTCACTTGGGTAGCAATTAAGTTATTTAATACACAGCAAACATGATGAGGTCTTATTACCGCCATTACTCTGGGAGACATTTTTTACGGAACTTATTTAATGGGAAAATAGCTCTTTGTTTTGAACGTTAATGATCGTGTTTGTTATTTTGTAAATATCTTATTGTGACAAAGATTCTGGTGACCCAAACCCACAATGTGACTCAATATACTAACCGCCAGTTACATAAGCAATGGATCTACGAATACTGAAAATGTTGATGTTCAGTACACATTTCTTTAAGGGGCTTGTATATGTATTAATTTATTAAGAAAAACCGATGATTGCACATCTATTTACATACTTTTAAACTGGAATTGCTGATTCACAATGTAACGCCCCAGTAGTATTTATGAAACACGTTCACCCCGTGTCCGCGTGGGTTTTCGCCGGGCACTCCGGTTTTCTCCCACAGTCCAAAGACACGCTGCTGCTGCATAGGTTAATTGGCCTGCACACTAATTTACTCCCGGTGCCCTGTGACGGACTGGTGTTAATTTCTGGGTATAGCCCTGCCTTGCGCCCTGTGTCTACCATGATAGGCTCCGGCTCACCGCGACCCTGTACAGGATTAAGCGGTTTCTGAAAATGGATGGATGGACATTTCTTTTGCGTATGCTTGTGTCGGTTGTTCGGGTGCGTGCGTGCGTGCGTTGGTTTGTCTCGGGCGCAGGCTGCCGAGATGGCTCTCCGTCTCAGCTCGGTGAATCGCTGGTGCGTGACTGGGACGCCTGTTCAGCGTGGTCTGGAAGGTGAATGCGGTGCGCGTGTGGGAGTCAAGCCACATTGTCAGCTGGCGCCAACTTCCAGACACTGCGTCCTATATTTTACGATATCATAGGCCTATTAATCAATTACTGATTTTTTTAGTTCTGGGAGGAAACAGGAGAACCCGGAGGAAATCCACGCAGAACACAGGGAGAACACACAAACTCCCGAAGCAACACATCACTGTTGATTTGTCAACTTTATAAAAAGTCTGAGTTTGAATAAGGTCCCACAGTATAAAGTATAAACTCAACCCAATCCCTCTCCCTGCTGTGGCCCAGTGCCATTGCTGGAAGCATAAAACTACTTAATATATTTCTCTTCTAAGGTACTCTTAATGATGAATGTGTTGAGTTTACTTTAAGGTTATTTTTGAAGGACCAATAAGTCTGTTGTTCATTCAGTTGGTCCACAATAATTTATTTCAGACTGTTACCAAATTTGCTGAATAAATTTTGCCCAAGCAAATGGGCGACCTGTAATTTATTGTAGTTGTTTGCTACCTGATGGAGTTATCACGTATAAAATATTCACCGATATAAACCTTATGGCTTCTTAAGAGATTTATAGCATCCTCCTGTAACCATAATTCACAGTAAAAATTCAACGGTAATAAATATACGCACTGATGGTGATAATAAACCTCTTATGCGAAGTAGGCAACCCTCCTGGGCTAAACTAACCCTGTAAAAACTCCACACGGAAGTATTCGGGAATCAAACTCCTTCTTGCAGCCAGGCACAAGCGTTATCGCTGTGCCACCAGGCTGGCGCCCAGCAATTCGTTTGTCCGATTTCAAATCGCCGATATTTCTTGGTGAGTGTCGCAGCGGCGATCGGGGCTAACGTCTGGTTCCCCACCTGACTGGCAACTCTGGTGTGGCCGTGCGCGGCTGTTCCCTAGACCTGTACGGCCTGGTGCTGTTCCTGGGCGTGGAACCGTTCTGGGTGCGTCACTGGTGGGAGCGGCTGCTCTACCGCCCGTACGTACGCGGCGACCCGACCCCGCTGTACCACCTCGTCTCCGCCATCATGTGGCGCTCCTCCAAGAAGCACGTCATCGACCAGGTCACAATTATGATGATAATAATAATTTTACATTTATAACACGCGCATAGTCATTCAATGTGAAACACTTCGAGGCTGAGCTGAAAGACAACGATGTCCAGAAGCTGCCGATGTTTACACGCCACACCAGGTACTCATTTAATGCTGTGCTGGCCTAGGGGAGGCGCAGGACCGGTTTAAGCATTCGCTGTGCCACGTTTGCCCCCCGTCTCTCCTCCAGATTGAGCTCCCGCCGCAGACAGAGGACATGCACTGGCTCCGCTTCTCTCCCGTCGAGCAGCACTTCTACCAGCGTCAACACGAGCTCTGCTCCCAGGTAACAGGCGCGACAAAGTCGTTCGCGACGTTACACAACAATAATAATTAAAACAAAAACAATTATAACGCGCACATATTCATTCACTGTCGAAGGTACTCATTCGACGAGCGAACGACTCGGAGGCGCGAGGAAAGTGCAGAAAGGCGGAGGAGGCAGCCAGGCGGTTTGCCGGTGCCATATTGCTACACACTGCATCCTAATGTATAGGAAGCGGTGTGTGGCAATATGGCGCCGGCACCAATCAAATAGTACGTTTGCTTTCCACGCCGTTCTTACAGCGCAGGGCCATTGCGACGGTGCGATAGTCTCAGACGGATGTATTCTGATGATCTGGAGCGATGCTGCTGTTCTGAATGAAGAGTGCGGGTCAGCAGACACCACAATAACGGTGGTGTCTGCTGGGAGTGATGGCGTCACAACGCCGATTCTCGGTCGCGGCACCCACAACCCGGAACAGCCAGCCACATCTATTACGCCTAACACAGTCCCCCACGACCTTCAATAAACTTATAAAAAGTCACCTCTTTACCGACTCACAACAAACCGACCGAGCCAGGCTCCACGCCTCCGAATCAACGGGCTCAATGCGCCCGGAGAATATGCGGGCGTTACAAATATATATTATTATTGTCAAAGGTTTCCCGTCGTGCATTTTACCCACTTGTCGCCGATCTGCCAGGATGCTCTGGTGAAACTGCGCAAGCTGCCGGATTGGTCGGTGCAGCTGAGCGCGCTGGAGCGCCGCACCGTGTCCAGCCTGCTGGCGCCGCTGCTGCGCCTGCGCCAGGCGTGCTGCCACCCGCAGGCGGTGCGTGGCGAGTTCCTACCGCTGCAGAAGAGGTCAGCGCGTGTGCCGTAGATGCAGGCGCGTCGCAGCCGCGGGTGTTACGGGTGTTGCGACACCCGCACTTTCACAGGAACATGATTCCATCCCCCCCACTTTTTCCTGAGGTGCTCTCATATCTATGGGTAGTCTGATGAAACGAAACTGAGTTCCCAACACGTGAAAACCTATTGGTCAAGTTAGATAGATTGAACGGCCATCCAGCCAATCAGAGCCGTTTGTGATTGCTACAAACCTGGCGACCCGAATTCGAATCCTGCTCACGGCCAACACCAGTGACGATTTTCTGAACCGGTCCTGGGCCTCCTACCCTAGGTCGACTCGGCCTCAAATGAGTACCTAGTGCGTTGTGTCAAACATTGCCACTAGCGAGACAAAGGCGGCCGGGCGTGGTGCTGCTCACCCACCTCCTCGTGTGCCGTGTCGACCTTCATAGGCGCTGCTCGCTGCTAACGGCGCTTGACCCTACAGTCTGTTAAGGCTACACGGGGGGGTGATCTTTGTCTTGTGCTTGCTCGCAGCACAATGACCATGGAGGAGCTGCTCTGCTCGCTGCAGAGGAAATGCAAGACGGAGTGCGAGGAGGCGCACCGCCAGCTGGTGTGTGCGCTCAACGGCCTGGCCGGGGTCCACATCATTAAGGGTGCGAACGCGCCGCGGCGAGACCGCGCGCTTGCGCCGCGCCAGCTGCGATGCTCGCGTTTGAGAATCGCTCCCCGTAGCGGTTCTTTGACGGCCGCGTTGAGCGTTCCTCGTCTCTTCTTCGCGACGTATTGCTTCCCGCGTCGGGGGGCGTCGTCAGGCGTTGCCAAAGCCGCATTGGAACTCGCGTGTCGATGCGGGTTTTATCGCGGCTCGACGTGTATGAGGAACGCTCGCCACGGCTATCCCGAAAGAGCAGTTTTAAATACTCGCCGCCCGCTCGAATCGGCAAGGACCGCCGACGCACGTGACAAGAGTGAATACACCGGCACCATCGTCAGCAATGTCATCTTCGTCGTCATCATCATCACCGCCATCATCAGCCGCGATCGATCCACCGCTGTAATTCTGGTCTAGTAGTAAGGCCCCCAGGGAGTTGTTATGATTGCACGCGGGCTGGCGGGAGAGATAGAGCCTGGGGGGAGCGGCCGGACCCTCGTTGACACGGATGACCCGTCGCGTCCCTCTTAATGACGCTCCGCCGTGCGCATTGTTCACACACCAGGGGAGGTCGTGGAGGCTGTCGACAAGTACAGAGAGGTGCTCCAGTCATCCGAGGAGCACAAAGACAAACTGAAGACAGACTCTCTGCAGGCGAGTCACCTCCCGATGTTTTATTTCATCAAACAGGAGCGCGCTCACTCGCTCACTCGCCATTGCCGTGGCACGTTTGCGGCGAACGGTCGGAATAATGTGCGCTTTGGGCGTCCTACCTGGATTAATATAATCCGACACAAAGATACGCTTTCTGTGTTCGTGGCTTATTGACAAATTGCTTTTCAGGGCGCAGTTATTGCGAAGTAATTTGTTGTTTTTTTCTCCCCACGCGGGAACGATACAAGAAAAGCGATTCTTAATAAAAAAAATACGTATTAAAAAAAAAAGTTTGAATGGCATAGGGGAGACCGCGTGTTGTTTCGACCGCTTGTTAAATTTAACCGAGCAGGGCCGGTGGCGCTGGGGCATTGCCGCCGCTAATGATGATGACGTTGCGGTTGTTGTTTGTCGACGACAGAGGCTGCACGCCACACACAACCTCATCGAACTCCTGCGTCAGCGTCACCCTGGCATCGCGCCCACACTGCGGGACGACCGGCTACAGGAAGAGGTGCGTACCAGCCGCGGCCTCGCTATCGAACCTCACTCGCTGAGGTTTAACACGGTGGCGCGGTGAGTCGGACTGCCGCCTCGCAGCAAGAAGGTCCCGGGTTCGAATCCAACCTCGAGGGGCCTTTCTGTGTGGAATTAGCATATTCTCTCTGTGCCCGTGTGGGTTTTCGCCGGCCACTCCGGTTACCTCCCACAGTCCAAAGACATGCTGCTGCATTGGTTGGTTGGCCTGCTCACTAAATTGCCCCCGGTGCCCTGTGATGTACTGGGTATAGCCCTGCCTTGCACCCTGTGTCTGCCATGATAGGCTCAGGCTCAGCACAACCCTCTACAGGGATGAAGCGGTTTCTGACAATGGATGGATGGACTATTTTTCTCTCCCGTGAACATCCGGAAAAGATTGATCTGGGACATTGGCAGGAGGGCACAGAGCAGCCGTGGCCTGTTGCAGCTTTCGCTCGTCAATTACCTTTGCTAGTCTATTGCATTACTTCCCCAAACAGACAATAGGTGCGGAGCATGTGGTCCTGTGGTCCGAGGAAAGCGATTAAGGGAATCGGCCCTGCAGATCTATTGTAAAGACTTAGCCGGTGAGCCAGTGGGTCAGCGCAGTATAGTTATACCGTGACTTTTTACAGACCTTCAAGAAGCTGGCTTTGTCTCTATAGACCTTGCGAGGAAAGTTGTGTTTATAATCCCCGCCACTAGGATCTCAGGCGTCTATTGCGCCTTTAAAACACCTTTCCCTCGAATCGGTTTTCACTCTATATCATCAAAACAAACTTCTGAGAAAAAACTGTCAACGGATAAAATTACATATTGCAAAGACAGCGGAAGCACAAGTTTGAAACTTGTGAATTCATTTTAAAAGCCATAACCTGTACCCATTAAATAGGGTAAATAATGTACGGCGCTTTGTCATTACAGAAATGCGCCTGAGCCAGGAATCGAACCCTTGCTATAGGGTGGTAGCACTACTCACTGCACCACTGTGCTGCCCCACATACAATAATATATATTTTTTATGCCTTTAGGTGTGATTTTGGTGGAATAAACAAAATGTTTGACTGTGGGCTAGCCAACACTTCCTTATGCCGCAGTGAAGGTGTGAGTGCTGCTATTTAGAGTAAGAGTCGAACTCACCTTGTATTTAATGTGGGAGACAGTGATGGATTTAGCTGGGGGTGGTCTGGCGTCTAACCTCTTTAAAACTTTAACAGCATCGAAGTAAAATGTAAAGGATGGCAGTATGGCTGGCGTTAAAGGCGTGCTCTTAAAACTATTTCAGGAGTGACTGTGATCACTGGCCCTGCTTAATATTTCATGGGCAGAGCTGGGTTTAGGTCCGGAATGTGCACAGTGTCACGCAGAGGAATAGAATCGCTTAGTTTTGTGTTGGCGCCAATACAGATCGGTTTAATAACGCCTTCCCTTTCTCGAGGCCCGGCCGTGGGTAACGATGGGTGAAAGAGTAAAACCAGCATAACTCTCTCTCTCCCCCTCCATTTTCTCAATTATTAATAAACAATTAATGAATAAAAAATTCCCACCCAAACTTTGCGTTCTCGTTGTACGGCGCGTTTTGGGCGTTTGCGACGGTCCCTTGATTATTGTTTAAACGTTTTCGTCCGTGAATTATTAAGAGCTAAACCGATTTTGTGTTTGTCCTATGCGATTTGAGGATTGACAGGATCCATCCTCCCCAATAGATGGGTGCTAAATTGGTCATATAATTTCACAGCAGTTATATATATATATATCAGTCGTCCACCCGCCCTAGTCATGATGCATGATAGGCTTAAGAACTTGGCCATTATCAACTTTTCTTCAAACACGTTCAGGCAAATGCTCAGCCGGCCGTGAAATGTTCTTCAAAATTGTGTCATCCATTACAGAGCTCCTGACTGCCAATCTCTTCTTACCCCTGAGCAGCCAAATCTGAGCCTGTGTTAAAAAATATAAAAATAATGCGCAAGTAAGTGTATAAGTGCGTGTGTTTGTGCGCGTGTTTTGTGAGTCAATTTATGTATGTGTGTGCTCATAGCATCCCTGCATGCTAATAGGCTTGGTTGGCTCTTAATTATGTTTTTAAAATCTGTGTTCAAAATTCGCTCGCTGGGAAAACAAGTAATTAAATACATCATCGTCCTCATCGTCGAGCATCTTCCAAGAGGAACGCTCAACACGGCTATCCCAAAAGAACAGCTTTGAAAAGCAATTCTCACGTATCAAGCCGTGAAAACTTACATCATGCCATCTAATTATCCACCTTCGCACCCACTGGGCTGGCACAACTAAGATCCTGGGGTTTGAATCCAGGCAAGCCACCAAGTTCAGGGAGTTTATCATCTGAGCCCAGTCTCCAATAGCTACACAAAAACACCATCTCGTAAAATTTGCGTCTGCTCTTAAATTGGCTGCGCCCTGTTTAGCTGATCGGAGGTCACTTGAAAGAATTTCAGTTTTTGCTCTGTGATCGGTAGTACAGCAGTGGAATCTTGAATCCGTCTGTGTGGGGCTTTGAGTGGTGTTATCCTCTTCCGTCGGTGCTGCTCAAACGAGAACGGGTGTGCTTGCTCCGCAAGAGCCGCGTGCGCGTGGATTCTTTGCCGTGACGTGACGTCAGCAGGGATAACATTTGGGGAACGAGTAAAAAAACGCTTAACGCGTGACAAACTTGCGCGTTAATGGCAAAACGCGTGCGGTAACTGTTGCGCGCTGGTGTGTTAACATCGCACCTTCCCACAAACGACTACGTATCTCATTCACGCGCTCGCAGGTGCTGCAGCTTGCGTGTTAACAACACACAGTTGCGGGGGGAGCAACTTGTGCGTTAGTGGTAACATCCGCGCCTCACAGAAAGAATGGTCTTGCCCGAGGAGGTATGATTCCCGCCTTGGGCGCCTTTCTGTGTGGAGTTTGTCTGTTCTCCCCCTGTTCTGCGTGGGTTTCCTCCGGGTTCTCCGGTTTCCTCCCACAACTTTTAAAAAACACTCATTACTTAGTTGGCCGATAATATCATAATATATAGGAAGCAGTGTGTGGCAATATGGCGCCGGCAAACCGCCTGGCTGCCTCCTCCGCTTCTCTGCGCTTTCCTCACGCCTCCGAGTCGTTCTCTCGACGAATGAATATCTTCGACATTGAATGAATATGTGCGCGTTATAAATGTAAAATTATTATTGATTATTATTAATATCGCACAGAAATCCGGGACAACCTCGGAGTAGAATCGCTGCTTCTTCGGATTGAGAAGAGCCGGTTGAGGTGGTTTGGGCATCTGGTAAGGATGCCCCCCGGAAGGCTCCCTCGGGAGGTATTCCAGGCGCGGACCACTGGGCGGAGACCTAGAGGCCGACCCAGGACACGCTGGAGGGATTATATCCTTCGGCTGGCCTGGGACAGCCTGGGAATCCCCCAGGAAGAGCTGGAATCTGTTGCGGAGGAAAGGGATGTCTGGTCCACTCTCCTTGGACTGCTGCCACCGCAACCCTCACCAGGACAAGCGGTTTAGAAAATGGATGGATGGATTAATATCGCAGCCGCGTACGTACGAACGACCGGCTCTCCCGTGTTTGCGGTTGCAGGCAGAGCAGCTGCGGGACCGCTACATGAGCAAGTACGAAGCGGAGGTGCGGGAGGCGCACACCGCCCTGCAGCCGGTCACCATCGCCACCCGCGACGCCGCGCACAAGGCGAGCCACACCCCCCACCACCCCCACCCCGGCGACACTCCGCACGCGGATCAGCGGGGGGCGGTTATCGGGCGCGCAGGCGGTGCGGTGCGACTGCACCAGCGGCACCCACGAGCCGGCGGGCATTAGGCGGCTGTGAGGCAGAGACGTGGGGAGTTTTGATGCGGGATGCCCCGTTTAATTTGCTGTGTCAAGCTCACTCCGCCGGTGCCCTCTGTTGCCTGCAGCGTAGCACCGCAGCAGCCTATAACGGCTGGTTTGAGCGTCGCGGTCACCCAGGCGCTTTCCAGTCTCTGCTCCCCGCTTAGCTTCCGAGATTTATCGAGATCCGACGAGATGGATGTTTGTTCGATGTTTATTATTACAGCAGAAAGCGCCCAGTGTGCTTGAAAGCTGCGGAAGCGGGACTCGTGAGATACAACAAACGTACGAACTAACCAATATCAGCGACGTGGAGTGCATTCCGGGTGATTTGCCCACAGGCACGTTGAAAGTACCCAGTGATTTCTGTGCAGTGAAACACATGCCTCTTGTTTGCATACCAACGGGATGCATATGTTTAAGCACATCTTCTGCATACGAGAATTGTGTATGTCTAAGCGCTGCGACTGCCTGGTCGTAATGCGCATTGGTCCAATGAATGAGCTATTTTCTTGCCCCATTTCAGCCAACGTTTATGGACGGAACATGTCTATAAAAGCGGGCCTGATTCATGGCCTGTTATACACGGGGTTTCGCCATGTTACATTTTGTTTGGAGTGCAAAGCCAAGTGCTCTGCGTGGATTACCGCGCAGCATTCGCAGGAGCGTGGCAGTAAATGCTAATCGAATTCACCTCTCAGATTGTACATCATTTTATTATAACGGTATGATTTTTTTTCTCTCCCTGTAACGGAGAGCGCTGTGAATATTATTACATATTATTACAACTATTACTCTAACTATACGGCACACCCATTGGCGCGCGTGTTCGTGTGGACATATGTGAGGGGCGGGAGTGATAATTGTTAGCTCCGTGCGCTCGAACAAGGTCAACCTGAGTTTGATTCCTGCTCACCGTCAACTTCACCGTCCATTACACGAACTGGTCCTGGACGCCTCCGCTCAGGTCGACCCAGCCTTGAACGAGCACCCGTTGCAGTGCGGAGCTTTTACACGTGTGTTGTCTATCAGCCTACGTGCTGTTAGTTTGTTGTTGTCGCTATTCTAACCTCGCCACAGCGCCTTGCGACCTTCGGGCGAAAGGCGCTCGAGAAACGCAAATCGTTATTTACTATCGTTGAGGTGGTTCGGGCAAATGGCAAGAATACCCCCTGGAAGGCTCCCCCGGGAAGTCTACCAGGCACTGGACGGAGACCTAGAAGCCGACCCAGGGCACGCTGGAGGGATTATATCCTTCGGCTGGCCTGGGAACGCCTGGGAATCCCCCCCCCCCAGGAAGAGATGGAATCTGTTGCTTCTTCTTCTTCTTCTTCTTCTTTGCGATTCTTCGAAGCGCGATGTTAAATTACAGTTTCCCATTTTCTTACACAGCCCCTTGCATTTTCATTGAACTCCGCAAGGTCTTTTGAGCTGCAGAGGTTGGGTAGTAGAGCACAGACAAGGCAGTGTTCCATAGTATGGTCTGCTGAGGAAAGGGATGTCTGGTCCCCACTCTCCTTGGGACTGCTGCCACTGCGACCCTCACCAGGACAAGCGGTTTAGAAAATGGATGGACTATCGTTATTTTTCCCCCGCCGTTGCGTCGCGGGTTTTGGCTCGTGCGCGCAGGTGAAGGGTGGCGCGGCCGGCGTGTGGTGGCTGGATGTGATAGCGGCGGCGCTACGCTCGGGCCAGGAGGAGGAGCTGCTGGCGCGGGTTCACAACGAGCTGTCGTCCAACTCCAAGCACGCACCGCACGCATTCTCCATGGCAGACAAGTGAGGAGGAGCGCCCGGCTGCCCCCCGCCGCACCCGTGCCAGGATAGGTGCACTTGGAGGATTCCGCGTAGTCATAATGATGATAGTTTACGTTTTTTACGGCTCGATGCGTTCCCCCCCCCCTCCTTCACCACGTTTCGCCTCCCATGTCGGAGGGCTCCTCAGCACTCCTTGAAGCACGCGTGACAACAACAATCGCCAAAAAAGTAACTCGAAGGCTTTCAACAACCGCCGTTCGCCACTAAGTGGCGGTGACGTCACCACGGCGCCTGTGCCAGGCCAGGTGCACCTTGAGGCCACGCAGAGTGTCGAAGGCTCGCTGACAGGTCATGGGACAGACCCCAAGTACCATTGGCTGCCTGACTAAGATGACTGGCTGGGGCACCACTTGTGCTCCCTACCGTTCCAGATTGCTGAGTTTTATCCGCCTGGCGCTCGCCTCGCTGTTGTGAGCGTCGCATGCGCACGCACGCACACGCACACATGCACGCGCGCACACGCGCGGTGGGGGGATTAACGGGACGGGTCTCCGCGCACTCTTGTCGCGCCAGGTTCCGGGACGCGCGCGGCCTGCAGTTCCTGCTGTCGGGACAGCTGGACGCGCTGCGCCGCGCTCACGAGGCGGTGCGCTCCTCCGTGCGGGGACTGGAGGCGCCCCCGTCCGCGCGCCTCGTGCTCGCAGCCACGGTCTGCCATCTCCGTCCGCAGCGGCTGCCGCTCAACTCGTGAGTGCGGGCCGTTTGGCGACGAGCTCGTTGGGAGCTCGTCGTTACCGGGCGCCGGAACCTCCCGCCGGATTGTCGGCCGGTCGGTCGGTCGGTTTTTTTGTTAATAATAATAATAATATCATTTTATAGAGCGCCTTTCACCCGAGGGTCATAAAGCACGCCAACAACGACAGAAAAAAACAACTAATAAAAACCAAAGCAACAAAAATGTAATGATTAACGCTGCTTCGAATACACTGAAAGGTCGTGAAACTGGCAATCTTAAGAGCGGCAAAAGTCTGCCAGCGTCCCCTAAGATGGCCGTCACTTCCTTAAAGAAAAACACGAAGGGAGACAGGGAGGGAGGGTGAGCGACAGGGCGAAATTGCTGAGCATTGTTGTCCTCTTGATGTGAAGTTTGCCGAAGTTCTTCGACAAATTGAGTGTCTCCTCCCTGTATAGGTCACCAATGTACTGATGGAGGTTTTCACGGCGATTCTCATACATCAAGCCTTGACAAACCTTGCATAAGTTGCTCGCAACGTGAGTTCGATTGCTGGCCATGCAGCCACCTCATGAACGTCTTCCCACTGTATGTCAGCCGTAATAAAGACTAACAGGTTATTAGGTGTTGTTACTGTGTTGGCAGTGGTGCACGAGCACAAATAACAATCAACTCAACACATTTGCCAATAGTAGTGTGTTATATTAGAGAACACAGCCTTGAGATTTAATGCCATGTTAGGAGCATAATGGTAGACGTTGGCACACTGCACCACAGCACCGGCCACCAAAGATCAATTCCTAGCCACGGCTAATATCAGCGGCAT
>JAZEWU010000045.1:3761375-3773110 GCA_036362915.1 Geotria australis | reverse complement strand
TGTTGACGCCCCCCCCCCACAACCATCCCGTCTGCACCCCCCACCTCACTCTCTCGCTCTCTCTCTCGGGTTGTAATTTCCAAACGTGGCCACGAGGGCCCGATGAAGATGACAAACGCTTGAGCCCGCGATATTGGATTTAAGGGAGACGGAACGAGACGTTGTCATTTTCGCGCGTGATTTACGCAAAGCGGGAAAGCGCATCTCCGCGCGGGCAATGCGGGCGGGGGGGGGCGGGGCACCCGCCAGCGCGTCGCGTGACGTTTAACATTTGTTAGCCGTCGCGTAGAGGGAGGCCGCGGAGCGACGAACGCGGGTCTAACTGCCGCTCGCCATCGGCGGCTTATCTCTTCATTCCTCCGGATGTATCAAAGCGACAGATTAATTTACACTGCGGTCCGCGTGACGTAAATCTGATGTTGATCAAGTCGCCGCTTCGGTGTGTCGCTGCCAGTTTCGCCGCGGAGCCCTCCCCCGCCGCGCTCGAGTCTGCCCTTTGAAAAGCGCAGCTGAAATATCACATGGACGACACGCGTTTATGAAACCGATGAGGAATGTTATTCCGAGCTGCCGGCTCGTAACCACCCGTGTGCCGATTTTTTGGTGTCTCTCCCCGCCTTTTTTTTTTTTAAAGGTGCCCTTTCTGCAAGGCTGATGAGCTGTTCACGGAATACGAATCCAAGCTGTTCCTGCAGAAGTAAGTTGTTATGCCGTCGCCCACAGGCTTTCCCCGTGCGACTAGTCAACTTCAGATTAATGGGACGATGTGAAAAGATCCGTCTCCTGGCCTTGTGCGCATATTACTTTCCCTTAAAATATATAAACATGCTTCTTCCTCTGGGAGCGAGGCGTACGACCCTAACCTTCACCATAAAGCCCCGGCTGAACTACTAAACGCGTGGTGAATGCGGCAGAGTACATTTAAACAAATGCCCACGTCTGAGTGTGGATTTATTTAAAGCTGGGACGCGTCGTTATTCAGGTAATCCACTATCGATTTGTAGGTTCGATTGCGTGAAAATAGTTGGGAAAAGCACCTGCCGCTGGACGGGTGGTGCTGGGCGGGGCTTGATGACATCGTCAGCATCGTCAGCCCCGTTGATTGGTGGGGCACCCGTCGTTCTTATAATGAACCGAGTAGTTGACCACAGAAGTAGTCGGTTGTAATTTTGAGTCGATTAACCGACCCGATTGTATGATTGTTACAGCTCTCGATTCCATATTTTGCCTTCAGCGCTTTGCGACGTTTGGGTGAAAGGTGCTTTAAAAATGTAAATCATTATTATTACTTGTGTTTTGTATTATCACTGGCTGACTTGCACCACACGTATACACACCTATGTGTGTCGAGCCAACAATTATTATTTTTAAATCGTCAGCAATACGTCACTGCAATGGATTATCGATAATGCATCAATCGATTGATTAATGTCTATTCCTAAGCTAATTGGTCTATGCTGGCGTGCCTAAGGATTTTTCTTTGTATGTCGTGTACACGGATTTGTTTTGCCCCCATCAAGCCTCTAGAGACCACTATATTCAGCACAATCTTAATAAAACAATTGATTATCGAATCAGTCTTGTGTCCCCGAACGAAATCAGTCCATCGGATCGCCGAGGGACAAACGTTGTTAATCCTCAATTTGTGTTTATTCTTATCTGGACCCGGACGCGATATCGGTGGCCCACGGCACATAATTGATCAGATAAAAGCCACCTCTGATTCCCTGGAGAGCGTCGCCTTACAGCACGGGAGCGCCTCGTGTTTGTTTCAAAGGGAGAGCCGTGGTATAAACATGCTGGAGCCGTAGGCAACGTGTTTGCCGGCACACACACATACAAACTCCCCGCTTAAAATGTGTGGCATCACCCCGTGCCTCCCGTAAGCACACCCAGACACAAGGACAACTTTCATTTGACCCTTTTTCCTTAATACCTTGATCTCTGTAAAAACAAACAAAAAAAACCACTGTACCCACTACCACTCATTTCTCTCTTGTTTCGTGGTACTTACATTAAACCACTTTCTCCCACTGTCACCGTCGGCCATGATGATTCCACTGCTGGATGAAGGTCTCTCCAATCCGTCACCGTCTCTCGCGGTTCTGCGATGTAACAATACACCAAAAACCTGCGCGCGAGCTGATTTCACTGCTCCACTGTTGGATGTTCAATTTTCGCTGTCGGGCACGTTGGCCTTGTTGGTTTTCTACCAGCGCTGAGCAAAGAGGCCCCACCTGCAAGAACCGCATGCGGTTGGTTACCTATGAAAGCTGGCCAAATCGATCAAGGGATTTACCGTGAGACTCATCGTCTGGCGCCATCGTCATCCTCGCGAGAACATCCTTCTATCGATGTAGGGTTTTCACGGCTCGATTCATGACGGTTGCTCTTCAGATGTAGGTTTTTCATGGCGCGTTTCATCTCCCTCCCCCGATCCTCCTCTCCCATCTCGCTCGGACTGCAGCGAGAAGGGCCAGGCGGCCGTCTGGGAGGAGCTGATCGGCGAGGAGGGCGGCTCGGTGGAGAACCAGCGGCCGGCGACGGGCCGCGGGCTCTGGGCCCTCAGCGAGACGGAGCGCGCCCTGAGGGCCCTCCTTGCGTTCGCCCGCGCCGGCCGCCACCCCGCTCCCGTCCTCGAGGAGGGCGGCTACGCCATGGAGCTCTTCGACTCGTGGAAGAAGGAGTACAAGGTGCGACGGGGAGCCCTCGCACGGTCGGAGGGTCGCAGGCCGCGCGTGGGAATATGGCCTAACGGGGTTTTCGTTATTTGGTGTCACCGGATGTCAGAGGGGCACAGAAATCCGGGACAACCTCGGAGTCAGAGTCGCTGCTCCTTCAGATTGAGAGGAGCCGGTTGAGGTGGTTTGGGCATCTGGTAAGGGTGCCCCCTGGAAGGCTCCCTTGGAAAGTCTAAAGATGCTGCCTGTCCTCGACGGAGTCACTCCAAGCCGTACAGCTTGTCTGGCTCCTGGTCGGCATCGCAGCTGCTGTACCGTCGCCTTTCACAGGTGGTGGTTAATCGTCAAGTGCTCGTGTTTGTCCCGAGATGGAGAGTGCAGTGTTTAAATCATCCAGCAGAGGGTAGGGCCGACCCTCCTCTTAGACAACGGGACACGTGTATCGGAGTGCAGCTGTCACCTGCAGTCCTGGCGCTACCCCGAGATCGAGGTTTTTTTTTTTCTTCGGACCCATCATTAACTGTGTGGTCTTGTTTAATTACCCGCAATGAGTGCCGAGCGCGGTTGATCTTTTCTATACTGGTTATTCTCATTTGTCTGCCGCCTCCGCTGTGCATTCTCTCCGCTGCGTTGTTTTTGCGCGTTGCCATTGGTCTGTGATCACTTCCTCACTGAGTAATCTTCTCAAACCGCCACTGTGTTCCGGCGCCTTAAGACGTGCCGTACCCCCACGTACCACACGCGGGAGGCCCGTTGTTACTGATCAACGATGATTACGTGATACATTTATTTTGATTCATAAAGGTGGAGACCGGCATTCTCGGAGGGTGGGCCGTGAGGAATTGCAGTTGGGGGAAAATTGGTGCGATGGCTCTGGTCTATGCTAATAAGCATAATAAAGCGGTAATTTATACGCCGCATTTGGGGGGGAGAAAAAAAAATCAATTGTCTCTCGCAGTGTTAAAATAAATTGTTGAAGTATTTGTATTGTTGATACCGCCATCATTATGCTGCGGTAGTGACTAGTGTAGCGTCGCGTTTGATTAAAGATGCAATTAAAATTTAAATCAGACTGTTATGCAAAGCAACGAGTTAACCCCCGAGTAGCTGTGCGTGAGCGTGAAGCGATTCGCTTTAGCGACACGTTGGCACACGATCCGATTAATTTTCTATTCCGTTGACCGTCTCTTGTATTGTCAAGCCTCGTGTGTTTTGTCACGTTCCCATGGTTTGTTTTATCGCACAGTTAACCTATACGTGACATCGACATCGCGGCGTGCGATTGGCAGACGTTCATAAATAATCGATGCTCGCGCCCACGATTCGACTCGCAAATCGTGAGCATAACGACCGATCCAGTTGAACGAATCGATCGATGGGTGGCCGCAAGCGCCGACTAATCGGTACCAACCGTGCACAACCGTGCAGACCGGAGCGTGCCAGCCATCTCCGCTTGCCGTGGCTGGCTAAAGCTTGACCTTGAAGGTCATCCTGTCTTTGTGTCTGGAAATGTCAGTGCTCTCGGCGAACCGTGACTTTGTTTCGAGAATATTCCTTCGTCACCAGACCGCCGGGGGCCGTAAAATATCTGCTGCCGGCGGGGGGGAGGGGGGGGGTAATAGTCAGCCATCCGAAGATACGTCCGAGCGTAGAATTGTTATTTTCCCCTCTGATCGGCAGATAAGGTGGAAAACGCAACCGGGATTAAATCTGCCGACAACCATTTGTCATTGCCTGCTCGCGCGCCTTTCCATTTAATCCTAATATACACGCGTACGCGTATAAATGTTGTGCACATCTCCGTACGAAGGATACAAACTTCCCAGGCGTAAATGTTACGTTTATGCGTTGACTCGAACGCTCGTCCTGCGCGCATGCTAACGCGGCGAGACTTTATCGCGATCTGGTGTGTCGGTGATGACTCGAGGCTCTTTTCAACACCGACTTTCTCTAGCCAGGCACTCGAGGTATGCGCGTCGCCGGATGTTTCGGCCGTGTGCCGCTCCGCTTTTGTTTGCCCCGGGCGCGAGCGTCGTTTGTCTGTTTCTCCCGGGCGCGAGAGGCGGCTCCGTGCGTCTTCAAAAATAAATTTCCAGTGGCGGTGGGCTGATGAAAATGGCAGCTCCGCCCGGTCGTCATCGCCGGCGCGAATCTCCGCTGGTATCGACCAAACGACTTGTTTGAGCGGGCCGCACATTAAATTATCCGCTCTCCGTAGCCGCGCAACAATCTGTGCTCGGCAATTGGCCGTGCGGGAGCGCTTAAGTGGGCTGCTAAGGGGGCCCTGTGCGCTAAGAATAGTTACCCTGGACGGGTTTTGCCGCGGCTGCCGCTCAGTCACGAAGCGCTTTCCAGTGTCGCCCCCCAAAAGAGTTTTCCATTTCCTCCGGAGATAGGACCCTCCGCGCTGAATGGCGGTGAGAGTGAGCCAATGTTGTTTGTGAATGGGACCAGATAATTGGCAAGCGGGAGCTGAAAAATAAGCGACAAAATTCGCGTGAAAAAAGTAACTCGTTTGCTTTTCACTCATACGGTCTCATTGTTATTCGGCAGTGTGTGTGCTCCGGGACATTGCTATCCGGCATTGTGCGTATTGTTTGCTTGGGGGACGTGTGTTGTGTAAATTGGGGACATGTATTGTGTCCATTGGGGTGCAGGCATTGTGTGCATGTAAGAGGTGAATTGTGTGCTTGAGGACCTACATTGTGTACATATGAGACGCGTAATATACGTGCGTGTGAGGCGTTGTGTACACGTGGGGACCTGCGTCGTGTGTCCGTGTTAGACACGTGTGTACTGCGCGTGTCGGACGTGCAGCTGCTGCATGAGTACTGGATGATGCTCCGCAACCGGGTGTCGGCCGTGGACGAGATCGCCATGGCGACCGAGAGGTTCCGGATCCTGCATCCGGACGAGGATCGACCAGAACCCGCACTCCCGCACGTGATCGAGCCGGGCCAGGCGAGTCCCGTCCTCGTGTCGGCGATCTTCCGACATCATCATCGTCATCGTCATCACCGCAGTCATCATCGTCGTCGTCAAAGACAAAGATCCCCCGTATAGCCTTATCAGACTGTAGGCGCAAGTGCCGTTAGCGAGCACCTATGAAGGTCGACACGGCACACGAGGGGGTAGATGACCAACACCACGCCCGGCCGCCTTTGTCTCCCTAGTGGCAATGTTTACACACTGCACTAAGTACTCATTTGAGGCTGAGTCGACCTGGGGGAGGCCCAGGACCGGTTCAGAAAATCGTCACCGGTGTCGGCCGTGAGTGTTATTTGATCTCGGGTCGCCAGATTTGTAGCCCAGCGCACTCACCACTGGGCCACCTCGCCCCACATTGTCATCATCCTTGCGCCGTTACTACCCGCCGCCGCCCCCCCCCGCAGGTGGAGCAGCAGAGGATGAAACTCCTGAACGATAAAGCTCTCGCCACGTCCCAGCTGCGCAAGAAACTCGGGCAGATGCTGTACCTGAGCAACCTGGAGAAGGTGAGAGCGTTCCCGGGAAGGCCGCGGGGACGGTCGCGTTAACCGCGCTTTAGTCTTGGCACGGTTTGTTGCGCAAACGCGGAGCTGTCACTGATGAGCATAATCTCCCCTTAGCGGGTGACGGTGCCGTGTGAATTTAGCCGGGGAAGTAACTTGCGAGTGGTATTTTTTACTTTGGTGAATTTGGTCCCGTGAATGATGTCATGGGATCTCTAACATTCGAAGTGAAAAAGGTGGCGCCTGTATATATACATAGATGTTTATCGATAGATCTCCTTCTTCTTAGATGTTTATTATTACGGCGAAAAAATACCCAACGAGCTTGCAAGCTCTGGAAGCAGGATTCCTGTGATACAACAGATGTGCGAATTAGCCATCGGAAACAATTGTCTAAAATGAGAAGGTAACGCACCGAATTTAACATAAAGGTTAATAGACCCGTGGCATTAACTGGTCTTAGCCAGGGCGACCGCTGGTTTCAAACCACAAACCTCGGAAACAAGCGACGAATCCTTTTGTAAACAAAATCGCAGATGCGCTCCGGGACGATTTTCATCTGGTGGGAGTACCAGCCACCGTACGGTATATCCTAGCGTCGCCGTATCGTGGCGACCCCTTACACGCCGGTGAAACGCTGGTGGGAACCTGTCGTGGAGGAGCGTGGCGCTGCTCGCCAATGCCCGAGCATCGTTCACCAATTCCCAGCCGCTGCGCCGGTGTGCCTTTGCTCATCAACGAGTCGTAGGTGATCGATACGCGCTGAGAAGGAACAGCGAGAGTCGATATGTTGTCCAGCGGGTCGTCATCAAGGCTCCCGATAAGTCCTAAACGAGGGCCTGTCGTTCAAAACATTGACCACTTTGTTTTTCTTACATTGGTGAATATTGATTCTTTCCCTCCCGCCCCGATCCTGCTTTGGTGTCATGTGAAAGTAAAGCAATCATGTTTAGCTTCATTTGCGAAGATTATTTTGCCGTCGAGTGCTTTTGATGTGCACCCATTAAGGGCCGATCATTCCTCCTCTCCGTGGAAATGAGCTCTCAGTGGGACTGGGGGCCGGCGGGGCGTCAGGGTTGCGTCAGGCCTAATTTGTTTTTTTTCTGTGCGGCTGTATTTATGTGGTCGCGCTCTCATCGTTTCGTTGTGATCAATAAGTGTATTTATCTAGGGCAGGTGAGACAAAAATGTGCAGCGCACGCGAATGTCTTGGTTTGTCGGTGTTGTTGTTTGCTGCGTTGCTGTCCGCTTATCCTGGCCGGGCTGCACATCGGTAACACCTGCGGCTCACCGTTGACAGATTGTGAGCTCAAATCCCGGTTAAGGGGGTTTACCCAACCCATCATATCTCCAGGGTAGCTAAAAATGAATTATTTTCAAAGCTGTTTTTTTCAGGATGGTCCTGTCAAGCGTTCCCTCTCTCTCCTTCGTGACATTTGGCCTCCCGCGTTGGAGGCATTCGAATATGTTATATTCGGATTCATCCACACTCAGAACTCAGGACGCCTGAGGATGCCTCCAACGTGGAAGGCGAAACGTCCTGAAGGAGAGAGAGGGGCCGCTTGACACGCCCATCCTGAAAGAGTACTCATTTTGAAAAGCAAAACGAGTATTGTTTAATGCACAACACTGATGGCCGCGTGGAAATATTTACCCCCGCAACAGAAATGTGCAATTTACACCACTGATCGCAGGGCTGTAGAGAGCGAGGAGGGGATGCTCATCGCCCAACGCTCAATTATCATTCATATTACGCTCAGCGTTTTTGTTTTTACAGAACAGCTACACACATGGCCACCCACGCATTCTCCCGTAACCTCTCGCGATTTGCGAGGGTGTCCGTTCCCACCTGCTCCCCACCTCTGCCTATCAGCGCGCGCTCGTCGCGTCGTTTCACAGTCCACTCGCGAGCCGGCGGTTTCTAACCCGAAGCCTTTGTTTTCCGTCCTCAAGTCGCAAGACAAGTCCGGAGAACTGAACCCCGATCCCTGCCCCATCTGCGCCCGGCATTTCGGAAAACAGGTGCGTTGGATCGCGTTTCCCGTGGCGTCCTTTGCAATAAACATGCCGAGCAGTCAAGTCGCGTTAAGGAGAACTTGCCGCCCGACGCGGGCATATGTCGGACATATGTGCATCGCCGCGTTTCTCCGCTGCTACCCACGCTCCAGTGACGACGTTCGTGGTCCGACCGGGTGCGGGGGGGGGAACAGATGCCTCGCGTGCCGCATGCGGTGTGAGCCGGGTTCGTCTTGGTGTGTGTGTGTGTGTCTGTTGGTCGTCTCAGCCCTCAAATGAGTACCTAGTGTGGTGTGTAAACATTGCCACTAGGGAGACGAAGACGGCCGGGCGTGGTGCTGGTCACCCACCCCCTCATGTGCCGTGTCGACCTTCAGAGGTGCTTGCTAACGGCACTTGACCCTACAGTCTGTTAAGGCTATACACGGGGATCCTTGTCTTTATGTGCCAGGCGGCTCAGTGGTAGCGCAGCGGTAGCTCAAGGGTAAGCGTGCAGGGTTACAAACCTGGCGACCCGAGTCTGATTCTCCGCTCACAGCCAACACCGGTGACGATTTTCTGAACCGATCCTGCGCCTACCCTAGGTCGACTCGGCCTCAATATAATAATATAAATTTATATAGCGCCTTTCACCCGAGGGTCACTGAGTACCTAGTGCAGTGTGCAAACTTGGCACTAGGGAGACAAGGGCGGCCAGGCGTCCTGCTAGCCATCCACCCCCTCATGTGCCGTGTCGGCTGTTCTTTTGGCTCGGAGCTGATCACGTCATTGCTATCTAGCGGTGCTTGTGAGAAACAAACAGTATATAATTGACGACGTTTCGGGCAACGGCCCTTCATCATAGCACATGAGTGAGGGCCTTATATATATTCTCTTTTAGTTGCAGTGTTAATAAATAATAACAATACAATTTCTAACGCACACTCAAATTTCACGCACAGTTTATAACGCGCAGTGTTGTTTACGAGCGAGTCTTCTTGTTAGCTGTGCTTGTGCACCACAACCCACGCAGCATCGCCAGATTTGTAGGATGGAAAAGTACGTTCTTGAAACGAGCGGCAAGCCCGAGTCATCGTGACAATTCATCGCGCCGCCATGCTTGGGGCCAATGATGGCACATCATGCGTTGCGCCGAATGTCACAACAGGACACCGTGATGTCACACAAGTCCTTGTTCGTTTTTTTTCCATTAATTCCATTCGAAGCCACGGCTATAATTGCTTTACTCATATCGTAAAGTGCTGGAGGGCATTTGCATCGGCGGCATTGAGTCACGGCGGTTTCATCCCAATTATAGTTTGACCCTGTGTACCGTGTACGGAGCAAAAAGTTCTTCCAGTGGCAGCCTCAAAGGGAGTTCTTACGAAATTATTCTTGGGTGCTCGCACCTTTCCCGCATTAATAATTGCTCCTGCTGCTCGCACACATTTGCAACTGTGCTTTTATCCAAATGGAAAAAGAATGAAGAAGGGGGAAGCTTTCAATAAACCTTGATTGGGTCTCAGTTAATGAATTCCTTGTGGTTGTATTCACTCTTATTAATCCGTGTTCTCAAGGTTGCCTGAAAGAGAGGGAATACGTTACAAAATGAATAACGGGCACAGCAACTACACAGTGTTGAGAAATGAAACCACTTTGTCCTTGTGTATTTTCTATATTAACTGTGCACTTACAGATAGAGAGAGAAGTCTAATTGCCTCTAATGCACCGGGGTAGCTGCAATGATAGGCTCAGAGTTTTCATTCCACCGGTGGAAGAGCCTCCTTATCTCAGACGGAATAGGTTTAATTTGGCAATTCCTGTTCCAAAGAGCCTATCCCAAAACTGTTCACTCTTAAGAGCCGCGCAATAGTGCGGCAATAGTTTGCCGTAACGTGTCTGCTCGATGCACATTGCCGGCAGCTTTATTGCTTTTTGATTCCACGTGTGTTGATGACTCGGCCCAGCTTCACCACGGTTAGTTCGATTTTTGATTGTCCGCAAGGCAACGTACGTTAATGACGTCGTAAATGGACACCGTCCTTGTTCCATCGTTCCGGGGCTAAGCCGCCGCCGCATATTCACTCGTTCTCACTCTTGGCGTCGCCCCCGCCCCCCCGCCTCAGCGCAGCGATCGCCGTTTAGGCGAAGGCACGATTTACAAGCCGGTTGCGCTCCATTTAAATTGAGGGTAGGCCAGCAAATTCGGTGCCTCGCGGTGGAATCCAAACAGAAATTCCCATCGGTGTGCGCGGCTTATCAGTGCATCCTTCAATCAACATTCCCCGTGCCGCATCGTCTGAAATAGAGCCGTGTTATCTCGAAAGGCTCTCACCTGGTAATAAATAAGCGTTTATGTCCTCTCAGTGTGTATGTGCTTGTGTGCCAGTAAAAGCCCTTTACGGGCCAGTGGTGGTCTCAAGCTAATTTATGGCGTTGTTTATTTGGCGTTAATTACGTTGTCTTTGCTTGTTTATGCGCCGGGGACTACTTGAGCTTAAGGCAGTTTAGATTCCCGCCTATCACTCGTTTAATCCCTCGAACATTGACCTGGAATAGAGAGCGAGAGAGCGGCTTGCAGACACGAGCGTCTCTCCCCGACTCTCCCCGTAGGTTTCGCACAGACGTGAGGAACATACGCCCCGCGGGTTTGGATCGTGCCCGGGACTTGATTTTGTACGACCTGTGGCCGCACGAGGCCCACCGCTCCGAAACAAGCCCCGCAAATTATATTTATCCATCACCGCTAGCGTCGTAGCCGCGCCGATCGAGCACTAGAGGGGGAAATTATTTCAAGCCTGCAAGGCTGCGTTTTAGTTTCCGTCAGCGCGTTTTAATTTCCATCAGCGTGAAGGCCCCTTACGGTGACGGATGTGTCCGCGGTTGTTTTATGCCACCGTAACGCCGTTCCGCGCCACTGACGTCACACGCGATATCGACACGCGTGTTCAGGTGACGCTTTGTTTGAGTCGCGTTTCCGACCGATGCCGCATGCAGCTTTGGCTCTTCTTGGCCCCAAGCTCGATTCAGATGTCTAGCGAGGGCCAGCGGTTTACGGTTTGATTCCAGCTCGGCAGGGCAAGTAGGTTGGTGGAAAACCGCCCGTACCGTGCTGGCCCGGCGCTCGCCCGCTCGGCTCGGATGTGCCAGTCGCGCACGTAAATATACAACGGGGGTATTCGTTGCACGTTAACGCACTGCCTGTTAAACGTACTTGAAATTCCCGATAGCCACGTGGGGCAGGGTGGCGCAGTGGTAACATCTGCGCCTCACAGAAAGAATGGTCTTGCCCGAGCAGGTTCGATCCGTCCCTTGGGCGCCTTTCTTTGTGGAGTTTGTGTGTCCTCCCTCTGTTCTGCGTGGGTTTCCTCCGGGCTCTCCGGTTTCCTCCCACAGCTTAAAAAAAATACTCATTAATTAATTGACCGATAACATCCTAATATATAGGAAGCAGCGTGTGGCAATATGGAGCCGGCAAACCGCCTGGCTGCCTCCTCCGCCTCTCTGCGCTTTCCTCGCGCCTCTGAGTCGTTCTCTCGTCGAATGAGTACCTTCGACAGTGAATGAA
>JAZEWU010000045.1:3742221-3759514 GCA_036362915.1 Geotria australis | reverse complement strand
CCCCCCCCGTTTTCCCGAAACGACCGCCCGTCGGTAGACTAAGCACGTCGGACTTCTTAAGCGCAGCGTGCGTCCGCCCGGCCCGGCCGAGTGTGAATGCAACACAAATCCCGCACCCCCAAGCCGAGCTGCCGGATTAATTAGGCGGCTTGCGATGTCACCGCGTGTGTTACGGTTTTGTTCGCGGGACCTGAAAGCAGCCCGTCGTAACGCGGATTAATCTTCCGCTAGCGGGGGGCCCTCGTGCGAATGGCCGCGGCGGCCTCGGGGCGAAGCCGCGTGCGGTCGCCGGTTGTGCGCGCGGCGTTCTCCATTGATGGCGTCTGTCTCAATTACAGCGGTGGGGAATAAAGCAGTTAAGTGCTTAAGGTACTTTTTTTTCCACTGGCTGGCCGTGAGGCGTGCGCTTGCCAGGAGCTCGGGACTGTTGGAAGGGCGGTTAATTGCGTGAGGAGAGCTTAACGCCTCCGCGGGAGGCTTCGTTAATTGACTTGATCATCGCTTTTATATCTTTCCCCCAGTGAAAGTCCTGCGTTTTATTACAGAGTTTACCATATGCTGCAAATGCACATATATATTTGTTTATTCCCCCCCCAACTCCTTTTGTTGCGGCATAAAATCAGCGTGCTCCTCGAAGGTTTTCGTTTGTTTTGCGAGTTATGTTTTTTTTATTTGCTTAAAGTTCATTTTATGGGCTAATTAACTGGTGAATAGAAATTCTTCGCTGATAAATGCTAATAGTAATTCATTTAGAACGCGTTATTCGGGCTTTGACAATAGTGAAATCGCTCGGCAAAGCTCACAAGCTTTCGTGCTTTATAATTAGAATAGAAAGCAGCGAGCTATTTAGAGAATGTTAATGAAACGTGCATTTTCTAGTTTGCACGCTCTCGCGCCCGCGAATCTGGCGCATCTGTGAAAATCGTTGAGCATCTGTGCAAATCGTGGCGTATGCCATGCCCCTGCACATTGTCGCGTGTCTACGAGGCGCTGACCTGAGTCTGAAGACTGCATTGCAAGAGGGCGCCTGCAAGTTGCACTTTAGATAATTTGCATGAAGTTAATTACGATTTCAAACTGCTTGACAACACTTTATCAACACGCTGTGTGGTGACGCCTCCCTCGTTCGGTCCACGTTGGTCACGGGGACTTCTGGCCGTGTGTTAATTACTCCGTGTCGATTGGTGGAAGGCACGACCTAGAACCCTGCTTACATATTGCTCGTGAATGTTGTTCGCCGTGCGCTGGGAACAAAACTCACATCGTACTGATGTAGGTTTTCACGGCTCGATTCACGATGGTTCCTCTTCAGAGCTGTTCTTTCGGGATAGCCGTGTCGAGCAATCGCTCTCTCTCTCCCTCGCGTTTCGCTTCCCACGTTGGACGCCTGACGATGCTTCCAAAGCGGGAGGCGAAATGTCGTGAGGGAGAGAGGGAGACCGCTCGATACAGCTATCCTGAAAGAACAGCTCTGAAGGGCAACCATCAAAACTCACATTGTCGGGTTCGCGATAACCACCACGCCACCGCTTCCTCGTCAACTGACATCACACCTGACTGCATTGCCATTGTGTTTTTGCGGCGTGAAACTTTCGACTTGTTTGGATTCTCACCACACGACCGTTGCTATTCCCTTGCTCACACTCTCTTCCCCTCCCCGTCCGTTAACTCATCCAGTGGCAGGACGTGCTCGACATCATCGGCAAGGCCCTCAAAACGAACGGCATCTACTTCGCGCAGATCAACGGCATCCATCGTTTCCAGGTGAGACGCGGGCACCACGCGGGGGGCCCCTCCTCCTCTGATCGGTCGCGGCCTCATGCCACATCTGTCGGGACGGTCGCAGGTTTCCGCCCGGGCCACGCGAGCACCGCCATCGAACGCGGGCGACGGGCGAATGTTTAGCGCAGTGCGGCGGTCCCGCCCGTTCGGGCCGGTGAGGTTATTTACCAGGTGTTGGAGTCGACGCGATACGGGCGATAGATTCATCCGTCCATCCATTGTGAGAAACCGGCTTAATCCTGTACAGGGTCGCGGTGAGCCGGAGCCCATCCGGGCAGACACAGGGGCGCAGGGCAGAGCTATACCCAGGATGGGACACCAGTCCATCACAGACAATAGATTCATGTTTTGCACAATGAGAATGATAATACGCGTGATAATCGCGTGGGTCGTTTTGACAAGTGTCATTGCGCAATCGCGATTATCGTTGCCCGTTTACCTTTTTAAAAATCAAATGTTTTTACTCCTTTGAAATTTTCGCGGAATGACAAGCTCGGTAATGGCAGTCTTTACCTAGCTGTTATCCATTAAATGAGCGATTTGCTAAATGTTTTGCCGAACAATTGACAGAGTGGCGATTATATGATAACTTAATTTGGGCAATTGAATGGATTATTTAATTGGTTTTAGTATTACTGACAGCACGTGCATTAAGCCTCATGGGTTATAATGATTAGAAAGACCCATGACAGCCTTGCATTGATTAAACTACAGTTGAACTATTCATAACAACCGGACAGCTTCTCACGCGTGCAGTTTTGCAAGCGGTCAAAACTTCAATCGCGACTCGGTAATCCTTCCACGTACCGTACGTCAGCACGACACAACAGCGGTACAATAATACGTGCGAAACAAAACACGGCAGGCAGGTTACGCGAACACGATGCCGCGAAATACGTCATCGCGAAATGTAATATCGTATCCTACGGATACAAACGGTATCGCAGCAAACTCTCTATGACACGCGGCAGTGGTAGCAGCCCCCGACCCTTGGCGGCAGGAATTTTACCGACAAAAGTAAACTTTGTTTTCGGAACGGCACGCAGCGTGGTTCGGGCAGCGCGGCGAAAGCGACGGAGCGGGGAGCTGACCTTGCGTGACCCTCGGATCGGGTCGCGGGGATCTTTCCGCTGTGATGATTCTTGTCGTAAATAGTTTTGGGGCGTAATCGCACGGAGCGCTGCTATGGCCGCAGCGCGATCTATTCCGATAGCGCGGCTCCTAAAACGCTCCCACTTGCGCCATAAAGCGTGTCGCCGTCGATGTGAATTAAATCCCGCTGAGGGGCTATTTCTTGCTCTAATTAATTTTTAATATTTTTGCCTCGATGTTAAATGAGGCTCATATGTTTTACCCACTGACTTCCACTTTGGGCTTTTAACGTTATGATCTTTCAGCGCTGGAAAGGTTAAGTTGCCCTGTCAAACGAGATGAAGGTAAAGGTGTAGGCAAGAAATTTCTCGCTCGTGCCACTGCTGCCAGAAGGTCCGCCACTACAGTTGGGCCGTCGACAGATCGTCTCGAAGGTATCTGGTCCCAACGCGAAGGGCGGCACCGTGTTGGAGAGCCGTGAGTAATGAGGCTTGAGGTGGGTAAGGGATGTCTCAGTCCATTAGGTAGACACAGCCTCTGCTTCTTAAGAATGCACGGCGCTTCTTTATTCCCAGGCCTAGAAGCCTCTTGGCGCACGGCACAGCATTAGTCATTTCATTCGTGGCGTTATCATACGTCTCGCTGCCTCTTGCAGAAAGCGCTCCGCAAACATCTCTAAGAAAGTGTGATGAGAACAAGGGTGCGTTTTTGCTATTACTTGGTTACGTAATTCTCTAAAAGACGCGTTCATCCAAGGAATGTGTAATTAAAAGTTTAACTTCGAACTTTTTCTTTTCACCTTGCGGAAAAAATACGGCGCTTTAGGGAATATGAATGTAAGGTAATTGCTTTTGTTGATGTCCAACGAGGCAGTCTTTCGATATTGTCCATAAAAAACATTTGCGCCGAGAACTGATTTGCTGCGTAAAGTCAGGTGTTGCGTCCCAGGCTGTCGCGACATCGATAACGGTAAAGGTGCAGACCCTGCACTTTCCCACGCAACTGCAGGTGGAAGGGCGTCTGTTAGCAAGGCACGTTGGCCTCGGATCAAACTCCGAAACCGGCACGGTTGTTACAGCTGTTGCACCGGGACACCGATCCTAACTGGCGTCCAGTGCACCAAGCGTTATTTCGTGGTAGCGTCCCGACCTTACGGATTGGGTGATACAATATTTCGGAAACATCCATCCATCCATCCATTTTCAGAAACCGCTTAATCCTATACTGGGTCGCGGTGAGCCGGAGCCTATCCCGGCAGACACAGGGCGCAAGGCAGGGGAACACCAAGGATGGGACGCCAGTCCATCGCAGGGCGCCTGGGGAAATTTAGTCAGTTCGCCAATTAACCTGGCAGCATGTCTTTTCACGGTGGGAGGAAACCGGAGTGCCCGGCGAAAACCCACGCGGACACGGGGAGAACATGCAAACTCCACACAGAAAGGCACCCCGAGCCGAGATTCGAACCCGGGACCTTCTTGCTGTGAGGCGAAGCGCTACCCACTACGCCACCGTGCCGCCCCATTTCGGAAGCAAGAAAACCTTTTTGTTTGTGGGGGGGGATTTGTGTGTTGCAATAAACCCCAGAGCTATGTCACGTGGAGTCTAGCGCTCCTGCTAGGTTCGCCCTTGGTGAACAGATCTGGGGGGAGTTTTCCAGACAAATAACGATCTGAAGACCCTCCGACTAAAGGAGGTTGGCGTCAGGAAGCGCATCTGGCTGTTGCACTCAGCTCCAACACCCCCACCACTGGGGGGAGCAACCGGCGAACCCAGGTCAACTAAAAAAAAACTAATCAATTATTTGACCGATAACATCCTAATATATAGGAAGCAGTGTGCAGCGATATGGCGCCAGCAACACCGCCTGGCTGCCTCCTCCGCCTCTCTGCGCTTTCCTCGCGCCTCTGAGTCGTTCGCTCGTCGAATGAGTACCTTCGACAGTGAATGAATATGTGCGCATTATGAATGTAAAATTATTATTATAATTAAACTGTTGACAACACGAACTATAATGTGTGTACGTGGCGGCGTGTGGGGCTCGACTGAAGCGCACGGATTACAGCCCATTAGAGAGCGCGAGCGTTTGTGCGCACAGCCGAGAAGTGCGGCAAATTCCGCGCCGGCCCCTAATGGAAATATGATGGACAGCCTCTTCTTTTCCCCCGCCCGCGAGCGTTCCTACGTCTCGCCCGCGTAGTCTGGCACAAACCTGCCGCAGTTTCACCGTCGCTTTAATTAACGGAGAGCCAGTTTATGAAATTGTTCAGGGGTCATCTTAATTCCCTCCCTCCCTCCCTCGCTCTCTCGCTTTGTTCGTGACTCGCTTCGCGTGCCGCACATTTTAAATTCCGCTCCGTGGGTTATTCGCGGCCGCGCCGCTCTCCGCCGTTTTCGGTTCGTACCGCGCATCGTCCTTCGCGACTTCCCGACTTTTCACTCCACGCTCTTCCAGCGTTTTTCAGGGAACTAAACCGAATATTCGGGATGGCAAGTCCAAAAGCTCGGTTCATTTCCAGGAGAATCTCCCGGCGCGTGGAGCGAAACGTCGCTCGTCGTGCCGAACGACGCGCGGTACGACCCCGAACGGCGTCGGATTTATCCGGGCGTCTCGCAAACTTTGCTTGCGCCGTCGTCAGCGCCACGCGCAACCGCACCGCTTGACGGCACCCTCGCTGGGCCGTAAATGCGCCGAGATCTTATTTTGCCGCCGCTCCCTGCTTATCACCGATACGGCAATCGAATCGGCCAAATTGGGCCGTGCTCGGTGATTTGCCGCGGGGCGCCTCGTGCGCCGTTATAATTCGCAGCGGCAGCAGACCCCCTTCCGGCTCACACCGGCTCGTGTGTTTTTTCGGCTAAATACAATATATACCTTTTGATAATGCGCTCTGTGGACATGCATATATTAATGTTAAATCAAAGCACACGATGCCCCGGGTAGCCCACGCAGACTAATGAATAATGATACAATTCCTCGCCTGGTCGTGGACGCGACGCGGATACGGGGCTTTGTTGTGGCCAGCGTTGTAGCCTGCCACCTTTGTCTCCCTGATGCCTATGTTTACACGCCGCACCAGGTTTTCATTTAGGGCTGAGTGATCCTAAGAGAAGCCTGGGACCGGTTGAGATATCCTCCACCAGTATACACGCACGCACACAAACACACGGCACAGTGTTTGTGTAAGTGGTGTGTGTGTGTGTATATATATTACTTCCAGAATGTTTTTTTTGTCACAACCCATTATATTGAAATCGATTTTATGATCCGTGCACTAATGGGTAGCAATGGAAAGCCTTTTGTACGTGACATTGCTTTTGAAGACTTGGAGCGGGAACTTTCATTTTCATATGAAAAGTGACTGTGCGATTATGTTTTCATTATTCCACTGGCCTTGCCGCAAAGTGACGCGGACTTAATAACGGAACGCCAATTTATTCCCCAGCTGATGTCAACCACGCTCGGCGGTCCGGTCGCTCCTGGCACTGGGACAACCGTCGCCGAACGCTTTGCACAACGTTTTTAAACACAGTCGCTCTCGAGCGCGCCAAGTTTTCATGGTCTTGGTCACCAACGACCTCACGGACAAGAGATGCTCTGTTGGGATAGCCATGTCGAGCGTTCCTCCTTTCTCCTTCGCCACGTTTCGCCTCCCGCCTTGGAGGCATCATCGGGCGTTTCTGCAACGCTGGAGGTGAGACGTCGCGAAGGATAGATAGTAGATAGGTGGTTATTATAAGAGCAGAAAATACCCAGTGAGCTTGCAAGCTCTTGAGTAAAAACTAACTGACTTCATCCAATCTTGTGAGGAAACCACTCGTAATTTGCGGCAATATTTTCCAAATAAAAACTAAATATTGGCAGTCGCGAGAACATTTATTAAAAATGAGTATACAGTGTACAGTGGTTCTTTTGTTACGTCTTTTTACACCCCCCTGCCAGCATGCTGCCTCCTTTGTGAAGCTCTGAGTCTCCATTCTAAGCTGAGCCATGAGATTAAAATGGATTTATGATTTGCTATTTTCTCATTTTTATAATCAGGCATTTGAATTTTCTTTCCACTGTTAAATTTCCGCCCCCCCGCCTAAAACATCGATATTTCTCTGCACATTCGGTGGAACAAAACAATATATTCCTCTGCATATATATATTTTAAACAATTACGGCCAATTTGTGTAATCTGGAGAATGAATGTCGTATTTATGTTTTAAATATATATATATATATATCTGTCTTCCACGGCAGCGAGCAGCCTCACCGTTGTGAGGGAATATAAGGTGGCTCGGTCAATTAAGCTTACACTGATCTCACCCATCATTTGGCCTGATGGATTCTGAGATTACCAGCGCAATGGCAAACAATTAGAGCACCCTCCATTACAGCCCGCGGCTAACCACCCCGTATAGCAAAAGCAAAGGTGCAGCCCTGAATTGCTAGCTCACGCCACCGTGGACAGGGGGCCTCTGGAAGTGGGGGGGATTCCAGAGAGCGCCTCTAGATGGTATTTTACTCTTGTCTTCCACGCTGGCCACACACGTCTTGAAAGAGGTGGGAGTATCCACACTTTACCCCACCGCACGTGATCTGCCGACTGACTAACTGGTAGACACATTGATATTGCTAGGGGGGATGGGTGGGATTTAAGGTACTTGTCCAATATTGTTTACATCGGCACACCGGGGAATTGTATCGAACCCGTGTCTCTGGATTTCAAGGTCAGTGTGCTGACCGTTACACCACTGTGGCAGCCTCCTTAAGAATAGTAAAAAAAACAACTAGTGGTTTCCTGCTCAGTTGAGCTAATTTCCTGCCCTGAGCCAATGGTGGAAATTGCACATTCTTATGGCGGGGCTGAGTCTTTGTGCAGGACAGCCGCTGTGGAAGGATGAATGGCTGAGTTACTACCTTGGCCAGGATTCGAATTCACAACCTTGCCACTAAAAATCACACACTACCGCTGCATCCCCTGGCCAGATATCCCGCGATACATTTGTTTGAATTTACTTTATTTTAAACGTTGGCTAGACGTAGGCAACAGAGATGCAATGTTAAGACAACCTAGTCGTAAAGCGTTAAGATAACCTAGGATAAATGTAATCTTGGGCAGGTTTGTAAATATCTGTCCTACTACGTTTGATGTGTGTCATTGTGATTCGTCAATGATAGCGGTATTGAAATTATAGAGATGGAAGCAGGAGGCTTGTCATGGTATGGGTCTTTTAAACACATCCGTGGAAAAGGAATTGGCCAAACATCGCAATGCAGAACCTTCCAGACTTTAGAGAAGTTGACTTTTGCAGTACGAATATATCGCCCGTGTTTCTACTTGTGTTGCGCTTGAAATGGACGGAAAATATATGTAGCGGAAAATATATATATTTTTTTTTTAACTTTTATTCAATCTGCTATTGGGCTTGTCTGACTGCCAAAGTAATACATAAGAATGTAATATATGTCACGATCACTTTAAACGTAGAGCCCTTTGTGAATCCACGCTTGGATGATAGTTTGCGGCGCCGTGTCAGTCCCACGACACGTCGCTTCGTCCCGGTCGATACGCGTTTGAGACCAGAGCGGGTGGCGGGATACCTGACACAGTTTCCAATATAACAATAATAATACAATTCATAATGCGCCGCGCAACTTCCACGCACAGTCATGGACGAGACACGGGTACGGAGGCGCGGGGAAAACTGCGGAAAGGGAGGGGGGGGAGTCAGCCAGGCGGTCAACCGGCGCCAACCCGCCCATAGACACCGCTTCCCGAGCCGGAAATCAAACCCAGGACCTACTTTCTGTGAGGCAGCAGCACTACTCAGCCCGCCACGGTGGTGCCGCCCTGTGAATGATCTTCCACCATTCTCCCTCCAGCAGAGCGAGGAGCGCATAATCTCCTTCAAATTCATCCGTATGTACGCATTCAAATTCTCTCAATCGGACGCATCTCCACGTCCCATTGGCCTGACCCCCCCCCCTGTGGCCGTGGAGAGTCACCTAATTCGAGCCGAGTCACGAGATGTTGAAACTTAATTCCGTTCCTGGCGGCTGCTAGTGACGGTCGCCAGCCACCCCTCCCGCATTCAATCGCCGAGATCCCCATTTTCTTGCAGTGTCGGTGACGAGCGGGGGCACGCGCCTGGCTGGCGGAGTGATGTCACCGCCGGCTTTGTCGAGGAGTGATGAGTGGACTCCGGAAATTGCAGCGGAGCCTTGTTGCGCCGCACAGGCACCGGAGTGCTCTTCATCTTGCGCCACGCGTACACGCGTACACGCGGCAGAGGATCTTTCTTAAAATTCCTGAAACGACTGCCGTGGTTGAAAAGGCGCCACAAATACGTTTTGCCCGCCCGTCCGCCCGCCCGCCTGCTGTGGAGCGCCGAGTACGGTTACACAATACGGGCGGCACGGCGGCACAGCGAGTAGCGATGCGGCCACACAGCAAGACGTCTCGGGGTTCGATACCCGGCTCGGGCCCCTTTCTGTGTGGAATTTGCACGCTCTCCTCGCGTCAGCGTAGGTTTTCGCCGGGTATCCGGCAAAGACATTGCTACTGGCTAGGGTTAATTGCCCGTGGTGCCCTGTGATGGACTGATGTCACGACGTGGGTATAGCCCTGCCTTTGCGCCCTGGGTTTGCCATCGCTGCAAGACTCTCTACACATAATCGGACATAGCAGACAGGAAAGGGAGGCCTATACAGCACACATATATGCAGGCGTGTAAATAACTTACATTTATTACCGGTACGGTCATATCGCAACCCCTCTTCCCACCCGTACCGCACTGAACACTCCGGCCACTTTCCTACCGGTACACCGCACGGGACCGTACCGGCTTACTTTCACCTCTGTATACAAGGCACAGTCAGTCACAGGCAGAAGAGACACGAGGAACGGCGAGAGTTGAGATCGCCAATGGTCGGTCGGGGGTGTGGGGGGGGCAGCAAGTTAAAGACGCGGACAGGCAGCCTGGGAAATGGAGTGACCTCTTGACCCTGTTTGCTGGAGCAGAGAGCAACGTGTAGGGCGGACGAGCGAGACGGGAGGGCGACAGCTGTAGGCGGGGGTCGAGTCCGTGGAGGGCCTTGACGGTGGGATCGTTTATTGCGAGCCGGAGAACGGATCGGGGGGTTTGGTGGGGCGGGTGATTGTTTATGGGCGCTGGCACGGAGTCTGGCGGAGGAATTTTGGAGCAAAGATTAGAAAGAGGGAAGGACAAAATAAATAAAGTACGTTCAAAGACTCCCGGCGTGGGCGCGAAGCACTGGCCCCGCGCCCGACAGCGCGGCGCTCCCGATGGTTAAAGGTCATCGCGTGGGACGCGGACCCAGGGGTCGTTCTGTCCGTGGAGTCGCGCATTGTGAGTGTAAGTTCGTTTATGACATTTGTACATAAGCGCATTTGACTCGGAGGTTCCAAGGCGCTGCAGGAAAGAGAGGTGGTGGGTAGGCAGCCACGCGGTCAGCCGGCGCCAACCCGCCAGACACTGCGTCCCTAGATTATGATGTTGTCGGTCAATTAGGTAATTATTTTTTTTATATATATAAGTGTGGAAAGAACCCGGAGGAAACCCACTCAGAACAGCGGGAGGACACACAAACTCCGCACAGAAAGGTGCCCGACGCCGAAATTTAACCGCCTCGGGTGGGTCCTTCTTTTTTTGAGGAGGCGCGGATGTCACCGCTGCAGAACCACCCCAGCTGCTGCGCCATAGCCGGCTCAGCTGTGTTATTTTCTCACCGGTGATATTGATTAAGTTTGCATTTGTGGCACTTGTTTGTCATGCACCTTAGAACCGTTTCGCGCTTCTGGGACCTCAATAATGCATTACGACTGACTATAAGTGGAGCTGACATTACAGCTAAATGCCCTGAAGACCATCAGCCTTGCGTGCCTAGATGTCAACGTAATTGCTGCGATAAGGAAAGGAAGGGTTATTGTGGGGCACAGCGATATCGGCACGGGTGTTTCCGTTGTTAATGAAAGTGACCCGCGAGACGAACGGGACCTGAGCACAGTTGTGTTTGAATGTTTTGCCGTCGTTATGGAGAAGCTGGCTGGAACGATGCGTTAGAATTGCTCTCGAACTGCGCTTGATTGGGAAAACCGTTTCGATGTGATCTCGCTGTGCCGTTCGGTGGAGGCTCTTACAGACACAAATTTGACCGCATCATTACGTGTCATTATCTGCAAAAACCTCCTACGTGTTAAGGGAATTGTACTGTTCGTCTTGTTGGCATTGGCGTACGCCTTCTGAATGTGCGTGTAGTGGCATCGCTCGACCGAGCCTTGAACGAGTACCTGGCGCTGCGTGTAAACATCAGCATCGGAGAGACAGAGGCGGCAGTGTGCGGGCGTGACGTTTCCCACCGACCCCTTCGTGTGCCGTGCCGGCCTTAATAATAAGAATCATTTTACATTTATAACGCGCAAATATTCATTCAATACCGACGGTATTCATTCGACGGGAGAACGACTCAGAGGCGCGAGGAAAACGCAGAGAGGCGGAGGAGGCAGCCAGGCGGTTTGCCGGCGCCATATTGCCACACACTGCTTCCTATATATTATGATGTTATCGTCCAACTAATTAATGAGTGTTTTTCTTAAGGTGTGGGAGGAAACCGGAGAACCCGGAGGAAACCCACGCAGAACAGGGGGAGAACACACAAACTCCACACACAAAGGCGCCCAAGGCGGAAATCGAACCGCCTCGGGCAAGACCATTCTGTCTGTGAGGCGCGGATGTTACCACTGCGCCACCCTGCCGCAATTTTCCCCAAGAGTCTTGTGACGGCTATACGGTGAAGCTGGGGAGGGGGATCTTCGTCTGTGTGTGGCCGCGTGCAGGAGAACCTGAGCGCTTTTAAGCACGACCCGGGCATCAACGTGCTGCTGCTGCCTCTTCACACGGGTTCCAACGGCCTTAACATCATCGAGGCTACGCACGTCATCCTCGTGGAGCCCATCCTCAACCCGGCCACCGAGATGCAGGCCATCGGCAGGGTGCACCGCATCGGACAAACGCGGTACGGTGGCACGCGATGGAAGGGAACGATTCGCCACCAAAGACAAATTTCCCCCCCGCCCCCGTATAGACTTAACGAACGGTAGGGTCAAGTGCCATTAGCGAGCGACAGCTATAAAGGCCAGGGCAGGAGACGAGGGGGTAGATGGCCAGCACCAGGCCAGATCATCTTTAATTTTACATTTATAACGCGTACATATTTTTTCACGGTCGAATGTACTCATTCGGCAAGAGAACCACTCAGGGGCGCGAGGAAAGCACAGAGAGGCGGAGGAGGCAGCCAGGCGGTTTGCCGGCGCCATCTTGCCACACACTGCTTTCTATATATTAGGAGGTTATAGGTCAATTGCTCATTTGAGGCTGCGTCGGCCGAGGGGAGGCCCCGGCACCGGTTCAGAAAATCTGGTGTTGGCCGTGAGCAGGAATTGAACTCGGGTCAGCGGGTTCGGAGCGCAGCGAGCTAACCGCTACACTACCGTCCCCCCACACACACAAACACTTTGCGAATCAATGATCTCTTCCGCGGTTGGGTTTTTTTTTTCTTCCCAATTTCGTTAACGCGCGGAAGCAAAACGAGCGCGGTGTAGTGTCGTCGGCCACGCACGATTCACAGTCACGAACCTGGCTTTGCGCCGCATCTGTATGCGGGAGCGTCTCGGCACAGACTCCTCGGGTGCGATCTGTTTTACACAGAGCGGGAGGTGGCGGCGGAGGGGAACAAAGCGCGGCAAACCAAATTGCGATGTGCGTGTGAAACAGTGCAGAATAGAACGTTTCAAAAAAACGCACGCGAATTCTGCTCGCAGCATTGTGCGCGCGTGCGCCTGGGTTGGCAACCCCCGACGCATCGCAAGCGAGCACCGGGGCGAGAACGCTCGGATTTCTCGTAATTTTGCGAACGTTAATTGGTTTTCTCGGCGAGATATTTTAAAAATCGTGAATTCTTTTTTTCACGACGAGTAGGATTTTTCTCCGGAGCGAAGCGTACGGTTAATCAACGCGTTGTTTTTGTTTTTAATTGGACAGCAAATGTAGGGGGTGCGATCGACCTCCGAGGAACAAATCGTGACATCGAAGTAAAGTCTTAGAGACGCGACGAACTAACGCGAATTGGAGGCGTCGTACGGACTGCTTACAAGGCGTGTACGGGGGGCCGGGGCAACACGCATCGCTAGGAGGGTTAACGACCGACGCAGACACAGGCTGAGGGTGGGGACGTGACCTGGAGCACGTCCGCTGCGGAGATGGAGCGACGAGATCCTTGGCACGTGTGCGGGAGCTCGGTGGACCGTGGCTTAGCGAGAGCGTGAGCGCCGGCGATGAGTTGGGAACCATAGATAGGTAGATGGATGTGGATTATAATAGGAATATACCCAGTGAGCTCGCAAGCTCTTTGCGGGATTCCTGCGACACGACAAAACGGCGATCGGTGTTGGATTCTCAGTTACGGTAAACATCAATGGCAAAGTGTTATGTAAGGCAGTCATGTGACCCCTCCCAACTTCCTTCCCACCGCTTAGCTATCCCTATCCACACTGGCCAGCATGGTGAAGCATGGTCAAACAACCCCCATGATCTGCACATTTATAGAAAGGCCTTCATCCACCAGTGGCTTGACAAAGGGCTGTGTTATTGCATTAGATTCTAACACAACCCCCCCCACCGTGGACCGTAAACTTGATTGTGGTGGACGGGTTTGCGTGTCCCGATGACTCCCGGCGCTATGTCACCTGGGGTCCAGCACTCCCGCTAGGGTCGCGACTTTGTCGGCGGGTGTCCAGGACCGTTGCCGCCGGACACCGAGGGCGCGCGGAAAGTTACGTGGAGCGAAAAGGCCGTTCGGCCACTCCGTGCTCGCCGGAGCGTAAATCGGAAACGCGATCCGTACGGCTGCTCCCGGCCGCGCCGCCGGTCACCGGGATAAAAATATCGCCCGCGTCGACACTGCCAATCGCCTCCCGATTTACCGTGACTCTTTTGCAAGAGCCGCTGTGCTCCTGCCGCGGCCGTGTAACGGTCAGCGCGCTGGGGGGGGGAGTGGACGGGGGTTGTTGGAGGAGATTGGTGACATCTGCATAATCGTCTGGGTCACGCTGGGCGTGGTTTATCGGCGGGATTCCTGCCATCAGTAGGCTCACATCCGATCGGTAAATCGCGTGAGTGAGTAACGGCGTAGGCCAGAAATGGGTTTCAAACCGCACGTGGTGGCAATGTGTAAAAAAAGCACACGGCCTTTTGGGACATGCAAACACCATCAGCATTTCCTGAAGGAGTGCGTGCTGGTCCTCTGGCTTCGGGCACCGTCAAATTTAATTGCGCTAATGTGACCGACTGACTCCAAGCAGCAATGCAGAGGTAGACAACTGTGGACCGGTTTCAACCTGATTAGGACTCATCAGCACAGCCGAGTCACCGTTTCTCACTGCTGCAAAGTCGTCCTCTGGAAACCATATTTGCGGAGTCCTCACTTCCACACTACGGGGCAGGCTGCATGCCAGGGCCGGCCTCCTTTTATCAAGGGACCGATACCGAGCGATCCGCCCAGCTTCAGTTTCATCAACAACCGCACCTAGCGATGAGATGACATAACACGCAACAACAGTCCTGGCCGTCTCACTTCGCCTAATTGATGTATTTACTCGCCGTTCGTGAAAGCCTTTAAGCGTTCGCCAGAGACTCCCCCCACTGGTCCCTGAGGTGTTTGACGGCCCGCGTTTTTTGTTTCCAGGCCGACGGTGGTGCACAGGTTTGCCGTGAAGTCCACGATCGAGGAGAAGATGGTGGCCATGCTGAAATCGGCGGAAAAGACGTGAGTGACACGTCGCGCCGACCACGCGCCGGCGACGATGCGCGCTACGAACCCGCCGGCCCGAGTTCGATTCCCACTCGCGGCCGACGCCAGTCAGCAACGACCTTTTTTGCTTTGTGCTTGCACACTTCTGCCGGTATAGTCCTTTAAATGTGTTTTGTAAAATGTTGTGATAGTGATGCATAAACAAGCCGCAGCACGGTGACTGCATGAAACCAGGTAGCATTGTTAACCCAATAACCACAGCTACATTGTGAACCCACAATATGAAATGTAGGCTTGGGGAGTACTCATTTATATAGAGAAGAGCGTCATGCTGCACAGCAAGATGCTTTGATATGGTTTTGAAGAAGGGCAATGGCCTAGAACTTCGCCTATTATATTATTATTTTTTTCAGGGCCATGCTGTTATTGACAACTTTCAGGTTGTGTTTGTTATTTGCGCTTGTGCAGCACTCATTGCACAGCAGCAGCTGCAGCAGCATCACGAAAACTTTTGTTTGACTTTTTTGAAGGTCGATTCGAGTTGTGAAATGTGAATAATGTAGGGTTCTGTAAGTAGAACTTGTGCCCAACCCAGCGCACCGGTTTTTGGGAGGGATTGTGCCGAAAAATCCCTCGCCAAACGTGTGCATTGGCATTAAAATACAATTAATTTGCAGGCTGTACCGCTCACTCCGTTCCTTTATTGCAAATACCAATTTTTATTGGGATTTTTGCATCAAGCGTATTATGTAGACTGTCAAACAGTCCCACAACTGAGCATGCCGACGAGATATACTCAATTTCTAAGTCTGAACAAAAAAGTATTCACCGTTCCCATTATTATTACCTGGCAGTTTATCTCCGTGCCACAGGCACCAGGAGTGAGGCTAAAAAAAAAAAACAGGAGGCCAGCGGGAATAAAAAAAAAATCAATACTGCATTAAAAGATAGAATTCTCTTAACTCACATTTTAAACCTCGCAGCAATTAATTTCCATTGGATTTTATTTCGTATTTATCAGCTTTGAGAACAAAGCGAAATCTGGCCGGATCTTGTCGGCACAAAAGGCGAGAAGAGAAAGAAAGAGTTTGCAATCTGGTCGTTGTTTGCGGGAATTCAGCGTCTCGCGGCTGCTCGCGAACACATTCCGTTTTAACCGAAAGCAGGAGGATGAAAATCTGGCTGCTGTGGATATAAATTCGTTTTTGGCGTTTTTTTTACAAAAATATTTCTTTGGGAATTGTTTTATTTTTCGTTTTTTTTTCTCTCCCCCGGTCGTGGAATTCTTTCTTTCATCGTCGTTGCTATTGTGTTGTGAGCGGCAGCTGCCAAGCAAAATCCCATTTTGCGAGGAGCTCAAGGACTTACAGATGCTGCCTGCATCCTGGGTCCAGTGACCTTTATTTAACCGTTTGTTTAACCGTTCCAACCTAAATGGCCTAATGTCACTTGCAACCGAGCACAAAGCATCGCAACATAAACTCGTGGAAATCACTCACCACCCTGACGTTTAACTGTGGCCAGGAATCCAACTCACATATTATTGTTCATAGCAGCAGCACGTTCAGATATAATCAGTTGTTTGTTAATATTCCGGCTATGGGCGAATAGAATAAATTGAAACCAATAAATTGGCTGCCAATCATTCATCTATATGTAACGGAGCGAGCGTTTGTTTTTATGTCCGCACGGAGGATTGCGGGTTTCAAATCCTTCGTAAGTGCAAATTGTTATCTGCGCAAAACCAAGGCTTTTACGTCTTATTTCAGCCGTACTCCCCACTTATTGATTTCTCTTCTGAAACTTCAGAGAGCCGCCAGCAATATTCCCTCAAGGACATCGGTAAGAAATCCAGGTCAAAGCAATCATGTCGGCAGAAAACTTCGCCAAGTGGGAGACGTCAGAAGAACGCGTTCCACACTTGGAACAAGATCGTCCCGTAGGACGGGCACTCTGCTGCTAGTAGTCGTAACAATCGTTGCCACGCCGTTGGCTAACCGTTTCGAAGGTTCCTCCAGGTTTTGCCGCAATGCGTCGGCCGCTAGCCAGGAGCCCGGATAGGCCCGGTCCACAACATCGAGCAGGTTGGTGGGTGAGGAGCACCGAGCCGGGCGCGCCGGGGCCTCCTCAGGCCGCGAGCCCACGGACTGTCACGTTTTATTTCCGGATCTATTTTTGATGCTCAGCTGCCAGAGGTGTATCTAATAGGGATATAGGGTGAATGGCGGGGGGTGGAGGGGTGGCGGGGTGGCGGGGTGAGGACCGAGAGGAGCCACGAAGGACAAACATAGCTTGAAATGTTAATGAAGGACGTCGAATATGACAGATGAGCGCCGGAGGAAGAGGCGGAGGAGGAGACATGGGAGCACAAATGCGCGTGAAGAATCTCTGTCCACCGACCGGCACGGCAACACGCCGGACTGGCAAAAGGATGACGATGATGATGATGATTTCATCATAATTTTCGGGTGAAAATGCGTCGTTGAATTGAACACAGCAGGCGTTGTGTTGAGGTCCTGCTTTTAGCGTATATACGTAAATAATCAAGATAAAATGCGACTAATTCCCGTCACATTTTCACAACGGCGGTTACGTTTTTTGCCA
>JAZEWU010000045.1:3717290-3732314 GCA_036362915.1 Geotria australis | reverse complement strand
CGCAGACAGGGTGAGAACATGCAAATTCCACACAGACAGGCACCCGAGCCAGGGTTCGAACCCGGGTCTCTTGCTGTGAGGCGCCAGCGCTACTCACCGTGCCACCGTGCCACTCCCAATGATAACAGTAATTAATTATTATAATTGTAATTATTTGTAACGCGCGCATATTTTCCGGACGCGTTGCACCCGTTGCGATTCGGAGGCACGGCGCCTGGCTCAGTCGATTTGTTGTGAGTCGGTGAAGAGGTGACTTTTTAAAAGTTTTTCTTAAGGTTGTGGCGGACTGTGTTAGGCGTAACAGATGTGGCTACAGGCTGTACCAGGTTGTGGGTGCCGCGACCGAGAATCGGCGTTTTTGCGAAGGTTGTGCGCGAGGGCGGTGTGTGGAGTAGGTGCTGTGATGAGCTGCGTTAGAGTGCGGGAGTGTTCACGAACCCGCGTTGTTTGCATCGCGGCGCGTGGCCCTACCGGAGATGTACATGAGGCCGCTGTATACGGTGCCCGCGTGGCCGTAGTGAGGCTCGCTCATCCTCGCCACGAACGTCCACTCGTTGGAGGCCGGGCTGTAGCACTCCACCGTCGCTGGAACACATCGACCCTCCGACGTGAATCCCGACGCGTGCACTTCCGCGACCGAGGGTCACGGTTCGTTAAAAACAAACAAAATTTACTGGGCAGGTGGCGTGAGTTGTGTGTCGGTTTCCGTACTGATTGGTAATTGAATTACTGTAAAACCGTGATGTAACAAACTAATAGGGTATCTGGAAGTCCGTTAAATCTGGATGTTTATAATGACGATCTTATATACGGAGTAATACCATATCTTATAACAACCTATATATTATGAACACGCTTAAAGAGAGTAATATATGTATCTAATAGCAGCAATAAAACACTGAAATAAGCAGTATTATGTACATTAATTCCAATGCAAAACGCCGTCTCCAGGTTTTACCGTAGGCCCGAACACAAACGCGCGATGGGAGGCGTTACAGAATACACACGTATGCAGGACTGTTGCCGGCTTGGTTGGCTATTTTTGTGGGTTTGTTGGGAAAAAGATGCATTTCACACTGCGACGGGGGTGGCAAATGCATGAATATCAAGTGAGCCTCCAGAACGCTGGGAAATTGAAATGGGCGGTGATAAAGGAATATGTGCATTAGTGAATGTCCTGGCTGGGTAGGATCCGTGCAGCTGGGGTTTTTTAAATATATTTTTATATGGTGAGACTGCCTGAGGCTCATGTGCGGCAATCTCACAGCACCCTAAGGAGAGAGAGGACGGACGGCACACAAACACACACATCCAATTCCTCTCCTGATGTGCCACTGCACGGAGACGGGGGTCAGCGTCGAGCCCTGGCCGCAAAGCAGCCCGGTTGGCAAACGCTATGCTCTATTTATATTTCCATTAATTAGACCGTGGTTTAATTACAAACAACGCCGTATCGCTTGAGAGTCTGGAGAGACTGTGAGCGTGCGTGTGTGCGTGTGCGCATGTATGCGAGGCGATACGGGGGATCCTTGTCTTTGTGTGCGTGCGTGAGGAGCGGTGGTGCGGCACCGAACCGCACAACCCGAGTTCAATTCCCGCTAACGGCCAACAGCGGTGACGATTGTCTGAACCAGTCCTGGAGCCTCCCCTAGGTCGACCCAGCCCCAAATGAGTACCTGGCGCGATGTGTAAACATCGGCACTGTGTAGACAATATTGGCCGGGCGTTGTGTCACCCACCCACCCCGTCGTGTGCCGTGCCGGCCTTATCGCGAACAGCACTTGCCCTAACAGCCCGTCAAGGCAACACAGGGCGAAGGGGGACATTCGTCTTGTGAATTATGGCGTCTCTCCTCACCGAGCTCCCCCGAGGCGTTCCGGCCGCCCACCGCGTAGAGGCGCCCGTTGAGCGCGCTCAGGTGAAAGAAGGTCCTCTTCTCGTTGAGCGGAGTCATGTGGGCCCAGCGGTCGTAGCGCGGGTCGTAGCGGAACACCGTGTCCACCGCCGTCTTGCCCTGACCCGGCGCCGGCAGCGGGAAGAAGGGGAGCGCGTCAATCGTGAAGATTCTCTCCACCGTAATGCCCTCCTCGTTGCCGTGAGCGTGTTCGGCGAGGTCATCAAACCCACATGGACCCCCCCACACTCCGTCAACAGCGTCAAGGTTACGCAGCAGCTGATCTGCAAGCTGGGACTCGACGACTAGACAGGGAGCGAACCTTTGATGTGTACTAGCTGGGCGTGCACAAACACACAAACGTTCGCACATACAAACGCACACAGATGCACGCACATTAACAACAACAACGCCGTTTGTCTCTAAGGGGCAGTGACGTTACCACGGCGCCTGTGCCAGGCCAGGTGCACCTTGAGGCCACGCACAGTGTCGAAGTCTTGCTGACAGGCACTCACGGGACATACCCAGGTGTCATGGACTGCCTAACTGAAATCACTGGCAGATGCACCTACCTGAGCTCCCTACCGTGCCAACTTGCTGATGCTTCGTCTCCCTACGCACACACGCACACACCAAGTCGCCCTCCTCCTCGCCCTCCTCCGCTGCCCTCACCTTGGTGTCGTAGTTGCTCTGGCCCCCGACCACGAAGAGGAAGTTGCCCACCACGGCGATGCCGTGCTGGTAGCGCGGCGCGTCCATGGGCGTGAGGCAGCGCCAGCGGCGGGCGCGTTCGTCGTAGATGCGCATGTCGCGCGACACCAGCAGCTGCTGGCGCAGGACGCCGCCCAGCGCCAGCAGGTGCGTGGCGTCCGAGCGCACGCGCGTCCGCTCCGACTGCAGCACCGGCTGCATGGCCGGCAGCATCTGGTAGTTGCTGGCCTCCAGCAGCAGGTTGAGGCAGGCGGCGTCCGTGCGCATGAAGTCCACGGTCTGCACGTGCGCGAGCAGCTCCTGCCGAAGCGGCGTGGCGGGCGTAGTAATCATTAAATTCATCCATCCATTTTCAGAAACCGCTTAATCCTGGTAGGGGTCGCGGTGGCAGCAGTCCAAGGAGAGTGGACCAGACATCCCTTTCCTCAGCAACAGATTCCAGCGTTCTATTGACGCCGAGGCGGACGCGAGCCATTAAAATAAACCCGATCGCATCGATGACGCCGGCGCTCGCTGCATCAAAAACCCATCCGCCTCTAGAAGACGACGAAGCAGGTCGAAAAATAATAAAAACATTTCACGGCGGGGCCGTTGGGAGCGGGTGTCAGAGGCAGAAAATACGCTCCGCTGTGTGTGTGCCTTGTGCGAGGCGCGGGTTACCGCCTCCCCTAATTGAGCCGCCCTTTGGAAGGATCAATGAACGCCGCGTGTGAGCGATGTCCAAATCGGCTCGTATCTGCAGCTCGGAGATGAATCGAGGGCGCGTGACCGCTGCTCGGTGGCAGCGGCGGGTAATCGGCGGGATTGTTATTCGCGCCGATGATGAGGGGAGAGGGGGGCGCGCGGGGACGCCAATGGTCGCGACGGGCGTCGAGCGGGTTGTGGTGTCGCGCGCGCGACGACCGATCGCCGCGTGGAACACCGCGATTGCGCGGCGTCTGATCGTTCGACGGTTGCCGTCGAGAGCGGTGCTCTGTCGGGATGGCCCCGTCGAGCGTTGTAGATTCGGAAGCGTGACGATGCTTCCTAACGTGGGAGGCGACGTTTTGGCTGATATCCGTTACAATGTAAGCGTATATATGTTTTTTAGCTATGGTAGGAAACTGGAGAAAACAGAGGAAACCCACGCAGAACAGGGTGAGAACACACTAACTCCCCACAGAAAGCCGCATGAGGCAGGAATCGAACTCCTTCGAGCTGGACCTTGTTTCTGCGATGTGCAGACGTCACCACTTAGATAGATAGATGTTTATTATTACAGCCGCTGCAATGATGTCAATCTACCGTCACTTCCGACACAGTGCCGTCGCAAGACGTCAGGGTCTTGCTCGGATGTCACCACTGCACCACCATGCCGTGTTGTGTAATGACGGTATGGAGGTGGTGCGGTGTTGCGACGGGCGCGTCGTACCTGCGGCGACATGAGCGGGAAGCGGATGCGGCTCATGAGCCGGGAGGCGAACTCGAGCCGCGACCCGCTCGCCCTGTCGGCGCCTCCGGGCGCGGAGTCTCGCACCGGCGAGATGGCGTCGCCCTGAACGTCGACCGGGTGGCGCAGCCAGCGGCACGCGGCCTGCGGGCGGCACGGGCAACGCGCCGGCGCGGGGTCAACGCGCGGGGCACGGGAGGTCACGGGGGGATGTGAGCGCGAGCCACCGACATCCGGAGCTCGAATCGCGGATTTATGATAACAAGTAAATAAAATGTACGATTTATAATGCGGGCGGCACGGTGGCGCGGTGAGTAGCGCCGCCGCCTCACAGCAAGAAGGCCCCCGGGGTCGAATCCCCGGCTCGGGGGGCCTTTCTGTGTGGAGTTTGCAGGTTCTCCCCGTGTCCGCGTGAGTTTTCGCTGGGCACTCCGGTTTTCTCCCACCGTCTTAAAGACATGCTGCTGCATAGGTTAATTGGACTGCGGACTAAATTTCCCCCGATGCCCTGTGATGGACTGGCGTCTCATCCTGGGTATAGCCCTGCCTTGCGCCCTGTGTCTGCCGGGATAGGCTCCAGCTCACCGCAACCCTGTATAGGATTAAGCGGTTTATGAAAATGGATGGATGGATGTGTCTGATAATGGATGGATTTATAATGCCGTGCAGTTGCAGTGGTCATTCAGTGTGATAGATGTTTATAGATGTTTATTATTACAGCAGAAAAACACCCAGTGTAGAAGGTATTCATTCGAAGAGTAAACAACTCAGAGGCGGAGAGAAGAAAGCATATAGGGGCGGGAGTCAGCTACGCGGGTCAGCCGGTGCCAACTCGCCAGACACTCGCTTCTGTGTATTTTTATGTCATCGGTTAATTAAGTAATGAGTGGGGGGTGGGGTTTGTGGGAGGAAACTGGAGAACCCGGTGGAAACCCACGCGGAACAGGTGGAGAATACCAATTATCTTCGCACAGCAAGGCCCCCGAGGCGGGCATATAACTGTCTCGAGCAGGGCTTTCTTTCTGTGAGACGCAGATGGTTACCTGCTGGGTTCTCAAGCCGTCACGTTAAATTAGGCTCTGTGTTGATGTAGGTTTTCATGGCTCGATGTAAGAGAATTGCTCTCAAGAGCCGCTCTTTCGGGATAGCAGTGCTTAAGAGCAATTCTCAAAATTGGTTCTCTGAAATTGGCTACATTCAAGCTGAGAATTTAGGATGTAATTCTGATTACCACGGGGATCTCAGGGATAGCTGTGTGATATCCACTTCAGTGGCCCGCTATCTATCACAGGGAAATTCACTGCTGCGTGAGAGATCTCAATGTATTCTCCGTCCGATGGCGTCAACCCCAATAGCACAGTTCAGTTGAAACTCGGAGAAAAAATTAAATATTCAGAAAATAACAAAATGTACCGGGGAATCATCCGAGAAAAGTGAGCGTGTGTAATTGTGAATCGGGTGCCATGCTCTCTCTGTCTGTCCATTCATTCATTCATATTTTGGGACGTTGGTTAATTTAGCCGTTTGATCGTCACCGCTTCGACGCGTCGCTCGTCGGAGCGTTTTATCACTTGTTCGTCCGCAACAGCGGCTTGGCACGGGTGGAAGGGTAGAGTGCCAGGTTTTGGTGCCACCCCAGCGCGGAAGTCATTTGGTCCGCCGCTCGGTTTTGCGACGCGAGAGTTAATGTTTCCTAAGGCAGTGTCACCTTCGCCAACCGCTGAGAAGTTAATGGGATCGCTCCCACCCGTATGAGAGTGAGACGGGTGAGCTTAACTTAGCCGCTCCCCTCCCCCGTTCGGGCTCTCGGTTGCTGGGGGCCTTTGGGCCACGTCACCGCGAGGTTAAAATAGACTCCTGAGCTCACCGTTTGTTTATCGAATCGACTATTTTTGAGCATTAACATTTGAATGTGACCTGTTAACGGAAACTGGCGGCTTAAGAAATCGCTCTGGCCAGCGATCCGATGAATTTCTCAGATTTTTGGCAACGGTTAGATTCAATGATCAGTGTTCTTTTTTTTATAGTTTTGCCATCTAGTTTGTACTCTCTCGGCTTTTCTTCTGACCTGTTTCTACAAACATGTTTCATCTGCCCCATGACTTCACGCAAAAGAGGGCCCGACAATTAGGCCTGTGTATTTTTGTGGAGGGATCGTAACCTTATCGCGGTTGGAGAGGTTTGCGTGTTCCAAGGAACCCCAGAGCTGTGTCGCCTGAAGTCTAGCACTCCTGCTCGAGTTTGCCCTGATGAACAGGTCTAGACCCTAGCACTCCTGCGAGGGACTCCCTTAGTTAACAGGTATGGAGTCTAGAACCTCCTGCGAGGGTTTCCTTTGGTCAACAGGTCTGTGGGGAGAATCCAGACGAATAACGATCCGAAAACTCTCCGACTAAAGGAGGTTGGCGTCGGGAAGGGAATCTGGGAACCTGGCCGTGAGATTCTTCTCCAACGCCCCCCAACTAAAGGGGGGCCCGCCGCTCACCTGGAAGAGCTGCAGCTCGGAGCAGCCGCGAAGGGAGTCGCTGCCCAGCGCCCAGGCGAGGCGCTCGAAGGGCAGCCGCAGGAACTCGCCGGTGGCCAGCAGCGCGGTGAAGCTGCGCAGCAGGAAGGCGTTCACGTACTTGTCCACCTCGGGCAGGTGGTAGGCCGTGGCGATGCGACCGATGTCCACGCAGTTCTCCAGAGTCACCTGCGTGGGCGCGGGGGGGAGCCGGGGGGTTAATAACCCCCCAAAAAAAAATGTGTTGCTGATTTTACGTTCTCTGTCGTTGTTGATATGTCGCTGTCTCCGCAGCCCTGTGCAGCGCTTTGTGACCCTCGGGTGAAAAGCGCTCTATAAATGCTATTATTATTATTACTATTAATAACGAGAAGCGTCGTGTGATCGGTACGCGGTGGTGGTGGTGTCGTGTGGCCCGGTGATCGCTGCGTTGGGTACGAAGGTGTGTTACGATCGAATGGTTCAGATGTATCAATGTAGGTTTTCACAGCGCCTTATATGAGAAGTGCTATCCATAGGTGCTCTTTTAAGAGGCTGATGATGCTTCTTAATGTGGCACGCGAAATGTCGCGAAGGAGAGAGCAGGAACGCTAGACGCAACTCAAAAGCGACTCGTGAGAGCAATTCTCATTTATTGATTCGGCGATCAACAATCAGTTTTTAGAAGTGGCCGGTGGGGAGAAGGCAGCCAGGTGGTCAGCAGGCGCCAACCCACCAGACACTGCGTCATATATATTATGATGGTATCGGGCAAATTAATTATTAAGTGTGTATTTAGTTGTAGGAGGAAACTGGACAACCCAGAGGAAACCCACGCAGAAAAGGAGAGAACACACAAACTCCAGACATAAAGCGGCAGGAGGCAGGAATCGAACTCCTTCGAGCAGGACCTTCTTTCTGCGATGTGCGGATGTCACCACTGCATAGGGGATCAAGGTAGAAGCGTTCACGTCGCGATCCCTGTCAAGTAATACTTAGTTTCACCTGCAATTTCTACCCAACACTTCGAAGCCGAGGAGCTGAAAGACAACGATGTCCAGAAGCTCAACAGATGCCAGAAGCCCCTCAGTCTGCAGCAAGAAGAGAGGCCAATGCCCGCCGCCTTTAAGGCCAGCAATGACTATTATATCTCTAAATGTCGAAGGGCTGTCTGCAACTAAAGAATAACTTGTTGCAATGGGAAACTGTCATATCACATCACGCTTCGAAGATTCGAATCGGACCACTGCATAGCCACCCTGCCACCCATCGCCACGGACCCTGCGCTGATGTCAATCTACCATCGCTCCCAACACACTGCCGTCGCTGCGGTGATGTCGCTTGACCGTGATTGTTCCTCATAAATAAAGTTTCAGACGGCTGTCAGCGAGCCTGGGACACACAGCTCCTGCAAGATAAGAACGGTTTGTTTGTTTGTTTGCCGCTGTGTCTTTTAAGATGCTCCGCTGCACCCGCGAACTCCGTGGGTCACCTTATCCTCCGCTCGGTGCTAAATCTCAGCCTGTGCCGCAGATTTACATGAAAGGCTTTCCCAACCCGAGGAGGACGGTTGTTGTTGCAAACGATGGGTGCTTTGCACAGACAAAGATCCCCCACATAGGCTTAACAGACGGTAGGGTCTAGTGCTGTTAGCGAGCAACCTATGAAGGCTGGCATGGCACATGACGGGGTGGGTGGCCAGCACCACGCCTCGCCGCCTTTGTCTCCCTAGTGGGGATGTTTACGCACCGCACCCAGTACTCATTTGAGGGTGAGTCGACCTAGACGAGAACAAGGATCAGGACCAGTTTAGAAAATCGTCACTCATGTACTGATGTAGGTTTTCACGGCTTGATGCATGAGAATTGCTTTCCAAAGCCGTTCTTTCGGGATAGCCGTGTCGAGTGCGTCCCCTTCGCGACGTTTCACCTCCCACGTTGGAGGCATCTTCAGGCAAAATGACAGCTTTGGAAAACAATTCTCAATTGTCCCTAGTGTGAGCGGGAATCCAACTCGGGTCACCGGGTTCGTGGCGCGGCTCACCAACCGCTACACCACCGCTTTGCACATGCAGACACGCGGCAGCATGCGGGATTTTTCTCCGTGAAATATAGTCCATGAATATTAAACAATTATTTTGGCGGTGCCGCCGCATTGGCAATGGTTCACAAGCACAACGGGCAGGGAAAAACCTCGACGCATCCATCAATAACAATGACTTAATAGGAAGGCAGTGCTATTGACTGCCTTGCTATTAAGGCAGCAGATCCTATTAAGGCAGCGTTATTGGCCGATGTGTTGAGATTTTGTTTATAGTCAATGGGCCGGGGCAGAAATTTGTAGCAAATATGGTAGCAAAACTTTAATCGGACCGATTTATTAACGTGGCCAACACGGATTTAGTATTTAATATCCCCACTCATCACAAATGGGAATTACAAAATTCACTGTAATTTGGTCACAGAGACAGATTGGAACCGCGACCTCAGCTTCTACCGAGAAGTGAAAAACCTGTTCTGAGCTCATGGACCAATGTGACACGACACTTCGTTACGATCCTGTTATTCAACACTCCCATTATCCGTGTCCCAAACCAATTTCAAGGAAAGTCATTTTATATGCGCATGGGTTCTTCCCATTAACCCTGCTCCTCCGTCGAGGAAGAGAGTGACCCCAAAGTGTTCTCGCAGAAAACAAGCGGTTTTTTCATCACATTCGAATATTTTTATGAATAAGAGGATGACCCTGGAAGTGGTGGGAAATGTAATCTGTTATCCACATTTATCCGGAGATATATGGCCCAGAAACTGTCTTCGGGAGCGCTCAATTGACCAGAATATCCACATCTTTTGCAGCTGAGAGAAGATATCACAATATCCGAATTTGCCCGCAGGTAATTTCCACGGATATCGGAGTTATTTTTCCATGGAATTGTCAATTAACACTCCCCCTACTAGTGTTGACACAGATAAGCCATAGACTATAATTGCACGTTTAAAAATGTTCTCTCTAACAGACTACTACAGAAAGGCGGGGAGGATACGTTCTTAAAACTATCTCTATGGACAGAACGAGGCCATTTAGAGACATCACGTTGACCGTTCGGTCAATCGAGTGTTCTGGCAGAGGGGATGTTGTTACGAGAAGGAACGATAGCCGGTGGTCAAGACTAATTACGGAGTGACGGCCAAAGGAGGGAACGCTCTTCGAGAGGACGCACGCCACGGAGACGGAGCGACCGGCTCGCCCGCGAGCACTAGACGGATCGCAGGTCCGTGCGGGCGGTGAGGATCCATCCTGCGCCCGATCGATCGCAACTGACAACGACGATGATGACAACGGTGATGTGGATGCATGCGATGCGCACGACCAGCCGAGAGGACACTGTGTCTAATTCAAGCTCCTGCCGCGGCGTTACTTATTAGTCAGCTAAAAATAGGTAATCAATAAGCACTAAAGAAGGGAAAACAAGAGTCGATATCTGCGCCTGCGGGCAATCATCGGGACTTCTGATAAGTCCTAAATGAGGAACCCGTCATCGGTCCAAATGTTAACCATCTTGTTTTTCTTTATCAGTAAATATCGATTGCTCGTGTTTTTGTTAAAAGTTTACTGCCGCTTGGCCGGGGCGCAAGGCAAGTAAGTGAAAGTTAATGAATGTACGCACGGCGATCCACGAGGGAACCCAGCCGTTGTTAATTCAGTCGGTGATTTTGGGGGGTGCTTCAGTCTCCGACTGGCCGATTATATCTCGCGCAAATTTAGCCGATTCTTTGTCTGTGCAATTCATGAGGTCATCTTCTCCCGCTCTGGTCACATTCAACGATCAAACGTTTCGTCTACTCTGATACATTAAGTGACTGTGGCAGGGGCGTGCACTTTTTCACCTCTCATATTATGCGTTCAGCCAATTTGGGTTGCCACTTGTCCTGTTTCCCCCCCACCCCTCCCCAGGATCATAGTCCTTTTTGAAGAGACAGCTGTTCTGGTAAATCTTCATTTTCACGGAGCAAGTCTGTATTCAAAGTCCAGGTTTTTGCCAGTTACAGTCCACTTGTTCTCTGACTCTGTTAACCCTCAGAGTATGTCCCGGTATTTCGTGCCTCTGAGGTGGCAACTTTACAGCCATTCGGTGAAACCCAGTAAATCTTTGCAAACACACTACACACACAGACAATTACCATTTGAGGTCCTCCCCAGTGCACTTGCAGTCTCGAATAAGTGCACTAAATTATCTTGTGTGCTCCGTCAGACTCGTTAATTTTGTCTCGCGAGTCAGTCACTCTTTGGTCTTTGACGGGGTAGCAGTCGTGGTCATCGTCAAACTTTGATTATTTTCAATTTACTTAAGAGTGACCACTGGTTAAAATAAATAATATTGATCAATTTGATTAACGCATTTAACACTGGGATGCACATGCAGTAGTTGCTCAAACTGATGTATCGTATTCTGGACTTTAGACGTCATGATAAAGGCGGATGAGTGCCTAAGAGGGTTCACGGTAGTGCAAAAGTGGGAATTTAAAGCTGAAATCGTGTTAACGTTTCAGAAAGGTTTAGCAGTAAGTGGGAGCTAAAGCTGAAATAAGATGTAAAAGCCTCGGTATTGTGTACATAAAATTTGCGCTTACGGAGGGTTCAAACCCGGGATCCTCAGTGCGGACATACATATAAAAATGCATACAAACACTTCCTTCATTATATATAGATTATTTCGTGCTGCTGCTGTGCTGGCGGCGGTGCACAAGCACAAATAAGAAAACAATCTTGACACATTCGCCAATAACGCTGCGACCTTAAAAAATAAACAGTACCAAAGTGTAAGCGAAGCGTCTGGAAAACAGGTCGTTCCTCACAGCCACGCAGCGAGGTTTCTCTGGCCTCTCTGCGGGCCACTGTGTGGAACGATGCCTATTATACGCTTGTTATTTTGAAGGCCGCAGTGTTATTGACGAATGTGTTGAGTTTTTGTTGTCACTTCAGCGCTGCGGCACAAATCTCATCGTGCCTCTGGGCTCGGCGGTGGTTTTTTGAAACTCAAATGAGTTTCTAAATATACCCGCTGCTGCTTACCCGAGCTACGGGTTCAGCGTTGTAAACCATGGCGACGAGGCGCATTAATGCATCAACCAGATTTACAACGGGCAAAATTAAAAAGGACCCACAAATAACAGGGCCCCGTGTCCCCGGCCGTGTGTGTGCAAGAATAACAACGACAACACAAAGACATCAATGTGTGTCTCTATCCGCAGAAAAAGCTGGGAGGTGCCGAGGGCCGCAGTCTGGTGTGGAAATTACACGTTCCTGTGTCAGGTTGGAGATGCGGCGCGGTGGCTCGTACAATGTAAAATAATGATAATAATAGCACGGTGGCGTAGTGGGTAGCGCTTCCGCCTCACAGCAAGAAGGTCCCAGGTTCGAATCTCGGCTCGGGGTGCCTTTCTGTGTGGAGTTTGCATGTTCTCCCCGTGTCCGCGTGGGTTTTCGCCGGGCGCTCCGGTTTCCTCCCACAGTCCAAAAACATGCATAGGTTAATTGGCCTGCGGACTAAATTGCCCCCGGTGCCCTGTGATGGACTGGCGTCCCGTCCTTGGTATAAGCCATGCCTTGCGCCCTATGTCTGCCGGGATAGGCTCCAGCTCACCGCGACCCTGTACAGGATTAAGCGGTTTCTGAAAATGAATGAATGAATGAATAGCATTTTATATAGCGCCTTTCACCCGAGGGTCACAAAGCGCTGCACAAGGGCCGCGAAGAGAACGGCATTTCAACAACGAAATTAAAACCAACCAATAAAAACCAAAGCAACAAAAAATAAATGATTAAGGCTGCTTCGAATATACTGAAAGGTCGTTAAACTGGCAATCTTAAGAGCGGCAAAAATCTGCCAGCGTCCCCCAAGATGGCCGTCACTATACTGTGAACCCAGCGCGCCGGGTTCGACCCCTGGCCGTGGCTGATAAATGACCCATCCCTGGGGATCGTCCTTTTGCCAACCTGCACTGATCAGAACGGTGAAGTATGGTCAGATAACCCCAGCAGCCCACACGGTGGAGGAGAGGCCTTCATCCAGCAGTAGATTGACAAACCATCTGTACATTTATAATCTGTGCTTCACTTGTCTTGTATGTTTATACAGTTTCATTGTACTGTACATTGTCTCCAGACACAGCCTTATCTGGGTGAATGCTAAAGGTGCAGCCCTGAAATTTCCCACTCATGCCACTGCCGGCAGAAGGGCATCTGTCAGAGATAGCTCGAGGAGGGCCCCTCTGAAGGGTGGTTGGCCTACTCCTCCACGCTGGCAATGCATTTTGAAAGAGACGGGGAGTACCCACACTTCACCCCACCACGTGAAAACCTGCCGGTCGACTAACTGTGATGAACCCATTTATTCTGCTGACTGAACAGAGATAGGAATTACATCGCCCAACAATGACAACGATTCAGAAATCATGCCCGGTGCTAAAACTGCCACGACGGGGAGAGCTGTGAGGGGGGGCATGGTGGGGGTGTGGGGGGGGGCACCTCTTTGATTAAATTTTTTTCTGAGGAAAGGGATGTCTGGTCCACTCTCCTTGGACTGCTGCCACCGTGACCCTCACCAGGACAAGCGGTTTAGAAAATGGATGGATGGAGCAACTCGCATGTTTGTTGTGTCCATGCAGGAGTCCCGTAAAGAGCTTGCAAGCTCGCTGGGTATTTTTTCTGCTGTAATAATAAATAAACATCCATCCATCCAGCCAACCTCCGAGATGAGGAAGTCCTTGCAGAATGCGAGCACGGGGAGGATCTGCAGGAAGCTGGCGGCCTCGAGCGTGTCGGCGAGCGAGTCCATGCTGAGCGGGAGGCGCGCCGTGTAGATGAACGCCACGATCTGGCGCAGCCCCGCCGCGCTCACGCCGTGCAGCCGGATGCAGCCCTGCTCCTGCTCCATCATTCCGCCTGCGCGGACGCGAGGGCAGTTGGGGGCAGCAGCGGGGGCAGCAGCGGGATGCGCGGTAGGAGCAGCGAAAGCAGCCGTCACTCAGCAACGACTGTGATTGATGTAGCATCTGAATGCGGTCGCATCTCGGGGTTGTTTTTATGACGCAGGTCCTCTAAGGATATCATTCCACCTGTAGTTTACGGCAGCCATTCTCAACCGGTGGGTCGCGAGCCATGGACCACCTAGTGGTCCGTGGATACCAAACCCAAAGTGGGCCTTGAGGTCACAAAAGGTTGAGATCCCCTGGTCTACAAGACAGCAGCAGGAGCTCAACACCAACATCAATTGACACGACTTATTTTTGAAGTTGTTTTCGTCCTAAAGATCTGATCTGCTCCATCAGATTGGCTGCCGCATCCACAACAACAGCAGCAGCAGGAACAAATAGCACGCAGTAACGATCCTGGGTACAGCCCTGCCTTGCGCCGTGTGTCTGCCGGGATAGGCTCTGGCTCAGCGCGACCCTCTAGACTCTAGAGGATGAAGCGGGGACTGATAACGCATGAATTAATGTTGGTTGTGCAAGGCTACGTATTAAACCATACCACGTTCGTGTAGATAACAAAAAAAACATTACCAGCGCGGCTATGAGAAGCCCTTCAGCTGACAATGGACCAATAAACGGCCGTACATTGTTATTATAAATAACACATTAATAAATACAATTCATAACGCGCACATATACAATTTCAAAGTTATTCATTCCAAGAGAGAACAACTCAGGAGGCGTGAGGAAACCGCAGAGAGGCGGGGAGGAGGTAAGGCAGCCACACGGTTAGCCGGCACCAACATTGGGCAGACACTGTGTCCTATATATCACGATGTTATCGACACCCACGTATAACAGGGGGAGAACACACAGACTCCACAGAAAGGCACCCGCGGCGGGAATTGAACCGCCTCGGTTAGGACTCTCTTTCTGTTCGGCGCAGATGCTACCACTGTGCCACCGTGCCGCCCAGGCGTAGGATTTTTGGACCGCAAATGTAAGCGTTAATGAGGAACGCAGTGTGCTTCTGTTACTTGTGCCGCGTTGCCCAGCGGCGGTCTCTCGAGAATTTTTTTTTATTTACATTTCAATTAACTCAGTCAAACCACACGGTCATTGCAAATCACACAATGCCGAGGAACGCGACTGCTGCTGCTGCGGTACGGTTAGACAGAACCTGCCGCCTGCCACTCGCAACATTGTTGAATCGTTATTATTGAGTTTGATCGTTGCTTTTCAAAGCGGTTCTTATCGGGAAAGCCTTGTCGAGCGCTTCATCTCTCTCTTTCTCCTTCGCAATGTTTCTCCGCCCTCGTTGAAGGCACCATCAGGCGTCCCGAGACACACTCGGAATTCAGGACTCCTGAATTGTCAAGGGACCACGTTTCAAACGCTTCGTCACCACGGCGTAATTGTGATCCTCCGCGTTTGCCAAGTGCCTTGGTCCCCAGTTAAAAAAGTAAAAATGTAAATGTGCAGAGCTGCAATTTCTCATGCCACCGCTTATCAGTTTCACGACCTTTCAGTATAT
>JAZEWU010000045.1:3701425-3717241 GCA_036362915.1 Geotria australis | reverse complement strand
TTATTATTATCAGAAGGGCCTCCCCCAGTGGGCACCCAAGCTGGGAATGGAACCCAGGACCTTCTTGCTGTGAGGCGGCAGCGCTACTCGCAGCGCCACCGTGCCCCCCTCTCGCGCGCTCTCCCGTGTTGTCCCGTGATATTCTCCCGTGCGGGTGCTTTCATTTTTATTGTGAGCTTTGGGTATCTCCACCGAATCCCCGCGATGAGTGATGACAAACTCCCGGTTGGATACTACGCGTGAGACCCACCGTCCCCTTTGCCGTAGCGTTGTATGCTGCGGGCGTTACAAATCGTTTGGCAGGGCCGTAAAAACGCACGCAGACAAGGGCGGTAAATAATTTTCACTTCGCAAAACTTATCGGTGCTGTGGTCGGCGGTGGTTGGCGGCGGTGGTGGTGGTGGTGATGGTGGCGACCGCTCACAAATGAGGCAGGTTTTGTTCTCGGAACGGACCGGGTGCAATCTGATGAGCTGCGGACCGTCGTGCAAACAACGTTCGAGAGTCGTGAGAGAAATTTACTTGCAGTCTCTTCCCGGCGGCTATCGACCGCGAAATCCAGCCGGCGTAAGTGCCTAATTATCGTCGTCGCTCGGGAACGCAGTGAAGAAATGGGGCAATTATCAAATCCGACAATTGGGGCCTTCATTAACACTCCGCCGCTGCTACCGCGGCTCAGTAAAATAAACAAGTGGCGCTGGATCGATGCTCGCCTAGAGACGACGTGTGTTCATCCTGTTGTTGTTTTTGTTTGTTGCTTGTATTCCAAAACAACTGTGCCACGTGTTCAACTTGCGCGTCCGTAGCGAACTTCAGAAATTATTTCAATCGAGTCGGTCCGGTTTTTATACACGCTGGAAAGAACCACTGAGCTGTGTAGCTCTTTTTAACAGTTTTCCAGCAGGGAGGGGTAAGCAAGTTACAATATCTCTGGTCGTGACGGTTTAGCTAATGGAGCTCTGGTAAAGTCGGGTCGTACGCAGGCGCTGGGTGAAATATCGCATCACACGACCGTGAGAGATAGCGGTGGCTTGGGGAGGCCTTCATCCAGCAGCGGATTGACCATGGCTGCTATTCATAATAATGACGATGGATTTGGATTCAAAACGCAGAAGCAGACCCAGAGCTTGGCAGAACTGAGGACCAGCTTAGAAGCCGTTGCTGTGAAGCAGGTCCAATGCCTGAAACATCTTGTTATGTGTATTCCATTTTACGGCATTGTTTTTCTTTTTACGCATGCGTTGTTGTGTGTTATTTATGCTTGTGCGCCGCTGCCAACACGGCATCATATGTTTTTGTTGTTCAGGGGAGGAAAAACCAGTTGAACGCTCGGGCTCCCCTCGTAAAAAAACACACACCAGGAGAATACAGCCGTTAATGATAGGCACCGGCTGGCTTCGTGTCGGCTGACTGTGCGTTACTGGGCGCTAGGAATGCTGCCATGCGGTAGCAGTTAGGACACTGGACCTGCAATCCACGGTGGCATAGCGGGTGGTGCTACCGCCTCGCAGCAAGAAGCGCCGGCTTCGCTTCCTGGCTCGGGTGCCACCTTTCTGCGTGGAGTTTGCATGTTTCTTCCCGTGTTCCGGGGAGAAAGCTTGTTCATTCCAAGGCACACACCATCAAACCATCTCGAGCCTTCGAACCGAACCACGAAATCCCAACAGCACATACGCGGGTTGACGGCTGTCTGTTGACGATCAAAGAAGACTGAACGGCACGGAGGACATAGCTAGTCTTCCCCAGCTTGCCAATAGAGTGAGGTTCTGTAATTCCGAAAAACACTCCGACACCACCTGGGACTTTTGCGTTGCGGCACGTCACGACAATACTAGGGGACACACGAAATATCAACGATCACCGAAAAGCCGTAACGGACTCTAGGGTCAAGTGGTGTTAGCGAGTAGCACGTATTAAGGCCTGCACGGCACACGAGTGAATCAGTGGCCAGCACCACGCTCGGCTGCCCTCTGTCTCCCTAGTGGCGATATTTACACGCCGCACCAGATATGGCCCTGAGCGGGAATCGAACTCGGGGCGCAGCAGGATAACCGCTACGCCATCGCTGCCCACGCCGTAATAGCAGAATTTTAACGGCAATAGAACGCTTGCTCGCCTGTTTCCCCATGCACCGCGTTAAACGGACGAGTTTTTATTAGCCGGCGCTGCGAGCACTTAACACGCGTGGGTCCGCCTAGCAACCGGAGCGAACGCACAACATCGCTGCCGCTAATCCCGTCAATTTGTGTCGCGATGTCCTGACTCCGCTGCTGCTCAGACTGGGGTACTCATTAGGCCTGATGATTCACCGGCCGCCCCCGCCTGTACCGCCAAGGTCGCCGCCGTAACGAAAAGAATTTTGTTTTTATGAATCGCTCGCGACAAGCTGTTGTTCGGGATAGTCGTGTCAAGGGTTCACTCTCTGGGGGAGGGCGCGGTGGCGCGGTTAGTAGCGCCCGCCGACTCACAGCCAGAAGGGTCCCGGGTTCAAGTCCCGGCACGTATTCCTTTTTTGTGTGGAGTTTGCACGTTCTCCCCGTGTCCATGTGGGTTTTCTCCCACAGACCAACGACATGCTGCCTAGGTTAAATTTCCTGAATAATTTGCCCCCTGGGATGTTGTAACTTGCTTACCCCTTACCCTGCTGGACATTTTTTTCAAAAAAGTTCCACAGCTCAATGGTTCCTTCTAGCATAAATATAAACTGTCTGACTGAAAATCAGACCAGATCAGGAACATTCTGGATGATTTGGTCATAGGCGGTTGAACCAAGAGGCTCGTTACACTGTGCTGTATTCACATCCACATTGTAATTGTGATCTACAGGCCACGTGTAAAAGCCTACCAAATATGCCTGGCTGGGTACAGATGAATGGACCTGTGACTGAAATGTGGGCTAAATAATTATACAGCACCGTCAAATGCGTTGAGGTTAAAAAACTTTATTTTAAACCAGCGCGTGGATGTTTTGCCCTCAATGCTTTCGTACACATCAGCCAGGAACATTTCACCTGCAAATCAAACACTCGTTACATAACGCTGGGCGATTAAGTGGCTGGCGGGTGTTTTGAGGGCTGTCGTTAAGCACGACTGTTTTCATTAAGTTTGCTTGAGTGGGTAGCAGAGATGGAACGTGACATGCCGCTTTAAATGATTCAGAGAATTATTGACGTAAGTTCAAAAAAAAAAAAGGAAAAAACAAACACCCAAAAGGCGAGATGGTGGTGGAGAAAGGCAGTTTGAGGGAAAAAAATCCGTCGGATTTGTGAATTGAAGCGATCAAGTTGTACTTTAAGGCGGGAAAGCAAAGTTAGTTTTTCTCCCCGTGCCATTCCACGCGAGCAAAATTCATCGATTGCGCTGCATGTGTGTGTGTTTTAGCGTAAATAGTTTATTTTTGTTGTGAGAAGTTGAATCAGCTCTCAGGATTGCGTCGGTACAATGTGGACCCTGGAGAATTGGCGCCGTAGGGAGCAATGGTGGGGCACGGTGGCGCGGTGAGCAGCGCTGTTGCCTCACAGCAAGAAGGACCCGGGTTCGATTCCCGGCTCGGGTACCGCCTTCATGTGTGGAGTTTGCACGTTCTCCCAGAGTCCGCGTGGGTTTTCACCGGGTACTCCGGTTTCATCCCACAGTTCAAAGACACGCTGCTGCCTAGGTTAAATGTCATGACTAAATTGCCCCCCGGTGCCCTGACATGTTGTAACTTGCCTACCCCTGCCTGATGGACAACTGTTAAAAAGAGCTACATCGCTCAACGGTTCCTTCCAGCCTAAGTAGAAACTGACTGAGTGCCAGGGCCTCCTTACCCGGCCCGGTAGTATCGATCCGAAGGCCGCCACAGATTTGCCAAGACCAGAAAAGCAAGGCCTCCGGCCAGGGGGCCCTGAACACCGCGGGAATTTCGCGTTAATTTCCTTGTTGAAATTATTGTCTGCCCAAGTAGGTTTGAAGGGTTTACAGCAAGGGTACACAACATACGGCTCATGGGCCATATCTGGCCCAGTAAGAAATCTTATCCAGACCATTAAGAATAATAAAAAAAATCAACTGAATTGTATTCCAAACAATGTAATTGAGTTTCGGCCTACATAAAAATACCCTCGAATTGTGACGAATGCCTAAACAGTACTGCTATAGGCTTCTGTAAATGTTGTGTGTGCCTTCAAGGGGAGGTGGGATCAGGAGAGGGAGCGGGTTTTGTGACCAGTTTGTGGCCCTTTGATTATTTTACCTGGAACTGGCCCTCATGAAAAATAAGTTGCGCAACACTGGCTTAATAACAGCTGCAGTGTTCATTTCATCAAGTGCTCGTGTGCTGGCAGCGATAAGTAATAACAATACAAATTAGATTTCAAAATAAATAACAACAAGAGCAAGAGGCGAACCCCAGCGATTACTTTTGATGCTGTTGGCTCGTGTCTTGCCAGGAAACTTCACCCCATTCCCATTTCCGGATGTTGAGCGATAGTTCTGATTTGGAACGTGTGAATATGAGAAGCACATTTTTAACTACCCGCTCATTAAATCCCAGCACCACGATGTCGCGCCTCGTACATTAATGTGATTAACGCCACTTGGCGTCCTCCTGCCTTTTGCCCTGACACGAAGCAGGAGAATGGAGATCCAACAACAACACCCTTGCTCCCGTGCATTTATTCATTCATTATCAGTACTCGCTTCATCCTCTAGAGCAGTGGTTCTTAATTTGGGTTGCACGCCACCCCCTGCGGGTGCGAGATGCCCTTGCTGGGGAGTGTCAGACATGCCAGATTTTTGTATTTATTGTATGACATGTTTATTATATTATCTCATCTCATTGCCAGAAACCGCTGCAGTGAGCCGGAGCCTATAACATACATATAGTCCATACATACAGTCTATAGTATATACATACAGTCTATAGCCGTGTCATTGAGCGCTCTCCCGCTCTGCCTCGCGACGTTTCGCCTCCCACGTTGGAATCATCCTGAGGCGATAGTGTGAGGCTGAATGAGCATGACGTACAAATCAGCTCTTTCAGCCGCACATTCAAAACGCCTGAGGATGCCTCCAACGTAGGAGGCGAAACATCGCGACGGAGAGCGCGGGAGAGCGCTCAGTGACACGGCTATCCCGAAAGAGCAGCTTCGAAGAGCAACCATCAAAACATATACTTTAAAATGTGTCCACAAGATGTTGATGCTGACGACGATAATAATATTTTTAGATTTCTAACTCGCACATATTCATTAAATGTTGAAGATACTCCTTCGACGAGAGAACGACTCAGAGGCGCGAGGAAAGCGCAGAGAGGCGGAGTAGGCAGCCAGGCGGTTTTTGCCGGTGACGATGGTCATGAGGATGCTGCTGAGGAGAATGACGACGACCACGATGATGATGATTACCTCACCAGTAAACATGGCTTTGAAGTAGTCGCTGGCTGACGCCATCATGGCCCTGTGAACGGGGAACGCGTCGTCACCGTCCCCGGGGAGCAGCGTCACGTCGCACAGGTGGCCCTCGGAGCGCAACCGCTCGAAGCCCTGTGGAGACGGGAACGAGAAGGTGAGGGAGTCCATGAGCGGGGTGAGGAAGAGGGGGGCCGACGAGAGGTGAGGGGGAGTCGGTGAGACGTGAGGGAGCCGGGGGAAGGTAAGCAAGCGCGTCGCAGCCGCGGGAGTTGCAAGATAAAGTGGGGGGGATGGAATCATGTTTCCGTGAAAGTGCGGGTGTCGCAACATATTATATGAATCTACCTCAGGAAAAAGTGGGGGGGGGATGTAATCGTGTTTCTGTGAAAGTGCGGGTGTCGCAACACCCGCGGCTGCGACGCGCCTGGCGGTGAGGGAATCAGGCGGGAGTGGTGAGGGTGCCGGGTAGATGTGAGGGAGTCGGAGGGCGGCAGTCCGGGGCTCGGGGGGGGGCGAACGGGGGCGGGAGCCCGGGGCAGAGGGCAACAGATGAGGTGGTGAGGAGGGATGTAGACCCCGGTGAGGAAGAAGAGAGACGAGGTGAGGCGCTATTCTGTGTGGAGTTTTCATGTTCTCGCCCTGTGTCCGCGTGGGTTTTCGCCGGGTACTGCGGTTTCCTCACAGAGTCCAAATGCATGCTGCTGCATAGATTAATTGGCCTGCGGACTAAATTGACCCCGGTGTCCTGTGACGGACTGGCGTCCCATCCTGGGTATATCCTGGCGTTGCGCCCTGCGTCTGCCGGAATAGGCTCCGGCTCACCACAACCCTGTGCAGGATTAAGCAGTTTCTGACGATGATGATGATGATAACTGTTTCCATTACAGTGAACAAGATAGCTAATTTGTGGCCACAGTGTTATCGACAGAGGTGTTATCGACATAAGTGTTGTTGCATGTTTCCATTCGTTGCGCTTCTGGCACCACTGCCAACGCAGCACTAGCGTCACCCAAAACTGTAATTATATTTTTCCCAGTGCTCAGCAACGCTCAATACTACACTTCGCCTGAGGCCCGGCTCCCTGGAGAGCCAAGGTGGGCCTGGCTCCACAATCAAACGCCAAGCCATTCCCATCTCCTGCTTCAGCTAGCTATCTCTCCAGTCCCCAGGAGATACAAACACTTGAACACAAGCTGCGGTGCATTTAATAGAACCAGACATCGCGAACAGCAAATTCACTGCATTTAAGTGAATGTTCATATGAGATTTCATCAGAATCGAAGGTATCTGAGAGAGAAGCTTATCACACATTTGTTTACATTTTGTCAGCTAAGGGGCGGCACAGTGGCGCGGTGAGTAGCGCTGCCGCCTCACAGCAAAAAGACCCGAGGTTGGAATCCCGGCTCCGGCACCTTTCTTTGTGGAGTTTGCATATTCTCCCCGTGTCCGCACTCTGGTTTCCTCCCACAGTCCAAATACATGCTGCTGCATAGGTTAATCGGCCTGCTGACTAAGTAGGCCCCGGTGCCCTGTGATGGACTGGCGTCCCATCGTAGGTATAGCCCTGCCTTGTGCCCTGTGTCTGCCGCAACCCTGTACAAGATTAAGCGCTTTCTGACAATTAATGCATGGACCAATCTATGAGGTAAAATCAACGTTTCGATTCAACGATTCAATCTATGAGGTAAAATTTGGTAGAATTTCGAAATTAGGTAAAATGTACGAGGTACAATGAGGTAAAATTTATGATGTAAAATTTGGTAGAATTTAGAAATTTGGTAGAATTTGGATTCAATCTATGAGGTAAAATCAACGTTTCAAGGTAGAAGCGTTCACGTCGCGATCCCTGTCAGGTAGTACTTGGTTTTGCTTGCGAATTCTACCAAACACTTCGAAGCCGAGCTGAAAGACAACGATGTCCCGAAGCTGACCATCGTGCTTCGAAGAATCGCAAAGAAGAAGAACGTTTCGATTTTGTACTGATGTAGGTTTTCACGGCTCGATTCATGATGGTTGAAAGAACAGCTTTGAAACGCTACCATCGTTTTGATATCGTTGGTTAATAATATTGCGTAATGTTATTTTTGTCCCCCTCAAAATGCCACTTGGCCTACCGTATCTTCAACAACCAGAGCCGGGCCTGCTGTGACAGAGAACACCCGGGCAGTTGGTAGCTGTACGTGAGAGTAATATGAGATGGGCTGAAGGCGGCAGCAGCCGATTCATTTGGATGCCAGGCTGTGTACATACAGGCTCTGAGCAAACCTTGCTTCTGTCCTTCAAATAGCGGCCATGCACAGTGATCGGCGTAGTGACAAGCTAAAGTCAACTTCACGTCCAGAGCTATCCCTGCAAAGTGTGTTTTAAAAAAAACCCGATTAACTTTCTAACGGAAACAATGAGGGTTGCGTCCACGGAATGTGGTATTTTTTCAGCTCCCCAAGGCAGTTGTTTGGTAATGGGAGTAAGTCGAACACGGTTAAATATTTGACCGAAGGGGGGGAGAAAAACAGTGGGGTCCTGTTCAAGTAGAGACTGAGTGGAAAGTTAAGGAAGTGGAAGATGGAGGACAGAACTGGAGAGAGGTGGAGGATAAGTTGAGATGGGAATAAATAAATACGGATAATGGTTGTACTGTATTTATGTAGGTTTCCACGACTCGATGTTTGGCGCATTTTGGTGACATCTGCGCCTCACAGAGAGAAGGTCCTCCCCGAGGCAGTTCAATTCCCACCTCGGGCGCTTTTCTGTGTCGAGTTTGTGTGTTCTCGCCCCCTATTCTGCGTGGGTTTCCTCCCGGTTTTCCAGTTTCCTCTGACAACTAAAAAAACACTTTAACTAATTGGCCCATAACCTCATAATATACAGGAAGCAGTGTCTGGCAGGTTGGCACTGGCTGACCACCTTTCTGATTCTCCTCTCACCTCCGTATCCGTGCGTCGTCCATGAGCAGTCGTGGAATTTGCGTGCATTATAAATTGTATGATTATTAATAATAGAATTATAATGTGTGAGAATCTCTCTCAAAAGCTACGTCCATCTTTCCTCACATTTTTTCCCCTCAGATGTGTGCAACTGGGTGAGCGGCAGGAATGAGTGCTTTGGCTCTTTGGCCTGTGTAGAGGTTTCATTACTTTTTAAAATTGAGTTTAAAAAAAACAGGCCACTGAAATGTTTAAATTGGAAACTTGGCAATCACGCTTTTACAACGGAATGCAATATTTTACAGCAAAGCATTAGCGTAATGTGGTCGTACGTTTTAATACTGCAAAGTAAAGGTGTCTCTTGTAATGTTGTTATTTGTAAGTTTAAAAAAATAACGGCGCCAGTTAAGTGAATTACATTTTCATTACGTTTCATTGCAAGGGTGTTATTTTATAATAAGGGTATTATTTAACTCTGTTTTTTTTTCATTCCATGCTGTGTATATATTTTAAGCAATAACCGATACGGGTGTAATCATTTATAATGAAATGTTAATTGCACGTTAAGTTAGATTTTGTTTATGCATGCAGCTGGCGTTGTTACACCTGTAGGTGAGTTTGTGATTGAGCCTGGCAGAGCGGTCGTGTAGTGGTTAGCGCACTGCGCTACAAACCCGACGACCCGAGTTTGATTCCCAATTACGGTCAACATCAGTGACGATTTTCTGAACCAGTTCTGGGCCTCCGCTAGGCCGACTCGGCCTCGAATGTTGTTCTTTCGGGATAGCTGTGTCAAGCGCTCCCCCTTTCTGTGCATACTCATCTTCACTCAGTCTCAGATTCCACAAACAAAGGAGGTGAAAAGTCGTGAAGGAGAGAGGGGGGCGCTTGACACGGCTATCCCGATATAGCAGCTTTGGAGAGAAATTCCAACGCATCAAGCCGTCAAAACCTACGTCAGACCAAAGGAGACGGTGGAAAACGTTTAAGGGGGAACAAATTCTGAGAGTAAGAAAACCTTGCGCCAACAACACGCAAATGCTTTCCCAAAACGCTCGGTTATCGTTGAGAGACAGTCAAGGCCAAAAACGGAGGTCGCGTGACCTTCAAAGTGCTCGCTTGAGAGTTGGACGTGTTCTGTGAGTTGCAGAGCTTTCAGAGCTGTTGGCGAGAGATTAATTCACATCTAGGGTAAGCGCGACTCAAAAACGCTGGACATGCTCATCAGTCACACTGCCTTTTTTATAATGGAAAAATATAGGGTCCTAAAACGTTTATGACAAACGCCGATCTTTATATGCGTATTCTTTAAAACAAAAATTATATTCCAATTGTGTTGTAGGCGTCATTTCACGGGATGAAGACATTTTAATTTGTAGCCGAGCATCAGTTCGTGTTACGGAATTGCTCTGGAAGATGATCTTGTAGAACTACTGCTGCGATTACACTTATTATATGCTCTGCAAGGTGTGTTTATTGATTATCAACTCGGGCTATGTGAGCCTAGGGGTTTCTTTGTAAGTCTAGGAATCTCTGTGAGTGTCTTAATTCTCTGTGCATGTCTCTACGACTGGGATGAGATCAACAACTCTCTACATCAGGGGTTCTCAACCTTTTGCACCTCAAGGCCCACTTGGCCCACTTGGGTATGGTCTCTACGGATCACTAGGTAGCGCTCGCGGCCCACTGATGGGTCGCGACCCGCCGGTTGAGAATGGCGGCTCTACATGATAACCTGCTCTAATCACAACTGAGTCTATGCGAGTCTGTGGATCTATATGCGAGTTGACAGGTCTGTCTTTATGTCCTATGTCCTATAATTTATCGCTATTACTAGACTCTCAGTTAATCTGTCTTGATGTTATTTACATGCCGCTCTCTCCACAGCCCTGTGCAGCGCTTTGTGACCCTCGGGTGAAAGGCGCTCTATAATTGCTATTATTATTATTATTATGTATGGGGTTGGGGGGGGTCTTTGCATCTCTGCTTAAGTCTACGATTCTCCGTGAGTCAATGGGTCTCTGTGTAAGTCTGTGGGTGAACCGTGCCGATTCTGACAACTCGCTTAATACTTGTGTCCCCAGCTGAATGACGGGCGACTGCCTGGATGCGAACCCAGGACCCATAGTGGTGGCAGCTCGAGACTCTGACCTCTGGTGCCACCCGGCCACCACACCAACGGCCTGTATTCAGCAGCAAGTGAGAACACGAGGGAGCTGGGTGGGGGGGGGGGCTAGGGGGAAAGGGTGAGTGACCTATAGTTGGCTATGCTATAATTTTCCATGAGAAGGCAAGTGTTAGCGGATGAATGCACCGAGTGGGTTTTTGAGTTGTGCTAGCTCCCTCCGCACCACACCGACCCCCCGCCCCCCTTACCAACACGCCCGTTAGTTTGTTGTCTACAGTATGTGGATGAAATTAGCATGCCGATCTGGCTTTACGCAGGCCTCTTTGGAGTTTGGCGAGATCCCAGCGAGCTGAAGCCTCTTTTGCAACGCGCTCCGTGGAAAATTCAGAGGGGTATACAGACGCACGCGTATAGTGTTCAGACTGTTACTGCGCGCGTGTACATGTACGATACTCTTGGCAAGCCGCTGCAGGATGGGATCAGACCTCTGCCCCTGTACTCTATCAACAACTCTTTGGCTTCCAGCATGTCGTGAGTGGGGATTCTAACACTGATTTGGTCAGAGACAGCGGTGGGATTGGAAAAACGTCGCGGTGGGAATGAACCCGGGTCCGCGTCCCCTTTCGAGCGGGGGTCTAGGTTAGGGGTCGTCCCCCAGAACATTTCGAGATTTTTTGACAACGCATTTCCCGCATTTCTGTGACCTCTGAGATGTAAAATAACCGTTCAAATTTAAGACCATGAGAGCCTTATGCGATTTTCAGTCTGGGAACGGCATTCTCGTTCAATTGTACCTCTGGTCACAGGCCTATTAGTGTAAACGTTCAAACATTACCTTTAAAACGGCGGACAAATACTCTTTGCATGCAACTTTCATGACACCCGTAGAGTTGTATGCAGAGTAATGGCAATTTTTAAGTTGCGTTCAATGCCCTGACTGCCACTCCATTATGATTCTAGACCATCAGCCATAATCCTTGCCCTTCTCGAAACATGCCCTGCCCCAGCCCACTTGGTTTTTCTCAACAGTTTAAATGATGTACTACTGATGTAGGTTTGCCCCCTGTTAGTTTGTTACATCAAGATTTTACTGTGTTTTTAACGCATTAATGACCACACTTCATATGCACGCGTGCTGTGACGGGCTGACGACGCACCCGCGAAAAACATGCATACAGATCGCAGTCTTCTGACGGCACTGAAATGACACGCGTGGCAGTTCCGTGTTAAGAACGCCTTTGCGGCTGGGAGAGATTGTTCGGTTTTGTTTCAAACGCCCCATTGTACACAAACACCCGGACGCGTTCACGCATCCTTGCAATTACATAGATTTTCGATGCGTGGCGAATGTGTAAAGCATTCCGATCAATGCAATGTTCAATAGATAATTATACACAGCAGCAACTTTGCCGTTTGAAGAGCGGTGCGTTTTGGGGTTTCAAATACAAGAGCTGGGCGGGGGGGGGTTGCGCCCAGTATAAACACAACAGGGCAAGGGGCTTACCATTAATGAAACGCATTATATTATTTGATCAACTTGCAAATGCAATTAAGCACAATGCTTTGCCGGGGAATTACAAAATCGGCGGCGGCGATATCAGAGGTCGCCGGCAAATGCGCGCACACTTGACGCTATACGGTGCATATTCGTTAATGCGCATCGCGGACTAATTGCGCACATTCACAGCAATTACACGTAGTGCTCGCGATTCGCCGTGTCAATTTGTAGCGCCTAATTGCATTGCACACGCACGGCCAAGCGTGCCGATTTGGAGCGAGTGCCGTGTGCACACAGCCTGTGTAATAATAATAGCATGTTATAGAGCGCCTTTCACCCGAGGGTCACAAAGCGCTGCACAAGGCCGCGGAGAGAACGGCATGTCAACAACGACAGAAAAGAAACAACGAATAAAAACCAAAGCAACATAAATTAAATAATTAAGGCTGCTTCGAATACACTGAAAGGCCTGTGTACACGGTGGGTGCCCTGGGTGCCCAGCGTGTGATCGCGTGTGTGTGCTGAGGCGTGGTGCTGGTCACCCACCCTCTCATGTGCCGTGCTGGTCTTTATAGTTGCAACTCGCCAACGGCGCTTGGCCCTACAGTCTGTTAAGGCTATATTGGGAGGTGGGGGGTGTTTGTTGATAAATTTGGGGAGCGGTAGCGTAGCGGTTGGTGCCAAACGTTCTGCTTAAACGCGGAAGGACGGAACGGGGCTGAGCGGTGTTGAATAGTGTCTTTGCGGTTTTTTTAAATGTGGCACGGCGTGCCACGGCACAAGTCAGTCAGTTTTTTTTTAAGCTGGAAGGAACCGTTGCGCTATACAGCTCTTTTTAACATCTGTCCATCGGGGAAGGGGTAAGAAAGTTACAACGTCTCGGGACACCGGGGGACAATTTAGTCAGGCCAATTAAACTATTCTCATGAAACTCCACGGATAACGCGAATCGAAAGCAAGGCAGAGCGGGGCCACGCTTGCAATAGAGATGCTCACATCTCGAGGGACAGCCCAGGTATAATGTGTCAGTTTAATGAATGAATAGATGAGCCACGGAGCGTGGGTCAAACACGTCCCACTTCCTCGTTTCAACCAAAACCCACAATTAGAAACTAGCACCGGCCCGGCCTCCGGCTTTCAAATTAATTTGATAAAATGTACTACCGTCCAAATTATATTAACGAACTTGATGATCTAATTATAGCCGCCGGGCAAACAAGCAAGCCAAACGATGCAAAGAAACCCTGAACTCCGATGATAAGTGGGTTTAAGCAATGCAATTCCTTAGGCAGCAATAAAAACACAAGCTTGTACTTTAGGAACTAATTTACTTTAAATAGCGGGCTTTCCAGACCTTTAATCTTGTAAGGACAGAACCTCTTTCGAATTTTGAAATTTGATAAATAGCACATAGGTTTCCTAAATCCCCACCGCCCCATACCTAGATCTACAAAAGTAGCATTGAACACACACTAACATAGGATAGATGTCAATGAGTACCACAATTTATACTTCTTCTTCTTAGCGATTCTTCGAAGCAGCGCGATGGTCAAATTACAGTTTCCCATTTTCTTACACAGCCCAATTTATACTGTGTTACCTTGTCATTTTTTACATTGTTTGCGTTGGTTATATATTATTTGCACATGCAAAGTCGACACGGAAAGGCGCTCGAGCTGGGAATCAAACCCAGAAGCTTTTCGCTGCGATGCGGCAGTGCTGCTCGCCGCGCCAACGTGCCGCCCACTAACGGAAACGTGCGCACTCTAATAGCCATGGTGGGCCATTTTGTAAAAATATCTCTACTTGTAATTTCTTGACAAAATTATTTAACATTTACACAGAAAACGTGCACTTTTTTCTCCCCACAAACAAAGCTTATTTCGCAAATAGCTCATCACCAATTTATCAGCATATGTAGTTATCATAATCACTGTAGTCGCTGTCATTAGTCTGAGAAGAGATGGTGCCACCCAGTACAACGAGAGCCCTCCCTCTATTAACTGCAGACGCAGGGCTGCATACAAATGAGGTGGGAGCGGTTCATTTCTGGTAAGTGCTGCGTGTCTGTTAAAGTGTCTCACAAACAGGCTGCTCACTCTGGGCCTGATATCAAATCTTTGTGCCACTTATGCCAGCCCAACACTAAGCCTTGCTCTTAAGCCCCGAGTTATCGAACGTCTGATCCAGCCACTTCCAGCTCAAGTTCAAAGCCAAGGCCCTAGGCTCTTGTTGAGACCCCACCCAGGATGGTATTTCACGCTTGTGATATCCGTGAGTTCTCCGTTCTTTTTTCGGGTCGTACCGCGCGGCGTTTGGCACGGGGATTTGACCGGTTTCGCTCTGCGTTCTTGCGGCAAGTGAATTTTGCTTTCGGGAGCTTCTCCGGTGGCACGGTGGCATAGCGGTGAGTAGCGCTGCCGCCTCACAGCAAGCAGGCGCCGGGTTAGAATACCGGCTCGGGTGCCTTTCTGTGTGGAGTTTGCACGTTCTCCCCGTGTCCGCGTTGGTTTTCGCCGGGCACTCCGGTTTCCTCCCACAGTCCAGTGACATGTTGCTGCATAGCTTAATTGGCCTGCGGATTGAATTGCCTTGTGGTGGACTCGCGCCCCATCGTGGGTATAGCCCTGCCTTGTGCCCTGTGTCTTCCGGGATAGGTTCCGGCTCACCACGACCCTTCACAGGATTAAGCGGTTTCTGACAATGGATGGAGCTTCTCCGCCGTGAACCGGGAGCGAGTCGTCAGACGTCGTGCCGAATCGACGCGAGATACAACCGGAGAACTCGTCGTGAATTTCACGTTTAAATGAAGTCGCTTCCCTTTTCTGTCGTTCGCCTGAAGCGTGTCCGAACGGGACTGGACGTTTGTGTTAATGCAGTTTTGCGGCGTCGATACAGCGGGGGTCCCCATTCAGTCTTTTTGTTTCCCATATCCTTTATTTATGATGGCATTCCCTGACATGTCATTATTTGCTCTCTGCTGCTCGATGCGGAGTAGTCACCGGGGACTGATATCTCAACGATCGGTGGTTTGTTTGTCTGGTTTTTTTTCCCCCCTCTCTCTTGAGAACGGCGGTGCGGCGGTAACACTCGCGCCGCACGGCAAGAAGGGCCTGGGTTCGATTCCCAGCGCGGGTGTGAGGTTTGCGTGTTCTCTCCGTGTCCGCGCGGGTTTTCGCCGGGTACTCCGCTTTTCTCCCAAAGCTTTAAAAAAACACTATTTGGCCAATAACAGCTTACTATATAGAGGACGCAGTGTCTGCTAATTGTTGGCACCGGCTTTTACAACGTGGTTGCCTTACCTCCCTTCCCCACCTTTATGTGGTTCCACACGCATCTGAGTCGTTCCCCTCTGTCTTCGAGAGTGAACGAAACTATGCGTGTTATAAGGTTAGAACCATGCCTAGCTGTCTGCCGTCCAAGCTCCCTCCTGCCTGTGGTTATGGGGACCCCCCCAGGTGACTGTAACAAACCAGCTAGGGTTACCACCTCGGAGGCACATAAAACGGGACATATCGTGGGTGCGAACAGAATAAGAGAGCAAGGACTCTACGTGTAACTGGCAAGAAAACCGGACATTGAATGACTTGTTCCAGGAAAGCGTACACGTACAGATTTCCCAGGGCAGCTTCGTCAATAATAATAATAGCGTTTTATATAGCGCCTTTTACCCGAGGGTCACAAAGCGCTGCACAAGGGCGGCGAAGAGAACGGCATGTCAACAATGAAAGAAAAAACAACCAATAAAAACCAAAGGAACACAAATTAAATGATTAAGGCTGCTCCGAATATACTGAAAGTTCTTAAGAGCGGCAAAAATCTTCCAGCGTCCCCTAAGATGGCCGTCACTTCCTTAATGACAAACACGGAGGG
>JAZEWU010000045.1:3644612-3657599 GCA_036362915.1 Geotria australis | reverse complement strand
TCAAGGTAGAAGCGTTCACGTCGCGATCCCTGTCAGGTAATACTTGGTATTGCCTGCGAATTCTACCAAACACTTCGAGACCGAGCTGAAAGACAACAATGTCCAGAAGCTGACCATCGTGCTTCGAAGAATCGCAAAGAAGAAGACTGCTGATTTCTGAAAGGCATGAATGTACCAAATACTAACAAATCGTGCGCCATATTATACACACACAAACGCATATAAAAATGACACTTAGCTCTTTGCAGTATCTCCAGATATTTTTTGGGCTGTCAGTCTGACTGGTGAGCCGCCTCTGATATAATGCGTGGAGAATGTTATCCGACTCCTCCGGTTTCCTCCCACTTACAATCCAAATCCTCGTCACACGCGTTGCCCGATAATCCCAGTGTAGTAGAACCCTGCTAAACAAGAATCTTGAGGACCCGCTGAGGCTCCGCCGAGCAAAACAATGGGCATTTATTATAACTATTAGTGCTGTGATCTCTAACGGGTACAGCCTAACGCGTGCCGACACGTATCTTAAAATAAATATAATAGCTCGAATTCCGTTTGTACTCTGCGGTTAAGATGCCACGTTGAGCCGAGACCACCCCGCGTGGTCCGTTAAACATCGCCCTGGGTGAGAGAGAGTGAGGAGAGAGGCGACAAATGCCAGTGTCATTATATCTGACGGGCGCTTGTCACGTTCGCCCAGTGTGCTTTGATGGATCGTCGCTCACTCCGGGTGGAGCGGATTCAGGGTTTGACTCCTGCCCGAGGCGCTCGCGTGTTGAGAATCATAGACGGGTTCTCTCCCCACACCCCGGTGGTAAAACTCGTCGTGTTTACGACGAAGATAGACGCCGGGCTGAGAACAGAAAGTGCGCGCGTGTGATGGGCTTATTTTAATTGGGAGGCTTGTCGTTAACAGCCGCCGGCGTTAACATTTCGGGTTTCCACGCCGAATGCGAGTTATGAAATACTATTGGGTTGGGTCACGTTAAATGCAGTGTCGTAAAGCCGCCTCCACCCGACACGGACAAATCGGTAAGGCTTTGTCACGTGAAAAGAACGTGGCAATTATTTATTACTTCGGTACACCGGTGTGTTAGAGAGCAGCGCGCCGGTATGTTAGCAGCACGCTTCATCCTAAACAAGGTTGCGGTGAGCCGGAGCCTATCCCGGCAGACACGGGGCGCAAGGCAGGGCTATACCCAGGATCGGACGCCAATCTATCACAGGGCACCGGAATAAATTTAGTCAGCAGGCCAATTAACCTATGCAGCATATATATTTGGACTGTGGGAGGAAACCGGAGTGCCCGGGGGAAACCCACACGGGCGTGGGGCGAACATGCAAACTCAACACAGAAAGGCACCCGAGCCGGGATTCGAACCCGGGACCTTCTTAACAGCCAGACAGCCAGCAGTGATAATTATCATTATCACTCACCATGTACCCGGCGTACGGGTGATCTTGTTCCAAGCGTGCAACACGTTCTTCTCACGCGTCTTGATCGATATAAGTGTTCTGCTGACATGACTGCTCTGACCTGGTTTTATTCCTGACGTCTCTTTGAAAGTGTTGCTGCCGGCTCTCCGATGTTTCAGAAGAGTAATCAATATGTGGGAAGTAGAGCTGAAAAAAGACATAAAAGCCTCGGCGTTGTGCAGATAAAAGCCTCGCTGCTGTGCAGATACAGTTCGTGCATACGAACTATTCGAATCCTGTCCCCTAAGTGCGGACAAACAAACACTTAGTCCGTCACGAATAGATTGTGTTTGACCCACACTCGCCTGCCACGTCTCACGCTGAAGAGTTGGAGCTCACGACCGTGTCCGCTCATTAGAATCCACTTCACTCAGTTTGTTTTTTAAGCTGGAAGGAACCGTTGCTGCATAGGACTACATTGCCCTCCAGTGCCCTGTGATGGACTGGCGTCCCATCCTCGGTATAGCCCTGCCTTGCGCCCTGTGTTTGCCGGGATAGGCTCCGGCTCACCGCGACCCTGTACGGGATTAAGCGGTTTCTGATAACGGATGATAGATGGAACCGTTAATAATAGCATTTATAGAGCGTCTTTCACCCGAGGGTCACAAAGCGCTGCAACGACAGAGAACAGAAAAACAGCAAAACAAATTTGGGGGGGTTTGAGCTATGTAGCGCTTTTGAACAGTTGTCCAGCGCGGAGGGGTAAAGAGATAGGAGCCGGTGTTAAAGATTGACGGCACCCTAGCCGGGAATCGAAGCCGGGCGCTTCTTGCTGTGAGTCGGCACTCACCGCCCATCACGCAACCCGCAGACTCCTCTCAGCACCCACGCTGCTATCGGCTCGCGACACGGCACACGCGCGCGTGTGAGCCCGTGGGAGGGAAGAGGCGATGGGAACCACCTGGAGAAGGGGAGGTCGGCGGGTCTTTGATCCTTGCTACGGCCTTCGCCTTACCCCCGATTAGTAAGGCGAACACCAGGGGGAGCTGTTGGCTGTGTCGACTCAGCCACGCTGTGGGCAGTCTCTCGATCTGGCTGAAGCGTCGGAGCATCTTAGAATATTGATATATGCGTTGTCCTAAGCTGCTTGCCTTTTGGCGACGCCTGGCTAACACTGGCGAGGCTCGGCTATGAAGAATGCCGTCTCTGGTGTCGACGTTCACCTCTGCCTGCCACCCATGCGATAAACAGAGAAACATAATAACAATCTGTCTTTTGTTGTTTTTGAAAGAATATCGTATTTGCAACTAGTGGGTTTGTATGATCACTGGTTGGGGACCGCTGCAAGGCAGGGAAAGTGACAGGAGTAATTCTACATCTAGCGTCACTTATGTCTTGTGCAATGCTGCGTGTAAATGTTTATTTTAATTTTTTTGTGGTTCGTCGTGTTAATTTGTGATTTTTATAATGTTATTTATTTTTGTCAATTCACGTGTTTGCTGCGTCGCAGGAATTCCCGTAAAGAGCTTGCAAGCTCATTGGGAATAAACATCTATCTACCTATATTATCACAGTCCCACTAGATGGACTCCACGCCCATTTACCAGATGCTCCCACATGCACGCTTGGACGTGGCTGTGTTTTTTTTTTTACTAATGTCGGTTTTCACGGCTCGGTTTATGATGGTTACTCTTCAAAGTTGTTCTTTCGGGGATAGCCGTGTCGAGCGATCTCCATCTTTTTATTGTTTTTTTTCTTTCGTTGTTGACATGCCGTCCTCTTCGCGGCCCTTGTACAGCGCTTTGTGACCCTCGGGTGAAAGGCGCTATATAAATTGAAATAATTATTATTACCCTCGCGACGTATCGCCTCCCACGTCGGAAGCATCATCAGGGGGAGGTGAAACGTTGCGAGGGTAAGATGGAGATCGCTCGACACGGCTATCCCAAAAAAAACCAGCTCTGAAGAGCAACCATCATGAATCGAGCCGTGATAAACCTACATCCGTACATAAACCGACTTCTGTTTGTGCCGTATCCATCCTTGCCACGGTAGATGTTCCACAAGAAAGATGTAATACATTTTTATTTTTAATATTACGCTGTTCTGCCTCGCTGTTTTGTTATGAATCCTGGCTGACCACCGTCGAAAGCGAAATAATGCTCGGTACGCTCGCCAAAATCCATTGGAAATGTAGTTGCGGCATTTTGCCAAATTCTGAAGAAATGACCTGAAATGTCAGCCAAACGTTCTGCTTAAATATTTACCAAGGGGTTGTCAGAGTGATTATTGTAATGGCACTGTTTTGACTGTCCTCGTAAATGTAACATGCAATTTATGACTTAAATCACGGTTAAGTTTGGCTTTATTCGTATATTTTGTAACGGACAAGATATACTGTAATCGCTGGAAAACGTATGATATAACCAGCTGTTGCTCTAATAAGTAGACTTATAAACAGTAATTTCCTAAAGTACATGTCGAAAACTTTTGGCCTGTTTTCTACTTTTGTGTTTCCGGCTTGCTATCAGCGTCTCGGAGCAACGAATCCATTAGGAAACCTCACGGACCCGTGCAGCCGCTTGTGTCTGAGAGCGGTTGCGTGTAAAGGGATTTTTTTTTCTGAACTTATAAAAAAAACCCGTCAGATGCATTTTTATCTTTACACACAGCGGGGTGCACTCGCCCTACACTTCTGTGAGATGTGTGTTTGGGACGTCGATCATTCGATGTTCAACACTGTGTGTTACTGTGCACCTTATAATTATGGCTATATATATTTTTTGATCTCTGCACAATTTAACGCTGTTAATTCGTAACATTTTGTGAGTGACTTTCGCAGTGGCTCCCACAAGGCGCCCTGCTGAGATTATTCCCGGACTGCCAGTGACACAGTGGTAGCTCAGTGGTTTGCGCGCTGGGCTACAAACCCGGTGAGCCGAGTTCGAATCCCGCTCACGGCCAACATCAATTACGATTTTCTGAACCGGTGCTGGGCCTCCCCCAGGTCGACTCAGCCTCAAAAATGAGTACCTAGTGCGGTGAGTAAACATCGCCACTAAGGAAGACAAAGGCGACCGGGCGTGGTACTGGTCACCCACCCCTTCGTGTGCCATGTCGACCTTCATAGTTGCTCGCTAACGGCACTTGACCCTACAGTCTGTTAAGGCTATATGGGCGATCTTTGTCTTTGTGGAGATTCCTGTTTCCTTAGATACACGACAGCAGAGCCACTGTTTCTGACTGTCACCACAGCAGTGCAACAGCCACTCCACGGCCTGCCACAATGTGCCCGGACCAACTCAAGTTTCAATAACCCTTTTTTCAAATTTCCAATGAATGTTGTTCTACTGATGTAGCTTTTAACCACTCGATTCATGATGGTTTCTCTTCAAAGCTCTTCTGTCGAGATAGCCGTGTCACTGAGCGCTCTCCCTTTTTCTACAGTCTATACATACAGTCTACATTCTTAACATACAGTCTATAGCCGTGTCCCTCTCTACAGTCTATACATACAGTCTACAGTATATACATACAGTCTATGGCCGTGTGACCTCCCGCGTTGGAAGCATCCTCAGGCGTTTTTACTGTGCAGCTTAATTGAGCGGAGATATATATGTTGTTTCAAATCACTGCTTTTTATTGGTCACCTGTTAGAATTAATTTGTTTTTAAAAAAATATCCACGCTACAAGGAATATGAACACGACCGGTTGTGAATAATGATGGGATACAAAAAAGAAACAGAAATTAGGAATATGTGCGCGTTATGCTGTTTTCTTCGTGGCCCTTGTGCAGCGCTTTGTGACCCTCGGGTGAAAGGCGCTATATAAAACGCTATTATTATTATTATAAATGTAAAATTATTATTATTATTTAATATCAATCCATTGGCCTGGCAAGGAGGACATGCAAACTCCACGCAGAAAGTTGCCCCGAGCCGAGATTCGAACCCGGGGCCTTCTTGCTTTGAGGCGGCAGCGATACCCACTGCGCCACCGTGCCGCCTGCAATGGAGCGAGTGGACAGATTCCACCAGCAGCCCGGGACGACTCCCTCTCCACCACCAGTGGCAGATTAAAGTATACGCAGTCCCGTCTGAGTCAACACGCTACTATGCAATAGCCCGCTGGTTTTGCGGCGTCTTGGTATTTTTACTGTCGGCTCCGAGCCAATTTCCACCACGCAGAGCACTCGAGGCCCCGGAGCCCGCCGCGGTGGAGTTTGGACAATGAGTTAAGTGGCTGCTTCATGCGGAGACGAGGTTTTGCATGGCTGTGGGGGGGCTGTGGGGGGTGACGTGAGAGGGGGGGGGAAGTGTGAAGTGTCGATGCAGCGGGCTCCCCGTCGACTATTCCGATGTGCTGCTGAAAGACTGGGTGGAGGGAAGGGGGGGAACAATGCGACGGTGCCAAACGGAACGCGCTTTCCCACTGCTCCGACTCACGCTGGCTATAATTTAGCAGAGGATTTTCTTTACAAGCCACCGCGTCGTTTTAAATAGGTATTGCATATCTCAGCGGAATTTTCATTCCCAGCGCACACACAACATTTGCCGTAAATAAGGGCTATTAACATGCGCAGCACGGTCAGCAATTGGTGCGTATGAACCACCGGCGAACCGAGTTCGATTCCCGACCACGAAAAACAACATCAGTGGGACATTATAAGTGGCCTGGTCATGAATGAATGAATAAATATTATATGTTACTGTGCTGTAACGGTTAGCGCCGGTTCAATTAATTCTTAAATTAATTTCTTAAATTCACCCACTTCTATCCACCCAGCGATGTAGATGGGTTCACCACGGTTAGTGGATCGGCAGGTCGCGTGCGGTGGGGTAAAGTGTGGGTACTACTTCAAGACGTCTGGCCATCGTGTGAGAGAAGACCAAGACACCCTCCGCAGAACCTCTATAACAACCCAATCCTAGTGGATGCCCTTCTGACAGCAACGGCGAGAAGGTGCAATTGCAGGGCTGCACCTTGTTTGTACCTTTTTGCTCCGTAAATAAGAATCTCATGGCAGGCTTTTGAACGCTGCCTTAACCTGACAGACGCTGAACTTGCATTGAGCGCTGCGCGGCTCTAACCTGAAAATGCAATATCTTTGCTCGAGAAGCTCAATTCAAGGGGACGTAGGCTCCCAGAGGTCGCCAGCCTTCTTGAAATTTTGGAATTCCGAACCGCATACCTGGCTTGAGTGAGACATTGACGCTAACTCACAATCCATGGGGCGGCATGGCTGCGCGGTGAGTAGCGCTGCCGCCTCACAGCAAGAAGGAACCGGGTTCAAAACCCGGCTCGGGTGCATTTCTGTGTGGAGTTTGCGTGTTCTCCTCGCGTCTGCGTGGGTTTCCTCTGGGCACGCCGGTTTCCTCCCACAGCCCAAAGACATGCCGCTGCATAGGTTAATCGGCCTGTGGACTAAATTGCCCCCGGTGACTGGCGTCCCATCCTGGGTATAACCCTGCCTTGCGCCCTGTGCCTGCCGGGACAGGCTCCGGCTCACCGCGACGATTCCATCTCACCGGCTCACCGCGCCGGGAGACGGAATCGAACCGGCGACCTTTTGGATTTACAAGTTCATCGCGCCAAGCAATACACCGCGGCGCAGCGTTAGTGACAGGCGCACGCTTTTCCCGGCTCTCGCGATCGTGCGAGCGGTTGTAATCACGAGTCCGATTGTATCTCGGTGTTGATTTAAGCTCGGGGAAACGGCAGCGGTTTGCCTGGGTTTGTTTTGTGCAATGTTCCGATTCCCTTGATAGCAATGCGCGCCGCGCGCTCGCTCGCTCGCTCAGCAAGCCGGTCAAACCAGTCCACGAGCGGCGCCTTGGTTCCATCGAGTGCGCGAGGCGACCGCCGCCTGTGCCACCCGTGCCGCTCATCATGAACGGGGGGGCACGGTTGTTACATCCGTCCATTTTCAGAAACCGCTTAATCCTGTACAGGGTCGCGGCGAGCCGTAGCCTATCCCGGCAGACACAGGACGCAAGGCAGGGGAACACCGAGGATGGGACTCCAGTCCATCGCAGGGCGCATGCGGAAATTTAGTCAGTACGCCAATTAACCTGGCAGCGTGTATTTGGACGGTGGGAGGAAACCGGAGCGCCCGGCGAAAACCCACGCGGACACGGGGTGAACATGCAAACTACACCCAGAAAGGCCTCCGAGCCGAGATTCGAACCCGGGCCCTTCTTGCTGTGAGGCGGCAGCGCTACCCACTACGCCACCGTGCACCCCGGTTATTACTTACATGTGTGTTAATTAGGGGCGGCACGGTGGCGCTGTCACCTCACAACAAGAAGGCTGCCGGGTTCGAATCCCGGCTTCGGGTGCCTTTCTGTGTGGAGTTTGCGTGTTGACCCCAGTGTCCGCGTGGATTAACGTTGGGCACTCGGGTTTCCTCCAACCGTCCAAAGACATGCTGCTGCATAGGATAATTGGCCTACTGACTAAAGTTGCCCTCGGTGCCCTGTGATGGAGTGGCGTTCCATTCTGGGTATCGCCCTGCCTTGCCTCCTGTGTCTGCCGGGATAGGATTCGATTCACCACAACCCTGTACAGGATTAAGCGGTTTGGATAAAACAAATGAATAAATGAACATCGCGAATATTACGTGAATACCGAGCGAGTTGCAGGGGTTATTTGTCACGATACTTGACTAGTTGATGAGCAATGGGGGAATGTCTCGCTCCGTCGTTTCCCCAGTCTGCATATGGAGCTGGCATCCATTGCCGATGTTTTCCAAGTGCGGAAAGAGTTCACGCTCCGTGCACAGGACAGCTATTCATCAGAGCTGTGTGTATATTATATGTGGGTGGATGTATGTGTGTGTGCGTGTGTGTGTGAGTACAGACAAGGCATGTAAACACGCGACGCGATTCGTCAATTGAAATACATTCCTCCCGTCGTGGTATGCGCATCGAATCACGCACAGCAGACTCAAGAAGGGCTCCACAGTAGATCACTTTTTACGGGTGAGGTCACGGAAAAAAATAAGTGTCGTAAACCCGCCTCCACCCGACACAGCCAAATTAGTAAGGTTTGTCACGTGAACAAAACGTGCCAATTATTTACTGCATCAGCACACCGGTATGTCCATCCATCCATTTTCAGACACCGCTTAATCCTGTACAGGGTTGCGGTTAGACGGAACCTATCCCGGCAGACACAGGGCACAAGGCATGGCTATACTCAGGATGGGACGCCAGTCCATCACAGGGCACCGGGGGCAATTTAGTCCGCGGGCTAATTAACCTATGCAGCAGCATGTCTTTGGACTGTGGGAGTAAACCGGAGTGCCCGGCGAAAACCCACGCGGACAGGGGGGAGAACATTGCAAACTCCACACGGAAAGTTACCCGAGCTGAGATTCGAACCCGGGCTCTTCTTGTTTGAGGCGGCAGCGCTACTCACCGCTACGACACCGTGCCGCCCGTTTCCGAACATATTGCCATCAAACGCGTTAACGGAAACCTCCGACTGCCATTCGGCTTCACGGTCTTCCCAATTGGAGGCCGTGCTCTCTACGCCGCCCGTGCTACTTGGCCCGCGAGTTGTGAGTGTGTGTGTGCCGCGTACACATTGGCGGTGAACTAGACGCATCTCCCCGTATTATTACAGCTGCAAAGTGTGCGAGCTTTTAGCCAAGACCCGTTTGATGGGGTTCAACGAGCACGAAGCTCCAGGTTCGCTCTGTGAATAGGTAAACGGTGCAGCAGCGCAGTCGCTTGCCCACGGCGCAAGTTAAGAAATCGGCTGAAACATTCAGTGCGGTATAGGTTGGAAGTGGGGTTTTGTGATACCACAGTGCCCGGTAAGAAACGCAAGTTACTTTCATTACAGCTTTTGGGTCACACATCTCAGAAGAGTTGGGAGTGTCCACACTTTCCCCCACCACACGCGACCAGCCAGTCAACTAAGTGTGTACATAGGCGGTGATAATTAAAGAAACTGCAACGTTGTTTAATCTCCCGCGCCGGAAGATGAAATTGAACCCGTGACCCCCATTAGGCGAACCATCACCCCATAGCAGCAAACCCCCATGTCTAGCCAAAGGCAATGTCCACATAAATAAATATAAATACGAACACGTGTAGAACGTCTTTGGAAAAATTAGTGACGTGAATTGGAATCGAATTCGCTCGCTGAAGACGCCGTCATCTCTCTATTCATTTTTTTTTTTTATAGAACTGTCCTCCTTCTCCGCGCGAAGGGGCCAATAACACGGAGCTCGGAATGGCTAGCAGACACGGAAACACGGGGGAGAAGCGATGGCTTGGTCCGGGGCCGTTCATCCCTTATTCTGCTTTGTGTCGGTCGCCCGGACATTTACAGTAAACACAATCTTCTTGGCGGCTCGCGATCGACGATGAATCTGATTTCTCTCCCACCCCTCCGACTTCCCACGCGTTTGATGTTTCGGCTCCGAAAACGCAGGACCCCTTTGGCTGAGGCCACCGGGTGCATGCGGCAAGATATCGGCGGCTAACCCGCTGCTTTCTCTAAACACGAAAATAGGGGGATAACACATCTGCCGCCATTTCATCGGAAAAGTCCAGATTGCTGCTGCTGCAGCCTCCCCGTGCCTTGTGCACAAACCCTTGCAGATTTTTTTTTTTAAAGCTGCATCCCAGCCTCTTTGATGCACGATTATTCGACACATGGCACATTAAAGGTTGTGTGTTGATTTCCCAGACCCATCTGCCCCCCCCCACGTCCCGCCAGCCCCACACAAACGCGGGGATATTTCAAATTCATCCCGTCTCACAGTCAGACTTCTTAGCGGCAAAAAAAGTAGTTTCGCTAAACCGCAACTGCTTTTGCCGTTCGGAAAGTTTAGCAAAGTCGAAATGTAATTTAACCGGCTTTGTAGAATCTATCTGAACGATAAGCAACGCGCATTGCATCATAACTTAAAGGTGCAGCCCTGCACCTTGCTAACACCACTGCCTCAATTAGAGTGAGCTCTAGAGAGCCCCTAAAATTTTGGCGTACTCTACCACGCCGATCAGACGTCTTCGAAATTACGGTAGTACCCACATTTTGCCCCACAATTGGCTCCCTGTGGTGAACCCATTTATGCGTCAATATAGATATAGTCTCGGGAGGGATTTAAGAAACGTTCCCGTTTCGACTGTCGCGCCCAAATATCGAACTAAACCGGGCAAGCTCCGGTTCGCAAGACCAGCGTCTCGACCATAACACCACGACAGCCTCTACACAGGGTGTCCCTTCTAAATGGAACCACAGCGAATACATCGGGAGCATCAGATGTAGTCCCTATGGGGCGACAGGGTGGTGCAGTCGTTACAGCCTGGCTGCCTCCTCCTCCGCCTCCCCGCGATTTCCTTGCGCCTCTGAGCCGTTCTCTCTTCGAACGAATACCTTCGACATTGCATGAATATGTGCTGCGCGTTATACATTGTATTTCTTCTTATTATTATTATTATTACATTGTAATTATTAAATAAGCACGAATTCCCCACGGTGCAATTTCTACGGGACACCCTGTGTATCGAGACAGTCTAGCGATATTAATGTGGTGCTCACCATCACCAACGTTTGGTTCCTCTCAACGGAGCGAATCGGATTCTCAGCCGACGCTCGTGGCCAGCCACATGTGGCTGACACAAGCGCACGGAGCGATTGGAAAGGGGCCCTTGAGACGGGCATTAATCATCAACGCCGGGACAAGAGCCCCAAACACTGTCAGACACACCGGCTATTTCACGGCTGGGGTAGTTGGTGATACTGCGGTATCGCCAACTATTTCCAACGCCGCACGAGCCGTGTAAATCCCACCTGGGCGCGGTGAGTAACGCTGCTGCCTCACAGCAAGAAGGACTCGGGTTCATATCCCGTCTCGGGGGCATTTCTGTGTGGAGTTTGCACGTCCTCCCCGTGTCCACCTGGGTTTTCGCCGGGCACTCTGGTTTACACCCACAGTCCAAAGCCATGCTGCTGCATAGGTTAATTGGCCTGCTGACGAAATTGCCCCCCGGTGCCCTGTGATAGACTGGCGTCCTATCACGGCTATAGCCTTGCCGTGTGCCCTGTGTTTGCCGGGATACGCTCCGGTTCACCGCAACCCTGTGCAGGATTAAGCGGTTTCTCACTACGAATGAATGAAATCCCACCTAATCAATTTCCAGGCCAACGATTGAATAGGCGTAGCGCGGGGATCTCGGAATCGATTTCAATAGATCGGTCGATCGATAACGTCGTTCCGTGCGCGCGCGTGAATGTAAACACGCCCCCCGCACAGCGTGGGTGTTTATCGGTGAAACGCACCAACCGGTAAATTGGTAAATGAACGTCCGGAGGGGGACTGTTATAACCGCGCGAACTCGCAAATCACATCGGATTATTTACCGAATTTTAAAGATGCTTATTTCTGCAAGTGCGCAAGCCATCTTTGCTTTGTGCTTTGTCATTTACGAGCATTAAAATAATAATAAAGAAAATCCCAATAAGGCCGTATCTTATAAGTCGCACTCCCGGAGGGGTTCCTCTGCCGTGGCGAATGGCAACGCGCGATTATGTTGTTATCCTCGTTATCCTCCCTCCTGTCGGGAGAGTGAGTGTGGCAGAGTATCACTTCCCCATGAGGTCACGAAGACCTTTTACCCTAGAATTTCTTCCACGCGGTGACAATTTAATCACGTTGGCGACAATAATACTAATAATTCGCAGTCACTCTGCCTTATTAGCTGCCGGATAAAGGCCTTCCAACACAGTGTTGGTCTTGGAGGTGGTTGGTCTTGATCATAATTCACTAAACTGTTCAGCGTCGGTTGGTGAAGTGGGGGAGGGAACCCGACTGGTTTAGAGATCACTCGCCACGAATATTTGACAGGTGGGAGTCAAATTCACCTATCCAGACTCTCATTCATCCAGACTCTTACAACGAGCTGTGACTCCGAGCATCAGAGTTCTCAATCGATCTTTGCGCCCTCTTCTCGACATTTTTTTTTTTTTACACGTACACTTTACAATTTTTTTGTGTGTCGTGTGAAACGTGCTTTTCCAGCCGCCACTAATTATTCTGATTTGATGCATTTTCCTCTCATCGTTCACATATTTGAATGTTTCAATCGCTTGCATTTTCAACTCCGCGTGCCATTGTTTTGGCGCGGCGTGGCAGCAATTGCCGCTGCGTGTTCGTCAAAGAGAGATTATTAATCCCGGCGGGCTCTCACCCGGATTAAACCGTGCATCAGTCGGTCTGACAGAGGCGACACGGAGCATTACCAGGCCGGGTGTACAGAACCTATAAACTTATACGAGCGGCGCTAAAAATCTGGTTATCCGCAAGTTATTGTTTGTGTTAGCTTTTTCGCTCTTAAATAAGAGGAGTTACGATGTGGTGCACGAGGCCTTCTATAAAAGGCGTTACAGCGATGCGCACAATTAATTGCCGCAAATATTTATATATTTTACACTTTGTCCAGTTGGGTCACGATTTCATCCGACGACAAATTGGTGCCGTCCGGCCGCTGTGAATCTTTTACGGCCGCACATTTTCCTCTCGCTCGTGGTTCGGGCCGACGGAGGGTGGCCGGGGGGGG
>JAZEWU010000045.1:3616865-3628339 GCA_036362915.1 Geotria australis | reverse complement strand
TGGAGAGACGGTGGCGTCACGGTGAGTAGAATTAGACGAGAGGGGAGAGGTAGGACACGAGTGAGTCTGTGGAGGATCTTAACGGACGGTGGTGAGGTCGGTCTTGTACTTGATTTGAGAATGGGTTGGGAACCAGCTAGCAGGCTCCTGTACGCTGCAACCGCCACATCTGTGAGCCATTCTCTGTCACTTTTTGGGAGGCGGTTCGTACCGCTGGCAAACACTTACGGTCCGACCTCCATCTTTTCTCCGAGGGCGGATGATTACATTTTTCCAGCATCCCACTTTTAAAGAATGTGTGTGTATATATATGTACACGCATAAACACCAGCAATATGTTCCTGCATTGGATATACAGTTCGTCTGCCACTAAGGTCTTAACCAACGCGCTTGTGAATTCTCAATATTTCCAACGGTATTGATATTCTGGAGAAATGTGGAGCTGTCTTAGAATGATGATGCCTCCAACGTGGCAGGCGAAACTTCGGAAGGAGAGAGATATAGGGAGCGCTCGACACGGCTATCCCGAAAGAACAGCTACGGAGGGAAGATACACTTGTTTAGTTATTGTGTTCCGTGTACGTCTGTGGCTTGAGATGGCTCAGCAGTGATTATCGGGGTGCGGTTGCGGCAATGTCAATCGTCTTGCACTGGCGGCGATGATGAAAGTGTTGATGTGGGGATTAATTTCGCCGCAAAGCTCCTCTCAGTGGGTTGGATGCTGTGTGCCAGTTATCAATGCCAGACCAACCACAAAGAGGCGCCGTATGACCAGACACCGGGAAATAACCTCCAGACGATATGAATGGAAAGAATAAAGCGGCGAACAGTTCCATTAGCCGCACCTATTAATAGACATATCATTAGACCAGACATTTAGAAAGTCAGGGATGTTCTGCTCACACCAGCATTAAGGTGATGGTCAACCTCCTGAATTTACTACGTATTGCTTGTATATATTGACGTATCGCTTCGATAATATGTTGGTTGAGAATTTCACTCTACAGCTGCTCTTTCGGGAGAGTCGTGTCGAGTTCTCCTCTCCCCTTCACGACTTTTCGCCTCCCACGTTGGAAGCACCATCAGGTCTCTTAGTCACAGCGCGCAGAACAATTCCACCCACTGTTCCACCCACACTGCTTGGGGGAACGTTACACCCCGTGCCGCTGATAACAATAATAATGAAACACGAAGACAGTCATGACTGTGTAGCAGGCAATGTACGAATATGTAATTTTAATTACAAACATGTAAACATTACGCCACTAACGGCCACTACAGCCGTTACGACTTTTGAATTAAGACAGTGCGTGTAAATAATACACGTGTAAAAAAACATCGTAGCTGTACCCAACGGTCTCTGAAGCGCAACCGGTTGAGAAGTGTATGTTGAATCGTTATCCTCGTTGATTTAATAGTAATTCCCTCCCCTATAAATCAAGGAGCCAGGGCAGTTCTTTGGAGGGGACAATCCTGCCCTTTGTTTTGATGGGAATAACCCAGCTGTTTACGTTGGAGAGAACACCGCAGCTGCTGTTTTCTGGTTGGATGCAACACAAATCCCTCGACACCTTTTCACGGGGGCCATTCATAACGCGCCGGAATCCCGGCCAATACTCCCCACCTGAATGACCAAGTAAAGCGGCGGCTAAATCGTGCTCCCTTCAACTCGCCGTGTCACCATGCGTCCGCGTGCGTTTTCGCCGGGCACTCCGGTTCACTCCCACAGTCCAAAAACATGCTGCTGCATAAGTTAATTGGCCTGCTGACTAAATTGCCCCCGGTGCCCTGCGATGGACTGGCGTCCCATCCTGGGTGCAGTATAGCCCTGCCTTGCGCCCTGTGTCTGCCGGGATGGGCTCCGGCTCACCGCGACCCTGTACAGGATTGAGCGGTTTCTGACAATGGATGGACGAGCAATGCGGGACAATGTCCCGCGCTATGGTGTGGGTGCATTAAGGGAATGGAAATATAATCAGCTTGGCGGTGGTGGTAGTTCAGTGGTTAGCGCACTGGGCTACAAACCTGGTGACCCGAGTTCCAATCCCGCTCACGCCCACCAGTAACGATTTTCTTGAACCGACCCTGGGCCCGCCCTAGGTCGACTCAGCTGCAAATGAGTACCTAGTGCGGTGTGGAAACAAAGGCGGCCGGGCGTGGTGCTGGTCACCCACCTCCTCGTGTGTCGTGTCGACCTTCATAGGTGCTCGCTAACGACACTTGACCCCTACAGTCTGTTCAGGCTATACGGGGAATCTTTGTTTGGTGGTGGTGGTGGTGGCGGGTGGGTGGGTTGGTGGGTTGATGTTGGTGGGCGGTGGTTATGGGGGCAGGTTTCACCCATCAAACGTCCCAAGTCCAGAAATACAGACTTTAATCACGGGAGCTTAATGCAAGAATCCTGTGCTGGGAATCGGCGCACGTGTGTGTCTGTGTGCTGTTCATCACGGGATGCGTTGCTAAGTCAATGAAGGTCGCCCCCAAAAGCCTCTTCCCTGGCGGCAGACGGGCCCTTTCTTGTCCAATGCCAGACAGCTGTTTTGCACTCGTCGTTTTGTGCAATAGCGTCTGCATCATCTTAATTCGGAGTGTGATTAACGTAGGCTGCTTCACCCCGGAATGTCTACGAGGACGAATCGTCGAGAACCGAGCCAGACCGTGAACCGCCGCGCTGCGGATAGCAGCGGTTAAAGGTGCAGCCCTGCAATTTGCCCTTCTCTCCCACCGACGAGCGATTGGAGTCCAGCCCCAGGCAGCCCTAGAACGCACGCACGCACGCTTGCGAAGTGCCGCTTTTGCCTACTCCAGTTTCACGACCTTTCAGCGTATTCTATTCGAAGCAGCGTTAATTTTTTTTGTTGCTTTGGTTTTTATTAGTTGTTTTTTTTTCTGTCGTTGTGCAGCGCTTTGTGACTCGGGTGAAAGATGCTCTATAAAATGCTATTATTACTCCTCCACGCGGGCCGGTTGTCTCGATAGAGGAGGGTATTTACCCACACTTTACCCCACCGCACTCGACCTACCCGGTGGATGCGGGCGACCTTTGGATTTTGGAAGCTCGGCACGCGCGCGCCGTGGCAGCGCCGCGGGTTCCACGTAAATAGCTGTGCTGCCACGTGTGTCTGCCGCCGTGTGAAGTGTGTGGGAATGGCACTCTTGGCAGATGAAGCGCTTTTCGATTCCAAATCGTTCGCAGTGTTCTTTATTGCGAGGTTCTGCGCCATGAATAATAACGCACTTCCGAAGCCTCTCCCCGCTGCCGCCACCCCTCCAACCCTTCAGCCTTTAGACGATCTCTGGACAAGCGCCTTGAAAAACGCGTACAGTGCACACTTTTCCATTAACTCATAAATGTGCCCGCGAAGTAATCCGCGAGGCCGTTTTCGGAATTAGTCGCTTTGTTGTTGTCAATCACTGTGGTGACACCCGCGGCCCGAACGGGCGCAATGAAAACAAGCGACAGTGTGGGAGAATAGGAAGCACTGCCGCCCAGAATATTTAATACAATTGATAACGTTAATAATATGCACAGTAGTCAGTCAGTTTCTATATAAACTGGAAGGAACCGTTATGCAGCTTTTTTTAACAGTTGTCCAGCGGGGAGAGTGACAGAGCTTGTACGTGCACTGCCAAGGCAAAGTGTCCTCTTGTTCAGAAAGAATGCGTTAATTGAGAAAAACAACTCCTTAACAAAATGAGAATTATGATGTTTACATGTAGGCTTGACGATGCCTCCAACGTGGCAGGCGAAACGTGAACACTCGAGGTGGCTTTCACGAAAGAGCAGCTGTGGAGAGCGATTCTAGAGCATTATAATGTCGGTTATTTATCCAGGGTGCACGAGGGGGCAAGAGCTGTGGGGGCAATCACCCCCTCCTCCCCTTGAGCGCCTGCGAATTTATATGTTATTGATATTTAGCGGAGGAAATACGTGGAATATATTTTGTCCTATAAACGTCAGCACCGATTTAAAAAGCAAGAGATGTTGGGACCACCCATAACCACCCACTTTCCTCCCAACACAAGCTCATAAATGGCCATTTTTTTCATTTATGAGAGGGTAGGCTTCGTGTGGCAGAGATCCCGGGGAAAACCCAGTGCTCGCGTGGGGAGAGACACCACTAACTACCCCACACCTACAAAGCCAGGCTCAGCCCTGGTTAGCTTCCATGCATTAATTCATTGTCAGAAACCGCTTAACCCTGTAAAGGGTTGCGGTGAGCCGGAGCCTATTCCTGCAAACACATGGCGCAAGACAGGGCTATACCCAGGATAGGACGCCTGTCCATCACAGGGCACCGGGGACAATTTAGTCAGCAGCCCAATTAACCTATGCAGCAGCATGTCTTTGGACTGTGAGAGGAAAAACCACGCGGACACGGGGAGGACACGCAAACTCCACAAAGAAAGGCACCCGAGCCGGGATGCGAACCCGGGTGCGTCTTGCTGTGAGGCGGCAGCGATACTCACCCCGCCACCGTGCCGCCTTAGCTTCCATTCAGTCCGTTAAAACAGTAAGCCAGTGAGCTCTGGCACGCCACATGCCTTTCAGGGTGAAATGGCCTGTGGTCAAGAACAATGACAGAGTGGCAGCAAAGGAATGGAACCCGTCTCGGAATACGTCCAGCGGGGAGATGGAGCGATACAATCGGCTCCTGTGGAGGCGTCGAATGGATTGTTGCTTCGCGGATATGCGAGCGATGGCGTCGGCGTTTGGCGAGGCCTTCATCCAGCAGCGGATTTACGACTCTGGAATGGATGCGATTATAATTTACGTATCTCCTCCAACATTTACCACCGCAAGCGAAGCAGACCAAGTCTGGCTTCACAGCGGAACAGCTTGAATTCCTCTGCAGAATTTGACTGGAAGGAGCTGGAGTTGTTAAAAAAAAAACCGCACCCCATCAGAGCGTGGGATTGCTGTAGAGATGCGGGGAGCAGTGGAATGTTGATTTGTGGGGAAGAACTCAAAGCACAGAGAACCACACGCGTCTGGATTCTGGTTTACGCGAGTGCCAACGCATTGCTTGTGGCTCCTGTGTGCTGACCAAAGCTGCAACAAATGGTAACAAAATATACATGGTGATCCGTTTACGGATGATGAACTTGCCATAATGCTTGCCATGCTGGACTCGCAAAGTTAGAAACGCCGGTTCAATCCCAGCTTAGGGCGCCGCGGTCCATACAGCGGCGCATGTTTCTAAAATCCCCGATCCTCTGTCCGTCCATCGGCAGTATACATTTATGCACCACAGTTAGCCTATGGTTGGTGGGGTAAAGTGTGGGTACTCCTACCTCATCCCAGACATCTGGATTCTCTCTAGAGCATTTGTACCCAACTAGTCGATCGCGATCGACCCGGTCGAGCACAGAGTCTTGAACAGTCGATCTCAGTGTCGCCGCTGTGGACTCAATTGCAATGAGTCGCACGTAGCAATCACGTCACCATGCAGTGTAGACCTATATTAAAGGGGCGGTGGGGGATCGATTCGGAAGTTGACCCTGTGACCGATTCGGAAATCGATTTGGAATCTAAAAGATCCACATTGATGCGAAACGTGATCTTGTGTTTAAGCAGGTTGGACAGCACTGCTCCAGAGGGGGTGTGTGTGCTCTAGAAGGCCGCTCTGGAACCCCCCTTTCACGGAGGCCCCTTCCAACAGCAGTGGCGCGAGCGGGATATTGCAGCGCTGCACCTTTACCTTTGCAATTTACAGACACCACCTGACTTTCTAATGACCCTCTTTCTTCCCGACAAGCGACTGAATATTCGGAACGAAACGATTGTTGTGAAAATGACATCGGGGCTCTTCACGAGGTTGAATAGGAGCGGTGCAATGAGCCCGGTAGGGGGGGGAAGATGCGAGGAGGCCGTTGAAATAATATATTGTTGCAGTCATCATTTCTCCTCCCTATTGTGTTAGTATTTTAGTGAGGCATGGTTCTGTGCTTGCCACCGAGTGAAATATAACAAGTTTGCCGGGTTTGCAACAACAAAGATTTCCCGTGTAATAGTATAATAATATATTTTTGTAACGCGCGCATATTTTCCAGGCGCGTTGCACCCGTTGATTCGGAGGCACGGAGCATGGCTCAGTCGATTTGTTGTGAGTCGGTAAAGAGGTGACTTTTTACAATTTTTTTTAAGGTTGTGGGGGACTGTGTTAGGCGTAATAGATGTGGCAGGCTGTTCCAGGTTGTGGGTGCCGCGACCGAGAAGCGGCGTTGTGTGTGAGCGCGGTGTGCGGAGTAGGTGCTGCGATGAGCTGCGTAGAGTGTGGGATTGTGTTGGGGCGAGTGGCCAGAGTAGTGATGCGAGGTATTTAGGGTGTCCCGTGTGGATAGCGCGGTGGCACATTATTGCTGTAGCCTTAACAGGCTGTCGGGTCAAGTGCCGTTTGCGAGCGCCTATGAAGGCCGACACGGTACATGAGGGGGTGGGTGGCCTGCACCACGCCCGGCCGCCTTTGCCTTCCACGCGTTTGTTGAGAACGGTGAAAAACACCGACGCGTTTGTTGTTGTACGTCAGTAAACAAGCGCGCGATACGAGAGCGACTCACACGCAACAGAGTGATCCCACTCACTCACTCACCCACTCCGCTCCCCGCGTAAATTCCAGTTGCTTATTACCATATATTTTCGTCTTCCCTTTCTGAACAAAGATCAATAATCTAATTTCGCCCTGGACTTTGTTTTTTTTTTTCGACCGAAAGCGAAAACAGATGTTCCGAAATTGCCGAGATCACGGGGAAACGCGTCGAAATGAAAGGGCGCAGTGTTGGGCGCCGGCACCGTGACGGCGCAGGGAGGGCTAGAGCGCTCGCTAGCGACCGCGCGCCACCTCTGACCCCCGCCGGCCGGCCGGCCAGACTCCCCGGGACGACCTCGCGAGTTGATTTATCGACTCGGTTATATTTCGTTGGAAGCATCTTTTAGGCTGAGGAAAGAGGAGGAGAAGTGGTGGGGGGGGGGGTGGAGAGCTCGACACGGCTATCCTGAAAAAACAGCTTAAAAAGCAACTATCATGCAACGAGCCGTGAAAACCTGTATCGGTACGTTAGAATATTTTTTACAAAATTGCCGAGATTACGGCGAAACGCACAGAAATGAAACGGCGCAGCGTTGGGCGCCGGCACCGTTTATCGACGCGGTCATATTTCTTCGAGTGTTTTTTTTGCCATTGTGCAGACAACGAAAAAAAAGATACAATGTTTCCACTTTTCGGGCAATGAGACAAGTGGCAAGATCTCAAAAACACCAAATGGACACGTTTTTGCAAACTTGCTCCGTTGTTTGAGCTGCAGCGCCGGAGGACTGAGTCGAACCGGTGACCTCTGGGTTGCGAGTTGATCATCCCAAGGGTTACGCACCACCGAGGCATGGTTCCATGAATGCTGTATTATACAGTGACTGATGCTGCCTGTGTGTACATTGGCTTCCGTGCCGTGAACTCAGCGTGAATGGGGGTGTGACGCCGTTAAAGAACTCAAAAGTCAACAGAGCACACAATGTAAACCACCATAGCTCTTCTTTCAGGATAGCCGTGTCGAGTGTTCATTTTCTCTCCTTCTCGACACGGCTATCACGAAAGAGCAGCTACGGAGAGCAGTCCTTAGACATCAATTCTCATACATCGAGCCGTGGAAAGCTACATTAGTACAAAATAAATCACGTTAAAACATTTAAAAATCTTTATTGTTATTATTGTTATTTTGCACAGTTAACATCACACTGCAATAGCTATTGTGATTGCTACTCAATCCCTTTTTTTTGTTTTAAAGAAGCAATATCATCAAACCCACAAAACCTGTAGTTATGATCACAAACAGAAACAAATAGTAACAATATTAATAATAATCGTGAGGTTGATGAACTTTCACCGGTGGATTGCACAGCATAGGACTGTCCAGCAGCTGTGTTTAATAGCACCATGGTCTGCGCTACTCTTCTTCAGCGTGTCTATGCAGCGGTAACATCTGCGCCTCGCAGAAAGAAAGTCCTGCCCGAGGCAGTTAGACTCTCGATCCTCGGGCGCCTTTCTGTGTGGAGTTTGTGTATGCGTGGGTTTCCTCCGGATTATCCGGTTTCCTCCCACAACTAAAAAAAACCGCATTCATTATTTTGCCGATAACATCGTAATATATAGGACGCAGTGTCTGGCGGGTTGGCGCCGGCTAACCGCGTGGCTGACTCCCCCGCTCTGTCTGCGGTTTCCTCGCGAATTAATATCTTCAACATTTTATTAATGCGTGCCACGGGTTATAAATCGTATCTATTTATTTGCGTTGGGTTGGCTCGCGGATACAAGCGGCAGAAATGAGGTTTCTCCGCAGGGTTTCTGGGCTCACTCTCCGTGACAAGCGTACAACTATTCATTATGTATTACTTTTTATGGGTTAGGGCACGTAAAAAAAATGGTCGTAAATCCGCCTCCACCCGACACAGACAATTAGTAAGGTTTGTGTCGGGTGGAGGCGCGTTTACGAAACTTGTTTTATCGGTGACCTAACCCATAAAAAGTGATATGTCATGAATAATATTGGTCACGAAAACCTTCATGTTAACCGCATAGCTATTATCAATCACCACTTCTACCTCATCCGTATCTCTCTCCTTTCATCCCGCTGCACTCTCGCTCATCTCTTTGTCGACATCTACTTCCGTCATCTCACCGGGAGTTTTACCGAATCGAAAGATAACGATTTTTGTTCCTGGGACGCCCGACAGGCGAACGGGGCAGTTGCGGCCACCAGCGCGCTGGTCGGTGACCCACGCGCTGGTCGGTGACCCACGCGAGGCCGGGAATCAACGCGACGCGACGATTCTCAGGAAGGCGAGCCTGCCGTTGCATTTTTAGCCGTTGCCTTTAGCCGGTGACTGTGATAGGAAAAAAGTAAGAACGCGCGGAGAAAGTTCGCGCTGAGCGAGCGAGAGCGTCGGCTCTGCAGGCCCCCTTCGTCATAATGACGCGGTGATGGACCGTGTTACGGGTGCCGTAATCGCTCATTTTAATTGGGTCGTGTTTCGCGCGCCTGTTCCGTTTACCGCGGTTCCTCTGGGGCGATTATCTTAAATCAGAGTAGAACAGACCGATCGTTCAAGTGTGTTCTCTTTAAAAGCCGTGTCGAAATTTAGTGCATTTTTCTTTAAAACAGCCGCTGAAGGTATAATTGTGTGTACAGTATTTTTGATTAAGCTAAGACGTCCGTTATTAGCGCTTTAAATGAGCTGTTAAATCGAGCCGTATAAAGAGCAATAAAAATTGTTGATAGATATTCCTTTCGATAATGCGATAAACTCTAAATCTGTAAATATAGCTCGTTTATTTATTTCCGTGATAACATCTTCACCGTCCGTAGGAGTCCTAATTACAGAAACAAACGGACGCGATAAATTATAACATAACGCAGGCAGGTGGTTTTCGTAGTGGATGGCTTAGACTTTTATATACACGAGGCTTCACACGTTTACATGCCAATGTGAGCGTATTCCCAACGTTCCATCGTAGATAATTCACTTTAGGTGCGCGATTCCCCGTTCCCTAGTGGGAGGAGTAGGGGAGCCCGGTTGTGCCGAGTGACTGATTAAAATGTAGCTCATGCCCTTATCATATCGCCGGCGTCTGGAACAAATCCTGCCCCTGCACACCATTAAATACAGCCAGGGCAAGTCGCACACCGGAATAAGCGTCTGTAGATGACACACAGACGGACACGTGTGGATGTTGACTGCCAATAGTCAACGGGTCACTTGAACACCCACGTGGTGTGAGGCTTGTGTGTGTGCGCATGTGTGTACGGAGCGGTGGCCCAGTGGTTAGCGCGCTGCGCTACGAACCCAACTACCCGAGTTTGATTCCCGCTCACGGCTAACACCGTTGACGATTTTCAGAACCGGTCGTTGTTCTCCCCAAGGTCGACTCGGCCTCAAATTGGTACGTGGTGGGGTGTGTAAAGATTGCCACTAGGGAGACAAAGGCGGTCGGGTGTGCTGCTGGCCACCCATTTGCCCCAGCAATGGGAAAAATAATCTATAGGGCGAAGGATGCGTGTGATTTGTAGGTGTGTCTGCGTGACCTTCTGTCGTCTTTCGGCAAGACCTGCGGCACACCCGGGGTCCCCAAAACAATCCGCGGTTTCCACGACTCGCTCCGCGATTTGCTTATTCGTACTTTTAACCCAGGAGCCGCGTGATCGTGCGTGGCCGTCGTGAGCTCCGAGGAGACGGTTGGGGGGGGAATGAGCGTCGCTCTGTCGGTTACTTCTGCGAGGTTCGCACCGCCTCCAGGTTCTGGCGTCGTGACCCAGATGAGCTCACCGAGCGATCCGACACGTGTTTAGTAAATAATTCCAGACGACGGGCGCAGCCGTGGCGTCAGATTTTTGACTTGGCGGGGCTGGTTATATAATTCCGCGCGATCGCTCCGACTCTCGGCGCCTCGAACCCGGGGGGGTAAACCAACGGCTTCTCCGCCGCGTTTTTTGGGGGTTGAACACAGGGGTGATAGTAACTGAAACGTCTTACCGGTACGGTCGTATCGCAGCTTTTCCCCCCTTCCCACCTGGACCGTTCCGGACGCTTCGGTCGCTTTCCTACCGGTACTCCGTACCGGACCGTACCGGGTTACTTTCGCCTCTGGTCGTACCCGCGCGTCGTTTGGCGCCGTGTCAGACATTCCGCTCTCTTCCTCCTTGCTTCTTCGGGAACCGAATTAAACCGGAGGCGACTCCCGGGAGGTTGTTTTTTGTTTTTTAACCGAAACGTCGGGCATCGTGCCGAACAAGCCGCGGTACGATCCCAAAACCCGCGTCGGAGGAAGCCAGGTGGCACGACCGCGAAAACTCTACGCGGTGGCTTAACGAACAACGTAGATTTAATTTTGAAAAAAAAGGGAACACTCGAGTCGTCGGATCGCGTTGTGGGTCTGCCGCAGGCCGATGCTCGCCCCGCTGCTCGCTGTGAGTTGTGTGCCGGGCCGGGGAGCGTTTCTAGAAGTTTCCTGGGACTGGGACGCCGCACTCGTACCATCCGACGTAATACCTGCCGGCGCCAATCTGCCCGAACTCCACGGGCTGCTGCCGGTACCTCCTGTAGTAGCCTGCAGGTGGGGAGCGGTCGCACGGAAAGAGAGAGTCACTCTGCGGAAGGGACACCCGACTCGCGCTTTGGAACCGCGCGGCCGGAGACCGTTATCTGCCGGCCGTTCTCAAACTGTTGCTCGCAACCGCCACCGCCACCACCACTGCACCCCCCACTCTGCCACCGCGAGGCTTTCAGTGGGGTGGTACGGGCTGCGGCGTGGGATACTGTGCAGAGGCTTCAAATGAACACGAGGATGATCAACGCCACATTGCGGCAATCAAACACAGTTATAGACAACACAAAGGAAATGCCTTGGACAAAACAAGCTAATACGCAACACGGTTTACTAACAACACATTCACCAGCAGTGTGGGCATGATTCCTGTGTGTT
>JAZEWU010000045.1:3602109-3616839 GCA_036362915.1 Geotria australis | reverse complement strand
GGGGCGGTAGGAACGGTTGCAGGGGCTAGGGGGGGCCTGGTCACGGGAACCAGCAATCCTGGGTCGTATCCGATACGACCGATCTAGTGAGCTGGAGTGGAGTTTAGATATCCGCCGTTCGAGAAATTGGCCACGGCCGTGGCCTATTTGTGTGAAGGGCACCGTCGGGACAGGAGACCCGGCGACGGCGCCAGGGAATGTGGCATCGAGTCCAACTCACGAATGTGGGACGCAGACACGCGACGCTGAAACTTGGCCTGTTTCACGGCTCACGAAGCGCTCGCGCGCCCCGCTGCTACCGCTGCTGCCGCCGCCTTCCTATTGCGTAAAATCGGCCGAAAGGACCCCGGCAAAAGAGAGTCGTTCGGCACGATAATCCGACGCGATTGCCGCGTAACGAAAAAAACATACAGGCGTGTTAACGACTCGGCAACTAAAAGCGTCACGCGGTGAAAATCAACAAACGAGACGCGGACACGCGTACGTTTTGTAGCGCGCCGCGCGCGATCATATATATCAACGCGGCGGCGGCGCGGAAAGTCAATAAAAAGTAACGCGACGATCTTTTCCAACGGCGCGAACGCAGCCGATAGTTTTACAGTCTGTCGCGCCGTCTGTATCCGAGTATTTATTGTGTTGATTCTGCATTGGGACTGTTAGGTACGGTTTTACAGTCGGTATAAATCTCAATCCAGTGAACGGCGTTATTCTCGCGCTCTCTCTCGCTCGCTCTGTCTCTCCGCCAACCTCCCCGCTTCTCCACCCTTCCGCCACCAACCCAACACGTAAAAAAAGACGGAGATATTTTTAAATTATTTATATAAATAAAGGAAGCGGCGAAGAGAGACGGAGACAGAAAGGATGCGGCGGGGGCGTTGGGGGATTGAGATTTCGATGGGAACATATGGCGGAGAGTCAGGCGTAAATCTGGTTTGCGCGACGCAGATTCTTAGTGTCCAGACATCAAAGGGTCGCGCGGGGAGGGTGCTCGGATGTAGATAGCGTTACACGCGGCATCGAGCCACTGCCCGTTCACTCACTTCGGCTCGCGAGCGCGCGCGCGAATCGTGACAACAACAACAACAGGGTGCCGTGAATCTCCAGCGGAAAATTCCGCGCGTGAGAAACAATTCAAAGGAAGACGTCGTTATACATTTTATTCCGCGTGTATTTTCTCCGCGTGTGTGTGTGCGTGCGTGCGTGTGTGCGCGCGCTGTAAATCGTGAGTTACCGCGATCTGGTATATTTTGAATCACGCTCGCAGACGGTACCGCTAAAATATGCGCACATGCATATTCCTAATGCCGCCGTTATTACTCAGAGGACCGTCCAGGCGGGCAATATTTGTAGTTGCCGAAGAGAAGGAGCAACTCGGTGTTGTAAATTAATTTAGCGAGCTTGTGAATTTGCACACCGGCTGTTTCACTGCTGCCCGCCGCGATCCCAACTGCAGTGTATTTATTTCGGTCTCCGCGCGTACCGCCGAGAGTTTTATTTTTCCCGTGTTAAACAATTAACCTTCACCGCCACGCGGTTGTAAATATCCGCGGACGCTTCTGCGCGCGAACCAAACGTATCCGTCTGGAAGTCCGTTCCGCGCAGTGATCGCGACCATGTCGATGTTGACGGCGGTGGCGATGGTGATGGAAAGACAAGGCGAAAAGGTCAAAAGGTCGTCGCGGCCGTTGCTAATATGCGCCAATGCACCTCGCCAACTTGCCGTGCGTGTGTGCGTGCACATGTTGCACAGCAAGTTGGCACAGTAGAGAGCTCAGGTGCTGCATCTGCCAGTCATCTCGGTCAGGCAGCCCATGACACCTGGGTCTGTCCTGTGACCTCCTGTCGGCGAGCCTTCGACACTTTACGTGGCCTCAAGGTGCATATGGCCTGGCACAGGCGCCGTGGTGACGTCACCGCCACTTAGTGGCGAACGGCGGTTGTTGTTGTTATGTTGCGTATGTACATGCGTATGTGAGTCATCGCAACTGCTGTTTGGTCGGATAGAGGGGGCTAAACGGGCGCAGCACGGGCTAGAGAAGAGATGGACCGATGCGGCACAGGAGGATCTGGAGCTGGGTGGACTTGCTGAAAACTGGTACCGGCGGTGTCAAGATCGACCTCTGTGGAGGAGGTTCGTGAAGGACGCTACTGGGCAGTTGGTGGCAGTCGCCCTCCAGCAACAACGGAGGGCGGAGGAGCGACGCTCACAACAGCGAGCCGAGCGCCGAGCGGCCAAAGCACAGCAAGATGGCACAGTAGGGAGCTCAGGTGGTGCATCTGCCGGTCATCTCAGTCAGGCAGCCCATGACACCTGGGTCTGTCCTGTGACCTCCTGTCGACGAGCCTTCGACACTTCACGTGGCCTCGGGGTGCATATGGCCTGGAACAGGCGACGTGGTGACGTCACTTAGTGGCGAAAGACGGTTGTTATGTTATGTGAGTGTGTACATTGGTGTGTACATTTCCGCGAACTTGCGTGGGAGCGTCTGTACGTGTGTATAAACGTGTATGTGCGTACACACTGGCATGGTGTGTAAACATCCTCACTAGGGAGACAAAGGCGGACGGGCGTGGTACTCGCTACCGACCCTCGTCTGTGCCGTGCTGGCCTTCATAGGTGCTCACTAACAGCACTTGACCCTGCAGTCTGTTAAGGCTATACGGGGGGATTCTTTGATATTTTAGGTTGACGTATACAGGTACCTACTGGAGTGTGTCGACCATCAACGATGGGAGGAGGATAAAGGCGGCCGGGCGTGTTTCTCCCCACACCAGCCCCTCGTAAACCACGCTGGCCTTACATAGGTGCTCGCTAACAGAAGTTAATAATAAATAATAATCAGAATTTTCCATTTATAACGCGCACATATTAATTCAATGTCGAAGGTATTCATTCGACGAGAGAACGACTCGGATGCGCAAAGTTGCACCTCCGGGCGGAACTTCGTCTTTGTTGTCGACGTGTGTAGTGGGTGTGTACCGTACCGGGTATGATGGGCAGCGTGTCGGCAGGCGGACGCGGCCCGGTCTTGCCCTCCAGGTACGAATCCACGAACTGGCAGTGGTCCTCCCCCTTGCCGTCCTCATCTCCGATGCCGTAGTACATTCCTGAGGTGGGGATCAAGGTAGAAGCGTTCACGTCGCGATCCCTGTCAAGTAATACTTGGTATTACCTGCAAATTCTACCAAACACTTCGAAGCCGAGCTTGAAAGACAACGATGTCCAGAAGCTCAACAGATGCCAGAAGCCCCTCAGTCTGGAGCAAGAAGAGAGGCCAATGCCCGCCTTTAATAAGGCCAGCACTGACTATTATATCTCTAAATGTTGAAGGGCTGTCTGCAACTTAAGAAGAACTTGTTGCAATGGGAAACTGTCATATAACCATCACGCTTCGAAGAATCGAATCGAGTGATATTCCGGCGGAGGCACTTTCGATCAGCGACATCTAGAGCAGGGCCGCACTTTTACGCCCGAGCGTGTGTGGGTCGACGCGGCGGCTTACCGGTGAGTGTGTCGCTCAGGAAGATTTTGTAGCGCAGGGAGTTGCAGAGCATGACGCCGACGAACTTGCGGTAGCGCGTGCGTTTGACGTACTGGCGACCTTTGCACTCCGTGTCGATGGCGTGGAAGCGGAAGGAGAAGGGGACCCAGATGGGCTCCCCGCCTTCGTAAAAAGAAATAAACGCAAAGACGAAGGTTCTTGACCAAAACAATATTGTTTTGCTGATTTTCCGTTCTCTCCGCAGCCCTGTGCAGCGCTTTGTGACCCTCGGATGAAAAGCGCTCTATAAATGCTATTATTATTATTATTCGCGACCCACCGGTGGGCCTGGACTGCCACCTAATGGTCCGTAGAGACCAGGCCCAAGTGGGCCTTGAGGTGCCAAAAGGTTGAGAAGTCCTGCTTTAACACTGATGGGGAAAGTGCCGTTAGCGAGTAGTACCTATGAAGGTCGACACGGCACACGAGGAGAAGGATGACCAGCACCACGCCCACCCGCCTTTCTCTCCCTAGTGGCAATGTTTACACAACCACACTAGGTACTCATTTTGAGGCTGAGTCGAACTATGCGGGGGCCTAGGACCGGTTGAGAAAATCGTCACTGGTGTTGGCCGCGAGCAGGATTCGAACTCGGGTTGCCAGGTTTATAGCCCAGTGCGCTAACCACCGGGCCACCGCTCCCCACATATATACACGTGTGTACACATACACGCATCAACACGCCAACACAACGGCACACATATGTGCGTACTCGTACACGCATAAACATGCCATCACAACGGCTCACTTGCGCATGCCCTAGCGCACTCTGGCACGTACTCGCTCCGTGTAAAGATCGTTAGTAATTAAAGCCTTACGTATGAGCTGCAATTTCCAATAATTTCGCAAATGGATTATTTGAAGACGGTCGTCGCCTTTAATAACCGCGCGGATTTATTCTCGGTTTTATTGGCCCAGTCAATAGAGCCACTCGGCCGAAAATAAACAAGAGCATAATCATCTGTTTATACGCGCGTGTTCATGTGTATACGTAGGCATAAATAAGCCAAGTGTTCCTGCGAAACACTTTGGGGGTAGAGGTGTGACCCTACGACCCGCTCACACAAAGAGGAAATTAAATCTGCACTTGCGTACGCCTGCAGAGATTTCAGAAAATAAAATAAAAAATGTGTACGTATCAAATTGGAGTTGGCGTGACGTCACGAGCCGATACGTGCGTACCCGGCGTCGTGCGCGTGCGTGCGTGCTGTGTATTGAAAATTAGATTTTTGCCACTCGCTCTGAAATCCAATTGCACCCTTTGCGCGCAAGATAGATAGATAGATGTTTATTATTGCAGCAGAAAAAAAACCCAGTGAGCTTGCAAGGGGCGCAAGAGCTTGCAAGGAGCTTGCAAGAAGCGGGTGGCACGGCAGTGCGAGCGACTCCGCCGGGGGAGGAATTGTGTTGTTGAATGTCGGGCGATTTGCTGAGCTCGCGAGCCCGATAGTTCAATCGCGACCCCTTTGCTGGGCACCGTCTCCGCTTGTTGCCCAGCAAGACAAATATCCGCCGTTTAGCCTTAACAGACTGTAGGGGCAAATGCCATTAGCGAGCACCTATAAAGGTCGACACCCCACACGAGGAGGTGGGTGACCAGCACCACGCCCGGCCGCCTTTGTCTACCTAGCAGCAATATTTACACACCGCACTCGGTACTCATTTGAGGCCGAGTCGAGCTAGGGGCGGTCCAATACCAGTTTAGAAAATCGTCACTGGTGTTGGCCGTGAGCGGGATTCGAACTTGGGTCGCCAGTTTTGTAGGGCAGCGTGCTAACCACTGGGCCACCGCTCCCCAGCAAACGCACGCACGCACGGTCGTACCGGTCCTAATCGAGCCCTGCTTGGCACGCGTACCACTTACGCGAAAACGTAATCCAAATAAATATACGGATGAATAAATAAATAAAACGCAGGGATGGTTATTCTAATAAATGCCAGTGCCCTTTCTATGATGTGTGCGCTGATTTGATGGGTGTCAAGCGCTCGACAGCCGCATAGATTGTTTATGACAGTCCATTGCGACGACAGCTGGGATACTCTGTCAGAATAACAAATATTGTCCTAGACCCGATACAGATAACAAATATTTTAAATAATTTACAGTCCTTTTGTCAGTCCATGGGTGAAAGAAGGCCTCCCATGTTAGTCACGGTGGTTGTTTGACCATACTTCACCGCGCTGGTCGGCGTAGGTTGGCGATGAGAGATTTCTACGACTGGGTCAGATATCAGTCGTCACCGATTTTACTCGTGGTCTGGAATTAAACTCGGGTCGCCAGCTTCACGGAGTGCCGTGCACTAGCTACTGCACCACCACTCCACCGTCGATCATCGTATTATTGTTATTATCGTATACAACACCGTGTCGGTGTGGCGAGAAACGCACCAGAACTGAGCAAGGGCTGCAAATTCTAAATAAAATCTAAACCTAACTTGGCCGTCGCCTCGCAACCAAACGTAAACCTTGTACTGATGTAGGTTTTCACGGCTCGATGCATGAGAATTGCTTTCCAAAGCTGTTCTTTCGGGAGAGCCGCGTCGAGCGCTCCCCCTCCGCTCTCCTTTGCGAAGTTTCGCCTCCCAAATTGGAGGTATTCTCAGAACGCCTGTGGATGCCTCAAACGTGGGAGGCAAAACGTCGTGCTCGACACGGCCGTCCCGACAAAAAAGCTTTGGAAAGCAATCCTCAAAAGTAAACATTGATCCAAAAAAATATCACTGTATACAAATGTAGGTTTTCACGGATTGATTAATCTCCCTCTCTCTCGCGAAACATCGCAAAACGTCGCGAGGGGGAGAGGGCAATCGCTTAACACGGCTATCTCGAAAGAACAGCTCTGAAGAGCAACCATCAAAAAACTCACTGTGTTACATTTTAATTCCCGGTGCTGTTTGGCCAATTGCAGTGTGAAATGTGTTGCGGGTTAGGACAGGGTGGGGTGATGCGTGAAGAGCTGAGCCCACAGAGCAGGAGAACACATCCTGAGTGACAGGCTTATTATCGTGCCCATTGCACATATCTCGCTGTCACAGTGAGATACGGGGGCCCCATCCTTGCAGCATCACGCGAACAAAGACACCCCACGTACACCCGTCACACGTTGCTGGGACAAGTGCTGTTAGCGAGCACCTATTAAGGCCGTGGCAACGTACGACGGAGGTGGCGCCCGCCGCCTTTGTCTCCCCTGTGCTGACGTTTACACGCGGCATCGACTTCTCAGATTAACGGCCGAGTCGACCTTACGGGAGGTCACGGACTCGTTCAGATATTCGTCACTGGAGGTTGGCCGCGGGCAGGTAATCCGACGGGGTTCGTAACGCGGCGTTCTCCCCGCTACTCTGCCGCTCCCCCGCCATCATCGCACACGCTCGCGACAAAAAAACACACAATTGTGTACCATCCTGCAAAACGCATTTGCCTAATTCGACCCAGAATCTACACACACACAGGCGTGTTTAAATGTCACTAGTGGCCGGAGGAAATATGATTCCTTTCAACCGTAAAAAAAAATATGAAAATCAATTTATTATCATGATTAATATATATAAATGCTCCGCATAAGCAGGTATGGATGCCAGCATATCGTAAACCAAGTTCATCCATTGAAACGCCCCATATAACACGCGCGATAAATCGCTTTATCCGCAAAGTGCATGCCTTTCGAAAGAAGCTTTATTCTTGCGAAACATTTGCTGACTTTTTTTGTTATCTTCCAGCGAATGTGAATCTGCTTATCTTCGAAATATTGAGCTCATTTTTATTTTATGACGGTGGTGGGCGTCGGTGCGGTGGGGGGGGCGGGGGAAATTACCGCGTTTCAATCGTTGAAATTCACCGGCAGACTGGCGGAGTTATTTGTTGCCGTCCGATTTTCCGACGGTCTCGCTCAAAAACGGCTGATAAAATCAAATCGCCGTGGCTCGACGCGCGCCGGAAACTTCGGTAGGTCGCGAAACACGCGAGGATTGTTGACGGCGTTCGCTGAGGACTGCGTCAGCGCCGTGGGGCATTTGAGTCGGAGCTGTTAGAGAACAATTCACGGTTTCCTGGGAAAATCAAATTGAGTGATTTGCCACCAAACACCGGTGCCTCTCCGAGTGAAACGCAACAGAAATCAATTCACCGCCCCGGGTTTAATCTTCGCGTCCATTGTTTACATGTTTTCAAACGCTAAACCGTTCCCAACATGAATAATTCTACTAATGCCATTTGTGTAATCATGGAAACTCCGAACGAGTCGCAAAATCTGTTTTTTTTGTGTGGGAAGGTTCCACAACATCGGAATGTTTTTGGCAAATCGCATTAACGAGCGTTTTTTGGCTTCGTGCGGGAAGAAAATGGATATCCAGGAGAAAACCCACGCATCAAGGGGGATAAGCTCCATGCAAATAGATTACAAAATCCATTGCAGTGGTAGGAGCATCTCCTCGCTGTGCCGCAGTCCAATCCTACAGCTCCTAATCCCAGGCAATCTCCTATCCAGGTACAATCCAGAGTTAACCACGCTTAGCTTCTGAGAGCTCACAAGATCGGGGTGCTTCCAGGATGACAGAATCACTTTGATTGACGACTTTTGTTAAAACGTTGAAAATTAAATGAAGTAAACGACAGGTCTAGCCTTAGATAAAAAAAAATCTGCAGTTGTTCTGTACTATGATCCGTTGTTTTAAGTACTTCGTGGTGAAGTATGGTCGAAAACAACCCCCCCCCCATGACCCACATTGTTTGAGGAGGCCCTCATCTAGCAGTGGATTGACAAGAGGTCATGTGTGGACATACTGTCCTATAAAGTGTATTATTGGCAGTGCTACTGTCTTAATACAGGGTGACATTTTCGTTTGGGTTAGCTCCATTGTAATAATAATGCCCATAAAAGGTTTCACCGTTTCTGCAAGAAAGGCTGAAACCTTTTCTCCGTTTTAATCATCTGTAAACTGCCAAAAAGGTCCCCATAATAATGCCCAACTCCGCTCAATGGGAGGTCACGCCTTCTCTGCTGCTGCCCTCAGTTCTGAAACTCAACACCCCAGCTGTCCGCACGGTCAACTTCCCGCCGTGCGTCCTGTGTCTGCCGGGATAGGCTCCGGTTCACCGCGACCCTCTACAGGATTAAGCGGTTTCTGACAATGGATGGATGGATGTACAAATATAAACACCTCCGATGTGTCCATAGTGAAGCTCTGTTTATGAGTTTAGGTCATGTGAAAAAGTGTGCAAGTGTAGTGCACCCGTCGATATGTTGGAGAAAACGAGCGAGCACACAACATATCGACGGGTGCACTACACTTATACACTTTTTCACATGACCTAAACTCATAAACAGAGCTTCACTATGGATAACATTGGTCATGAAAGCCTTCGAGTTAATTTTACCTCCGATGTGCATGTCTGCACGATCTGGAAATGCGGGCCCGCATTTAGACACGGGCGATAAACAAACAGAGAATCCAAAGTCTCTCGTGAATCCAAAATGTTTGAAAGCGGCGTTGTAACGGTAACTCACCGGGTGCTCGGACCACAAGGAGGGGGTTTTCTGGAAATACAAAAACACAAACGCACGGGGCAATTCAACACAGATGAAATGCATCTCTTGCCAATTGGGACATCTAAATTGGGAGAATTGAAACGAAGGAAATATGTACGCGCTACACGGCGCAAATATGCAACAGATTTTTTTTTAATGAAATAAAGCAAAAAAGAAAAATTCAGCCAATATTCCCTCGAGACATCACCGTGGCATACAGGCAGCAGATATTAAACAGCACCTGGCCGACTTTTCAATAAAAATGTGGCACTTGAACAAGTAGGGCTTTTGCAACTGCTCGTAATCCAAGGGCGGTTTTCCGTGGTGGGCTGAGCGTTCTGGGGGTCGGGTGTGGGGGTCATGTCTTCTCGCTAGCTTTTGCCACGCACCGCTAGCGAGCACTTTAACCGATGAAGGATGCTCGCAGCGGCGAAACATCGAGCGGAGAGACGCCCCCAAAACGCGGCCGCACTCGGATAACCGCACTTGGAAAACGCGCCGCAGTTTTAATCAACGCCGCGTTAATAACGCTAGCGGTGCAACTATGCATCGCTGGCGTTTCAAACGATGGGCCCTCACTTGCTTGGCGTATTAGGCCGCTCACGCACCGGGCCCACTCACTCACCTGACTCGGTGACGAAGGAGAGCTGCCCGGTCGCCGGTCCAACGCCCACCGTGTTCTTCGCCTGCACCTTGAAGTAGTACCTGTGAGAGAGGGGGCGACGCGTTGGTGCGCGGCGCTCGTACTCTCAGCGGGGATAGAGAACGGCATCGCGCTCAACCCCTCCCTGGCTCACGGCTCGACGCGTGAGAGATGCTCCGAGGAGATGCTCTTCCCGGACGGTCGTGTCGAGCAATTCCGTCGGTTCTGCTCGCCCAGTAGCTTAGCTGAGTTTTGAATGTGCCTGGTGCCGTGTGTAAATATCAATACTGGGTGGGTAACAGTGGCCGAGTGTTGTGCCGGCGACACCATCCCGTAATAGGTGCTCACAAACAATACTCGCCTCAACTGCCTGTCGAGGCTGTAAGTGGATGGATATTTGTCTGTGTCTATGCGTGCGCGTCTGTGCGAGCAAACGCTAAACAACAAAGAGCGGAGCGCCGGGCGGCAGGGACGCGGCGAATTGGCACAGTAGGGAGTACAGGTAGTGCTTCTGCCCAGCCAGCTCAGTCAGCTAACTCGTACCACCTGGCTCTGTCCCGTGACCTCCTGTCAGAGAGCCTTCGACAGTTCACGTGGCCTCAAGGTTGCTACTGGCCTGGCACAGGCGCCGTGGTGACGTCGCCGCCACTTAGTGGCGAACGGCGGCTGTTGTTGATGTTGTTGTGTCACGCGTGTCTACGTATTCCGGCCTTAATAGTTGCTCGCTAACAGGAGTTGCCCTAACGCTTACGTTGAAACTATGGGAGGGGTGGGATTGCCAGTGTGAGTGTGTGTGGTTGCTTTACGTGCCTGGTATTGGCCTTAAGGTTCTCAATGGGCGCGTGCATGTCAACCACAGACTTGGTCGCCCACTTGTTCTGCAGGATGTCCTCCAGCGTGGCCGAGTGGATGAGGTAGCCTGCAGCCGAGAGTGTAAAATAAGCATCGCATCGATAAGCGGCGGCGCGGCAAGTAGCGCTTCCCCCCTCACAGCAACAAGTTCCCGTGTTCCATTCCCGGCTCGGGGGCCGCCTTTCTGTGTGGACTTTGCACGTTCTCCCCGTGTTCGCGTGGGTTTTCACCGGGTATTCCGGTTTCCTGCCACGGTCCAAAGACACGCTGCTGCTACTTATCCGTTCACTCACCCACCAACTCGCTCCGGTTTCCCCCCCACAGTCCAAACACATGCTGCTCGGCCAGACTAAATTTCCCCCTGGTGCCGTGCGATGAATTCCTCCTCTCGACACGGCTATCCCAAAAGAGCAGATCTTAAGAGCAACTCTCAAACATGATCAATTACCCTATCTCATGCCCCTCGTGCGGGCATTTGGTGTGGTTGGTAAAACCGTGACATAATCGCGTTTTGTTGCCGGTGCGTTCAATACCATTTGCCAGCTGTACCACTCACTTTCGGCTAAAATCTAAATAAATTCCACATTCCGCGGGTGGTTTTTGTTGATGACTCCCAGCGAATGAAAGTGATGTCACAGCTGTCCCGGCTGCAGTGGGCCCGTCTCAAACATCTGCACTTGTAATAAATGAAGTTTTCATTTTTATTCAATTTGCACTAAGGTCACATGCTAGCTTCCTGTGCAACTCAACAGTTCACGTGCAGCAGATTTTCAAGAACTAAAATCTAAAACAGGCTGGATAAATGTTCCCTTTTTTTTAATATACATAAGGCCTTCCATTTGGTCTTAACTCGTACTAGTAGCTGCTAGCTAGTACTTGTATATACTGATTGGTCGGTTATCTCATCGCTAGGACTAGTTGCTAATTGATTGGTCAGTTAGATATCATAGCTCGTACGAGTAGATTCTAGCTAGTAAGTAGCTGGTTGCTGGTAGGTTATGTCATCGCTAGCACTAGTAGATCATTGCTAGTACTAGTAGCTATGTGATTGGTCAGTCAGATCATCGCTAGCACTAGTAAGCTGCTGGCTAGTCAGTTAGGTCATCGCTAGCACGAGTGCTAAAGCCAGATGCTGGCTCCGCCCGTGGAGAACGCTCGCTCGAAAGCGGGCTCCGCTCCGTTATTTTCCAACGTGCGTCGTCAGGCAACGGTAGGCGTTTGGAACAGCCTGCCTGCGTTAATCCCAAACACCCGCGCCGCCACTCAGGCTGGGGGTCGGGCTGCGGCGCCCGTGTAACGTCTTTCATCATCGGAGCCCTCCGCGAGATTTTGGCCGCTTAGCAGCTCCCGGGCGAAATAACGATTAATTAACGCATTCGTAATAAGGGAAAATTGCAATGCAGCACGGCGTTATAATAAGGCGCTCCGTTATAATGAGCACTTACTTAGCGAGTTTCGAGTCATTTGTCATACGCTGATTATCGGCACTCTCAGCAACCTCCGCACGCACAATTAATCTTGAGCGCGCTGGCACTGGGAAACATTTTTTTTCTTGGCGTGACTTTGCTAACAATCGCCAAGAGGTCACCGTGTTTATGAGCAGGTTGCGGATGTTCCTGCTTTTCCGCTTAATCCGAATTTTTTTTTAAATCGAGCCTAGATTTAAGACGCTGGAAGATCCGAAAAACATGTTTGGTTTCGCGTTAATAGGCAAATGCCATGTCAAAGAGCGATGTGACTTCCAAGGCGTCAGCTCGCGCTGAATTCCTGCCAAAAGCGGTGGCGTCACATGGCGAGCCGTGATGTCACGTTTGTTGTCGAGTATACATTATTACGTAATGAAAAATATCTGAAAATCCAAACAAAGTAAAAATATAAGCGTTTGAAAATGTTAAATCCGAATAACATCCCCTGAGTAATAGGTGATTTCACAAACCTCTGAGACATAATTTTCCCGCCCTTGACAGCGGCAACACTCGCTACAAGACGAACAAGCAGAGCAGCTTATAAGAGGCTTGCAAAGATCCTAGTATGGAGTGTAGCGTTGCATGGTGTATAGCATTGTATGCTGTGTAGTGTTGTACAGAGCGTTTCATTGTATGGTGTGTAGCACTTTTTAATAGTTGTCCAACGGGGAGGGGTAAGCAAGTTTCGACATTTCAGGGCACTGAGCGCAATTCAGCAACGTATGGAGCATAGCATTGTATGGCGTTTGGTGATGATAGTAATGACGATCCAGAAAGTTGCGGATTGAAGCAAATTCTCAGGGGTAAAACCTTGACGCAGGGAGTTTTGTCAGAAATGTTGAAGTTGGCAAAAAGGACATCTGCCGCTTGACAACTTGAAGAAAGGAGGCTCACGCGGCGAAACGGAGGAGAAAGGGCACGATCGGACAGGATGTCTCGAGGGAGTTCGATCCAAACAGACTACCATCGGGCACGGGTTGCGCGTTTGCTCTCCAACAAACCCGCTTGCTGAAGTTTTAAAGAATCGTCTCGTTTATTTCACATGACAAACCTTACTAATTGGCTGCGTCGAGCGGAAGGCGGGTTTTACGGCACTTATTTTTGTTATCGTGACCTAACTCGTAAACAGAGCTATTTCGCGGACGCTACCGTCGGCCACAGGATTGAATAAACCGAAGATCGTCGCGTGAATCGCTCCGTCGCCCCTCGCCGGTGCCACGTCCTACAAACGCACCGGTGCCCTCCCGTTCGCTCCGCCAACCCTCCCTGCTCAAAAATTCCTGGCGCTGCCTGCGTCCGCCGCCGCCGCCGCCGCTGCTGCGATAATTTCCAGCACGGGGAGGGGAAGGCAGCAGCCGGTGGCCGGATGTGCTGTTAGCAACCAACTCCCAAACGTGCCGGGCAACGCCGAGAGTGTTTTCGAGTGGCCCTTGTACAATACTTTGAGGTCTGGCGGGACAGTGGAATAATAGTGGAACGTATCAACTTTTCAGATACACACAGGGCAACTGCGGTGGGGGGGATTTGAACACTCAGGAAAACGATTTGGGAGCGGGCAGCCTTTTTAATTTAACGCGGGTAACATATTTTGACCGCAGCAAGTACGTTGCCGTTGTCATAAATCATCGTCAGCCGTGATCTGTCCACTGCTGGATGACGAGCTCCCCTCCGCCGTCATCTCCCACGGTCTAGCGATGCAACGATCCTTCCAGCCGCCGCGCACAAGGTGATGTCATCAGTCCGTATACGTTGCCATTACGCCGAGCCTTTTGTAGAACATGCGGAGGTATTTTGGCTCAGCGGGGGAATCGATGCAGTCATCCAAGCTCTCGCGAACCGAGACCAAAATAAAATATTTAGCTGAACGGCCTCACTTGTCAAATAAAGAGGCCGCTTTGCCCCCCGACGTGTCATGAAAATAAATCTACCGTAAGAGCCGTATTGGTTTTGTAAATTTTCTCCGACGCACCTCCGTAAAGAATTTATAACATATTTGACCTAAGTATGAAGACACATGCAAACATTGATAGGTGGTTTCAAGCGCTGCATATGCTCTTTCCTTTTATTATGCAATAAGCTGCTTCAAATTATTCCCATCGCACCGTTCCACTTTTTTGTCTCATCAATTTATCTGAATTATTGGCCACTGGATGATATCTCCAACGTGGGAGGTGAAACGTCGCAAAGGAGAGAGGAGGAACGCTCGACATCATCCGAATAGCCTGAAGAAGCAGCCGTTGAGAGCAATTCTCATACATCGAGCCACGAAAACCAACATCGATACATTGGCAACTTTCCTTTCAAAAACGAATGCGCCAAAGGAGCAGGACCCTGTTGAAAAATGTTTGAAATTATTTTCCCCATATATAGATATTTTTTTTAATCTGTGCCATAGCTACGACTGACGACTGATAGATTGCACCCGTAGACTTCATGGCAGCCTCCTTAATCTCGAACGCCGGAGTGAATTTTCCCCCCAAAAAATGTTCCGACCGCCGATTTTGAGCGATGATTCTCCCCCTGGGCCCGAGCCACGGGGTCATCGGCGTCAAGGTGACGGGTGACGGCGCGCAGCCGCGAAGCGATCCAGCCAGCGTCGCGCCAACGGTTCGGCTGCACCGCTAATTGGCAGAATCACCATTAATCAACGGTTGGTCCCTGGCAATTACATGCTAATTCGCTACTGATTTAAGGTTCGCG
>JAZEWU010000045.1:3579261-3602090 GCA_036362915.1 Geotria australis | reverse complement strand
GGGGGGGGGGGGGGACGAGGCAACGCGCGTTTACGCTTGTTGGCCGTAACTCCCGCGCGCTGTTACACGATAATTGGGGGTGAGCAATTAGCCGCGATTTTAGCCTCCTGAGGAATTAGGAAAGAGTGGAAACATATTTATCATATGCGGCAAGGCGGTGTGTGTGTTTTTACGATTAAATTGTCTTTGTCATTTCGGGCCCAAATCTAGCCCGATGCGGCTACTAGTCTCGCGTCGTGAGACGGAGTAACCGTGACGTAGGTTTTCACGGCTCGGTGTATGAGAATTGCTCTCCAAAGCTGTTCTTTTGTGGTGTTCAGAATCTTACATTGGGTGGCTATGCAGTGGTAAGATTTGCGCCCATTACGTGTATTCCAGGCGCGGCCCACTGGGCGGAGATCTAAAGGCCGACTCAGGACACGCTGGAGGGATTATATCCTTCGGCTGGCCTGGGAACGCCTGGGAATCCCCCCCCCCCCAGGAAGAGCTGGAATCTGTTGCTGAGGAAAGGGATGTCTGGTCCACTCTCCTTGGACTGCTGCCACCACGACTCTCACCAGGACAAGCGGTTTAGAAAATGGATGGATGGACGTGTACACTGGCAAAAAGGTGGCCATAGCCTTGACGGCGGCAACACTCGCGAGTGACGAAGACATCCGCCCCGCGAGCGTCGGACGGAGCGGTACCCTCACCCGACTGCATGGTCTTGCCCGCGTCGGTCCAGCCCAGGATGACGAACGAGTGGCAGCCTTCGACGGCCACCACCGTCAGGTTCTTGGGCGGCGACCCGGGCGCCACCTCGGGCGCCAGCTCCTTGGGGATGAGGTCGTCCAGCGTCTTGACCTGGAAGTGCTCCAGGGCGTCGGACAGCGAGCACGGCGAGTCGGTGTCCTTGGTTAAGTAGCGCACGTGCGACGCTGCGAAGGAAAAAAGAAACGAAGGAAGTTATTACGTTTTGGAATGAATAATAATTATTTAGCATTTATAACGCGCACATATTCATACCTCGGGACAAAGTGGGGGGGATGGAATCATGTTTCTGTGAAAGTGCGGGTGTCGCAACACCCGCAACACCCGCGGCTGCAACGCGCCTGCCTCACCCACTCACCCCCCCCACCGACCTCGCCCCCGGACTCACCCGTGAATCTCTTCCTCCCCGCCGCGTCCAGCTCGGACACCGGGTGCATTCGGAACGGCGCGTGGTCCAGATGCGAGCCGCCCGCCGTCTGCGCGCCTGGACGGTCGCGCCCGTGATGAGCATGACAGATAGATAGATAGATGTTTATTATTACGGCAGAAAAATGCCCAGTGAGCTCGCGAGCTCTTTACGGGACTCCTGCGACGCAACAAACATGGCGCGACGACGCGGGGTGACGCGGACACGCCGGGTCACGAGGTCGAAGGGACACTCGGGGGTCGCGGAGACACGCCGGGTCATGGGGTCGCAGGGTCACACGGGGTCGCGGGGTCATGGGGACACACGGCACGAGGGTGGCTTGGGGGTGACAAACGATCGCAGTGATAAAAGTTCCTCGCTTTGAAGCGAACGGCCCGCGAGCGGAGACTGATGTGTTGGACGCCCGACGTTCCGCCCCGCACACTGGGAGCGTCTTCGCTCTGCACGCTATTTCTTTTGGGAAATTAACTCGGTGACTCGAGAAGAATATCACAGCACGTGGCGACATAGGGCAGGAACTGAATTATACTCGAGTGGAATACGTTGCGTTGGAAAGGCAGCAATAGTCTGCATCCAACCAATGAATTATTTCAAATAACTTTTGAGAAATGCCCTCGAGAGTTGTTCTTTCAGAAATAGCCGTGTATTTCAGCTATCCCGAAGGATCATCTCTCGAGAACAATTTTCATGCGTTAAGCCGTGAAAACCTACACATCATTTCAAGTAATTTACGTCCGAATAAACAGCACTCATTATAATTTAAAACGGTGAATAGCAAACGCTGCAATTGGTAGTCGCACCGGCGAAACACGGGTCTCTCGACGAAGCGTGAACACGACCGCAATAACCCGCGATTCAATTCATCGCAGAACACAGCGGCGCTAAGGTCTCGACACGCAGGCTGTCGGCGAGTGACAGGTTGACCTTATTAACGCCGCTACCGCGACATCGTGACTTAAACGCTGAAAGTAAAATAAACACAACACCCAGGGGGTGGGGGGCTATCGTCGTTTCCCGCTCGCGTCCTGCGTTTAGTCGTCGTTGCGTTCGGTCCCGGAGTCACCGGCGAACTCGCCGCGCGCCGTTCGATCGCCCTGAGGCGGAAACGTTTGCGGGACGACGCTCGGGCGTGGCCGCGTAAAAACCCCCGACACGATATCGCCACGAGGGAAACCGTGCCGCCCGTGAGGCGCACCGGGGGGGTAGCTTGTTAAGCCGTGCTTGAGCCACGCAGACACGCGGAGCCGCAGGGGCGGGCACAGAGCAAGGAATGACGGGCAAAGGCGGTGGGTTTCTCCCAAAGCAGGTTAGGTGACGGAGGGTTGGCAGGCTGGCGTAGGAGTGTTTTTTTTTCTACTGGCGCGTGTGAGCTGTGCCAGGACTGGCCAAGGAGAGGCTCGGGAGGCACCGGGTTGATTTTTCCACTGCCGAAACCGAGCCGGGACGCATGTTGAGGACGCTGTATCCTCGCTGTGAGTGTACCGACTGATGTTACATGGAATGTGTCATTAGTTCCGTCCCTGCTTGGCCCCAAGCTATACTCGGACGATTAGTGAGGCCAACAGTATCACGATTCGGTTCCGGCTTGTCGCTGCAATGAGCGGAAGACCACCCGTATCACAGCACGCAGCTTCCAACAGCGTTAACGATGTACAGCAAAATGTAGTTGGCTTTGTAGCAAGGGATTTGTGGGTACCTTCATCTACTGATGGCAGGTCCTCCGACTGCCCGGTTGGTCCTTCTCCTGATGACTCTGCGTGGGTTCGAAAGGAATTAGGAGGTTATAGTCATCGGTCGCGGCAGCGTGGCACAGGGTGGTGCATTGATAACACCTGCTCTTGCCCGAGGAGGTTTGATTCCTGCCTCGGGCACCTTTCTGTGTGGAGTTAAAGGCACCCGAGGTGGGAATTGAACTGCCTCGGGCAGGACTTTCTTTCTGTGAGGTGCAGATGTTATCACTGCGCCACCCTGCCGCCCACTTGCTCAATTCAAGAACTGTATTATTACAACATCAATAGCGCTTTAACCATTTAAGGCTTGTGCTTAGCACCCATACCTTTACATACATTTGCATATATAATCGAACCAAGAAAGGTTAATAATCTCAGCGTGATTATAAGATGTTCACAAAAGGATTGGGGGTGAAGAACCCCCCCCCCCAACGTAGCTCTTCTCTCACGGTGCCGACTTGTGGCTTCTCGGAATTAACGTCATTACGTATAATTCCGCAGATTTGCCGCTGGCTCGGAGATCAAAGCCGAGTCGTCGTTACGGAACAAACAGAGCGGAGTTGTGAAGCGGTGCCCACGGCGGCGCGCCGCGGAGCGCCCGCCGCTAATAAGCAATACAAAACATCGTAAACAAAAATAGGAACCGCACGCGCTCGGAAATGTTGGAAGGGTTGGATGACGCCCGGAACGAATTGCCGGTGTTAACAACCGTACACCGTTGTTTTTACTTGCATTATTATTGTTGTGTTGTTTAGAACAAGGGGCGGCAAGGTGGCACGGTGAGTAGCGCTGCCACCTCACAGAAAGAAGGTCCCGGGTTCGAATCTCGGCTCGGGGGCCTTTCTGTGTGGAGTTTGCATGTTCTCCCCATGTCCGCGTGGGTTTTCGCTGGGCACTCCGGTTTCCTCCCACAGTCCAAAAACATGCTGCTGCATAGGTTAATTGGCTTGCAGACTAAATTCCCCTCAGTGCCCTGTGATGGACTGGCGTCACATCCTGGGTATAGCCTTGCCTTGCACCCTGTGGCTGCCAGGATTAAGCCGTTTCTGACAATGGTTGGATGGTTAATACGTGACATTGTAATTAGAAATTACCATGAAAGCAAGAAGCGGTGGTGAAATCCATCAAATGAGATTCGTTGGCAGCACCTCCTTGCTGTATAGTTATATAATTTCACATTCATGTTTAGAACGGCCTTAATTTCTCGAGTAATGTACGCAAACATTCTTACGATCGTCTCCCGCCCAAAATCTGTTTTATTGTCATCTTGATTCTGCATCACGCAATCTATGTGTGATGGAGTGAGTGGTTTTACGTACACACGTACGTCCACACTGAGGGTACGGACACATGTTTTGTGGGACACCATATGTCTCCTACAAGTGGTCTTGCCAGCACTCCGCATTCCGCGCAAATCAACAACGGCAAACTGGGTCGCTGGGGATTACAAAAAAAAGTGTAAACCACAGCTATCTTTATCTGGTCAATCGTAGTTTTCAGTAATTTTCCCCCCGTTGTTTATGTAAATTTGTTTTGAATGTGCGTGTTAATGCGCCAATCCGATCACGCAGAGGGATAGACAGATGTCACCGCTAATTAAATGCATCGGGCCGGGTGCATTTGGTGGAAAGATGGAAATTATAAACCCATCGGAACATTATAATTACGAGATAGTTTTGTCGCCTTTTATCGTAAACTTTATCAGGATAGAAGTGAAAATCTATTTATGACCATGGGATTTGAAGAGGAAAATGGTGGGTTTTTTTTATAAAACAATTATTTGCAACCGCACACGCCGGTTGAGGGATTTTCACTGCTGCTTTGTAAATCCGAACAGTTCGCTACACGTTTAAATTACGCGAAATCGTCTGCAAGTATGTGTTTGCAGTTGTCTTCGCCAAGTACAGGCAAACCTCTTTTAACGAAGCCTCTGCCAACGAATATTCGATTAACGGATGGCAAGGTGCACACCGAGGTGCACCTTGAGGTCAAGCGAAATATCGAAGCCTCGCTCACTGGAGGTTACAAGACAGGTGCCAAGGGCTGTTACAGGACAGGTTGCCATCCAGGTGCCTCGGGCTGACTCACTCAAAGATTCCTTGTATAGCCTTAACACACTGTAGGGTCAAGTGCAGTTAGCGAGTAGCACCTATAGGCTGATTGCGCAACACATAAACAGGCGCACGGCCAGCCCAGACCCGACGCGCCATGAATATCGCTCGTACATCAAATTCTTTCCTTCTTGCACAGCGTACCGTGAGGCGCTGAATTACAGCGGCGACTTATTACTCGAAAAGGTTTATATTTTTTATATTTTTTTAAACTTTATTAACGCACGCGCGGACGCGCGCGGCATTCGTTATGAACACGGTCCCCGCTCTCTCTTAACGAGATGGGTATTTGTTCCAGAAGAAAACAGCCAAATCGCTGGATTATTCCGAGCGTGGAACTGGGGTATCGCCGATGCGAAACGCCACGGGACGAACCGGTCGCAGCCCCGCGAACCGCGACTGTTTGACAAAATCTTGGGGGTAATTTTGCAACATTTTGGGGGTAATTTGGCTAAATCCTCGGGGTAATTTTTAGGCGGCGGGCGAATGTGCCACTTGAGCGAGTGGCCGCGCTGGCCCGGCGGAGATGAAGGGAGAAAGGCGGTTGTTTTGCGGGGATAAAATGATCGCGGGAAAATTACGCGAAACGAGAAACCGTCCGTTCCATTTGATTATGCTTTTCTGCTGCTGCCGCTGCTTCTTTGAAGAACGTAGCTTTTAAATGCATTCGGTGTTTGAAAAGATAACTTTGACGTAACATTACAAATTTTTTGCCGTGTTCTAACTGGTAATTCGTTGCTCTGTCGATCGCGTCAACAAATGATTGACTTATCGTGATTTTGCTCTAGCAATCAAGCGCAATGTGACCCTCGGGTGAAAGGCGCTCTATAAATGCTATTATTATTATTAATGTCATGGACGTCATCGTTATGCTTCCGCGTCATCGCCACGCGCAGACACACGGCTCCACTTTGTTCAGCGTATTTCACGTGAGAGTTATAAAGGTGCACATCCCTTTGCCAATCCACTGCTGGATGTAGGTCACAATCCAATCCATAGCCCCGCTTCTAACTCTAACAACTAAACCTGAACCATTTCCTTTGACCCACGACAATCGCCCCTAAAGCCAAACCCCTCATAGGGACGCTAGTCCCATCATAGCTATAGATTGATTTCCGACCAGTGCACCGGGGACAATTTATTTCGCAGGCCAATTAACCTAAGCATCATGCATTTGGACTGTAGGAGTAAACCGGAATACCCAACAAAAACCCACACGGACATGTGGTGAACATGCAAACTCCACGTAGAAAGCGACCCGAGGTGGCAATCGAACCCGGGACCTTCTCAGCCTTAATCATTTAATTTTTGTTGCTTTGGTTTTTATTAGTTGTTTTTTTGTCGTTGTTGACATGCCATTCTCTCCGAGGTTGTTGTGACCCTCGGGTGAAAGGCGCTCTATAAATCGCTATTATTATTCCTCTCCATGCCACCGTGCCGCCCGGAAACCAATATCAAAACATCAACTCCTCGGGCGGAACAAACATTTGGCAACGGTTCCCCGATTTTCCTTTACGTGCGGCTAAACCGCCGCAGCCTCGCCATCCCCCGCCGGGGCCCGCTATCCGGCGCTCCTCCCGTTAACCGCTCGCTCACCTTCGCCGCCGCAGTCGGCGGCGGCGCGCCCGTTGGCGCCCGCGCACAGGAAGGCCCCGCCTGCCGGCGCCGCCGTGGTGGTGACGGTGGTGGCGACGCGCGGAATCACGGTGGTCTCGGCGTCCAGGTCGTAATCGTACGAGTCGGTCATCGCGGACGTGGGCTCCTCCTCGTACGCCGAGTAATCGACGGTGGTTGGCGGCGGCGCGGTGGTGGTCGTGGTGGTGCGTCGCGTCGTGGTGGTCGTGGTGGCGGCCGTCGTGGTCGTCCTCCTCGTGGTGGTGCGCCTGGTGGTGGTGGTGGCGGGCGTGGTGGTGGTGGTGGCGAGCGCCGGCGCGGTGAAGTGGAGGCCAAGGAGCGGTCGACCCTCGGGCGAGAAGAGCGGGCGGCCGCGCGAGTCCATGAGCGGCCGGCCGTCGCGGCCGTAGCCGAACACCGGGAGGCCCTCGCGGCTCAGTAACGGCGTGCCGTCCTCAGCTGGGACGGACGGCGAGAGGAGCGGGAGGGTTAGGTGGCGATGCGCCGCTCGCTCGGTCTCCCGATCGCTCTTTCACTGCTGCTAACGTGGTTATGTTTACCGTGAGCGTCACTCGTTGGAAGCGTCGTCAACGCCTGATGATGCTCCTTAATAATAATAATAGCATTTATAGAGCGCCTTTCACCCGAGGGTCACAAAGCGCTGTACAGGGCTGTGGAGAGAACGGCACGCCAACAACGACAGAGAACGGAAAATCAGCAACATTTATTTTTCCAACGTGGGAGGCGAAACGCCGCGAGGGAGATCGCTCAGAGACACGGCTATTCCGAAATAACGGCTCTGAAGAGCAACAATCATGAATCGAGCCATGAAAACCTACATCGGTACTACGCTTTGTCAATCGACTGCTGGATGAAGACCTTCCCACGCCGTTGTTTGTCGTGGCAGTTTTGTCCAAAGTTTGATATTATAGGATCGTTTCATGGAACGTCAAATTATCGTGTCCAATAGAGAGACATTTTAACCTTCACCCAGACCTGTTCATCAAGTGAGCCCCTAGACTCTACACTCTAAACTCCAGCTGAGATAGCTCTGGGGTTCATTGGGCAAACACCCTCCACTAAGACAAGGTTACAATCCACGGGCAGAATTTAAAAACTGAACGGCAGAATTTAATTACGTGTTCTAATGGTGATCAATGCCCGGGCCAGCTTGTAAGTGTTTCCAATTGGCACGATCGTAGCAATCGACCGTACGAGACATTATCCCCCGACGTGGCTTTAACTCGAACGATCTGGAACGTTGACAAACGGAGGCGGCTCTCAGGCTGAGCAGCCTCACGCAATGATCGCGCCGTTACAAGCCCGTCGTTGTGTTTTGCTGGTGGGACGTAATTTCGCTTTGATATCAGTCTCATCGAGTGCGGCGAGGGCTACGGAACAAACAAACAATACGCGACCCCACCACGGCAGCAATGCCCAGCTCCGAGCCAGTTTCACCAGCGCTGCCGCGCAGAGCCAGCGACCTCCGCGAAGCCAAGACAAATCCGGCGACGGTGCTCATCAATCAAACGCCGGCGTGCGGTGGAGCTTCTCCAAAAGCGCACGGTCGGATGACGGGGAGTAGGATAGTGGACTGCTTTAGCTTGATAGATCGGACTGCGGTAGGAGGAGGGGGCCAGACTGCCCACATCGCTGCCCTCGCCGCAAAAGCGCGTAGTAATATAGCGGTTAGGGAAAAGGCCTCCTGTAACGCAAGACTTGCAGTTCGTAATGCGCCGCGGGTATTCGGTCAACGCCGAAGGTGTCCGTTCGAAACGGAATGATTCAGAGGCGCGCGGAAACCGTGGAGGAAACTGCGGAGAGGCGCGGAGCAGGAAAGCAGCCACGCGGTCAGCAGGCGCGAAAAAAAATTGCCAGATACTGCGTCCTATGTATTATGATGTTATTGGCCGATTCATTAATGAGTGGTTTTTAGTCGCGGGAGGAAACCGGAGAACACGGAGAAAACCCACCCGGAACAGGGTGAGAACACACAAAACTCCACGTAGAAAGGCGCCCGAGGAGGGAACTAAACCGCCTCAGGCAGGACTTTCTGTGAGGCGCAGATGTCACCCCTGCGTCACCCTGCTGCCCATATGGACGGAAGCGGGAGGTTGGGGGGGGGTGGGTGTTGCTGCCAATAGCCCTCTCTGTGATGCCTCTGAACTGATAGAGCTGGACGTGCCGGCTGCCTCTGCGTTACCCGAGTCCAGTTCCGACGCCCCTAGCTGCGTCTACACGACGTTTGCAAACTCTGAGCCGAGCTGCGCCACGACGGTTTTTGCAACGGGACGGCGGCTCGGCACGCGAGTAATCCCGTACTGCAGAGGCGAGGGTTGGTGGATCGCACGGATCTTGGGAAACCCTACTGGTGGGGGGGGGGGGCGGGGAGAGGGGGGGGCAACCGGCCAACCTTGGTCAACCTGGACAACGGCCGTTTACACCGGCAACAACATTTAAAAGAGTATAAAACGGCACCGCCGCGAAGCTGGCTCTTGCGAGCGACGTTCTTAGGAACATCCGTCTCTTGCTCGTTAACCCGCGCAATCTCACGACTGCTGCCAATGGTGTCTGGAGCGAACACGTGAAAAGTGACCTCCTTGGCACAGCTGAGCAACTTGGCCCAGAGAAAGGGGGCCCACGTGCCTCAGTTGCAGTCCGCTTGGCCGGGTCAGTCTGCTGTCAAAATCCAGGCCAATCCCACTCACCCGATCGACAAACCGGGCTGAACCGGTTTTCAGCCCCCCCCCCCATCAGAACGGGGGCCACCATTACATTACGGTGGAATTGGCCAGCTCATCAAATGTGAATTGAAATATTGGGTAATTCTCTGGCGGTCCGTCCAGCTATCTGACGTTATTCCCAGGTCGTCGATGGCGTCGGCGAGATTGCGCGCGATGAAATAATGTGCGCCGTGGGAGTCCGTCATGAACGTGTTTTTTTTTATACGTCACGACTATTATTTTCGCAGTGCCTTTTAGGACGAAATCCCATCGGCAATCTCACCTCGCGCACCTGCGGGGGCCCATCACTATTCTTGAGCCTCCGGTAAACAAAACACCCCCATCAGCCATCTCGGCGGCGTAAATCCGCTTAATGCCGCGTCGCAATTTACTACGCGGGAACATATGCTTCCAATTTGCAGCCTTATTAGACGAGGGAGCGATATGACGCGCGAGCTGTATTGTCGGCTTTCGAACGCATCCACGAGGGCTTTACAATCTCTAAAACCCGAGCTGAAGTAACCTTTACCAAAGCTTCGGCCCAAAGCCGCAGACAGCCCGTATACTCGTGCTCGATGTGCGAATCTAGTGATCTGCGTGGTCACGCGGTAATCGGTCGCTTGGCTGGCGTGTCCGCGTTCCGTAAGCGTTTATCCAGAGTCGTAAGCCACCTCCGGCACCCTCTGTGTAGGATCTCTGTCCCATCGCTTTGACCCTCGCTTTGACCCTCGCTGCGGAGGGCATCAAGACGGCGGCCTCGGAACGCATCGTTGGAAACCCGCTCGGGGGGGTTCCTTCCTCCGCGAGGCCAGGGGATGTGCAGCCTCGTTAAGGATGGAATCCCGACTCCGCTAGCCCCGTTTTGCATGGGTTTCCTTCAGGTTCTTCGGTTTCCTCTCATAACTAGTCTTCTTCTTTGCGATTCTTCAAAGCACGACGGTCAGCTACTGGACATCGTTGTCTTTCAGCTCGGCCTTGAAGTGTTTGGTAGAATTCGCAGGCAATACCAAGTATTACCTGACAGGGATCGCGACGTGAACGCTTCTACCTTGACCCCCCTCATAACTAGTAATTGGCCGTTAATGTCATAATATACTGGATGCAGTGCCTGGCAAACGTCAGCGCCGGCTAAACTACATATGCTCAGTGGCGCCGGCAGACCATGTGGCTGCCTTGCCCCTACCTCTCTGCGGTTTCTTGGAACCTCTGAGTCATTCTCCCTTCGAACGGAAACCTTCAACGTTGAACAAATACTGCGCAGCCGTGCGGCGTAAAATTGTTTCATATTAATCTTAGTAACCCCTCGCGTTTGGCAGTGTGCCGTGTAAACACAACTGGTATTTGTTAATAACGTAATATAATATAATCGTCATAATCATCACCATCAGCCACGATCTCACCGCTGGTACATGTCACAAGTAATTTTTGTGTAAGATCCCAAAGGTTACGAATGTAAATTTATTTATTTTTAAACCATAACCTACGGCCACGCGACAGGGCCAATCACATCAGGTCGTCACGTGGGCAAGCACGCCAGCTGATTTGCTTGCTGGCTGTAGTTTTAAGTGTTGGCAACCAGTGCCCCGTACGAACCACAGTATTGCCGCTTGTCCGTCAGAGGGGGTGGACGAGGGAACCTACAGCTGAATAAACGGAATCCGACAATCGCCGTCTTGTTGGCCGAGCGCGCCGTGGGACGGTTATTAGCGGCCGGTCGCATGAATCACGCGTTGCGAGCGAGCGTTAATGAGGATAAGTTAGAGCCGAGGAGTCCCCGGCGATTCGCGTACGTGACATTGACTCATTGGGTCGTGAATTTCCTCTTTACCGTGATGAGGAAAACACGTTACGCGGCAGCGCGGTCGTGAGGTGTGAGCTGCGCGCTGCCGTTTCAAAAACTCTATCATTGCGGAAGCTGAGCCGGTACCAATGAGCGCCTGGGTTCGAAGCCCCAATTTCTCTTTCGGTCATGGCCGTGTCGAGCGTTGCGCCTCAATTTTGTCAGGCAAAGCTTGTCTTTGGACTGTGGGAGGAAACCGGAGTACCCGGCGAAAACCCACATGTACACGGGGAGAACGTGCAAACTCCACACGGGTGTTAGCCTCATGCCCGATGATGAGTCTGACGTTGGAGGTGAAAGAGAGTTGGAGCGCTCGTTACGTCTATCTGGGAAAAGCAACTCTTTTCTTACATCGAGCTGTGAAAGAGTACATCAATACATCCACGTTTCAGCTATTAGCTATGAAACTACATTTTTTATTAGTTTTACGCTGGATTCTCTGATTTGCTAAATTGAGGGGTTCAGTCTGGTCATCAATGCCTGCACACGCTCCAAAAATAATAAACCCCATCAAATGAAATCCGGGTTTTCATTTCACTTGTCTGAATTGGCAGATCTGGATTGAAAAGTTACGGCTTGATTGCATGTCTGGAAAAGTTCTGCACACGTGAAAAGAATTGTGCCCAGAGCAGATAAAGAAGTCTCATTGAAGTGGCTTCAGAAGTTTTTTTTCTGAAGAATCTTCCCCGATTCGCCGCTAGCAGAAAGGGGCCGCTAATTGACATTTGTTCATCTCTTGACATGACGTTAACGGCACGACTGGAAGGCAACAGGAAAAAAACGCAAAAGGAGATCATCGTAATTGATTGTGAATCATTCTTTCGAAAATTCAAACCGGATTCTAATTTATAGACGGTGCATATCTTCAATTTACAGCTCTTGTTTCGCAAAATAAAATCCACACTCCAATGGCTGAATAGGAAATCAATTATTATAGGACATCCACTCGTGACTTATGTTGAAGAGAAGTAGCGCTATGATGACCTTTGACAGCAGAATTAGAATAACATTGGTAGAAATAAGAATTAATAATAATATATTTATAACGCACGCATATCCTCCGGGTGCGTTGTGCCCGTTGATTAGGAGGCGCGGAGCCTGGCTCAGTCGGTTTGTTATGACTCAGTGAGTAGATGTCTTTTTAAAAGTTTTTTTTAAGGTTTTGGGGGACTGTGTTTGGCGTAATAGATGTGGCAGGCTGTTCCAGGTTGTGGGTGCCGCGACCGAGAAGCGGCGTTGTGCGAAGGTTGTGCGTGAGCGCGGTGTGTGAAGTATGTGCTGTGATGAGCTGCGTAGAGTGCGGGATTTCGTGAATGGCCGTGTCGAGCGTTCCTCCTCTCCTGAGTGAACTTTTGCCTCCCACGTTGGAGGCATCATCAGGCTGATCTCACTAGCTGTCCAGAAAGAGCAGCTCTTGAGGACAATTTTCAACCATCCAACCGTGAACACCTACATCAGTACATTGGTAAAAAATATAGAAATGAACTGCGAGCATCAGACGGTGACCCAGCGTTAACGGCCCGCGACCTCACCCTCGATGCTGTGTCCGTCGTTGCCAATCTTGACCTTCACTGGCTTCCCCCTGATGTCCTGGAGCACCTGGCCACTGGCCGTCAGGAGAATGTTCTTTTCCACGTCCACAATCTGCAGAGGAAACGCGACGGTAAACACAAGCACGGCAGCGACAGCGCCTGTACGATACAGCGTGAGGGGGTACAGCATTGCGAGTTCACACACACGGATGTAATCAAGGGTGGAATTGGAAACTATTCACTCCGGGAACTCAGCCGGGTCTGCCGTTTCCATTAAAGCGAGGGTCTCGGGGATGCTCCGCCAGAAAATGTTGAGTTTATGAGAATGCGTTTCCTGCATTTCTGATAACCATCTAATTTAAGACCATAATATATAAAACCCCCAATCTTACCCCCAAAGGTGCAATGAAGAGTTAATGTTTTAGGTGATATTATCAAGGAGGATATACATAAGCAATAGCTGGCATATAACATCGAATCTATTACTGAGAATTCGATTTAATATCAATTATAAATCCTACGGTATTGTGGTATGGTATGGTGGCGTGTGCTCAATAGTCACCAGTTACACCCCTGGATGTGGTAGCGTTGATATCTGTAAACTAATAATAATCATACAATTCATAACGCGCGCAAAACGACGGACTACTGCAGAGTTGTATGAAGGTAATGGTGCTGTGGACACTTCAGAAGCGGCGCACATCTAAAGTTGAGTTTATTTAAACTTTGAAGGTAAATGTAAACGCTCTTAAGATTTTCTCATTTAGCAGACAACGGAGGGAGTGGCGGTGTTAGCACACTGAGTTATAAAACCGGTGACCCCAAGTCTGACCGCCGACCGCCGACTAGCGTCGGTGATGATGGAAATCAGAAGCAGTCACGACCTCCCCACTCAATTCAAGGTTCGATTATTTATTTTAGGGTGTGTGCTAAAATTACCGGCCACTAATTTACAGCCTGTTGTCACCGCTGGGTAAAGGCATCCATCCGGTAGAGGTTGGCATGTTATTAAAATAAAAAGTGAAAAACCTTGTAAGTGTAGGCGTTCGCGTCGTTATAATGATCTATTGTCCTCCCTTAATGTAGTAAAGAATGCAAATTATTAATTTGCATCAAGGAACGCCAAAAGTCTATTATGTCCGAGTTCACCTTAGAGGTCATCTGGGCAGTCATAAACGTTGCCAGTCTCCCAAATTGGCAATTTAACAGCTCAGCTACAGAGCGTGAAAATTATATTGCCTCTTCGTGGTTCACACTGCTTGGGCCAAATAAAAAACACGTCGGTGCAAAAGTTTTATTTTTTATTTTGTGTCAACTTGAGCCAAGCACTTCAAACACTTCGCTCAACTCTCATCTGCTGCAGAACGATTCCACACGTTGGCTATTAAACCCAGATTCAAACTCGGGTCTCTAGCAACATTATCAGCTCGTAACCATTCGCATTGCGTCGCCAGCCTGGGGAGTTGACGCTGCCCATTACCACTCCGGAGGCCGATAAAATATGTACCACGTTTGTATGGAAGTCAACGGTGGTTTTCCTCAGGGTGAGTAGCCTCACCGTCGCCATAAGAATGTGGAATTCCCAGCACTGGCTCAGCTTTGTAATTATAATGATGTACTGATGTAGGATTTCACGGCTCGATGCATGATAGCTGCTTTTGAAATTACGTTGGGAGGCAAAACGTCGCGAAGGAGAGAGGGAGCGCTCGACACCGCTATCCTGAAAGAACAGCTTTGAAAAGCAAATATTAATAATAATATAATTTATAATGCGCGCCAATTCCACACCTAGTCAGAGTCGAGACACGGATATTGAGGCGTGGAAGAGATGGGCACGACCTCAAAGCTGATCGAGCAGGAAAATTACTTTTGAGCGTTTTAAATCGCCCATCGAAACCCGTCCATAGGCCAAAGCCCGCAATCCTCCGCCTCCTTGTGTGGAGGAGGATCGAACCCGGGACCTTCTTGCTGTAAGGCGGCGTTATCTCGGCGGAGCGATGGAATAAAGGACGGCGATTTACCCTCTCGCTGCCACCTCACAGCGAGAAGGTCCCGGGTTCGTATCCCAGCACGGGTGCCTTTCTGTGTGCAGTTTGCATGTTCTCTTCCCGTGTCTGCATGGGTTTTCGCCGGGCACTCCGGTTTTCCTCCCAAAGTCCAAAGACATGCTTTGCCCGACTAAAATTGCCCCCCAATTGCCCTGAGATGTTGTAACCTGCACAGGTTAATTGGCCTACTGACTAATTTGCCCCCGATGCCCTGTGATGGACCGGCGTCCCATCCTGGGCATAGCCCTGCCTTGTGCCCTGTGTCTGCCGGGATAGGCTCCGACTCACCGCAACCCTGCACAGGATTAAGCGGTTACTGACAGTGAATGAATGAATGAGAGGATTTACCCACTCCCTGCCGCCAGGCGCCTGGATGACCCTCAAGTGGTTTTTTCGTCTCGTGTCGCTGGTCGGCCGGACGGGCGTCGGCTGGAAGGGCCTCGCTCGGCCTGTGAAACGATCGTTATACCCGTTCATCACAACAGTCACCGCTTCATTCGCTTCGTTCATTATCGGAACGGAATTAACCCTCCGCACAGGGTCAAAGTGAGTCGGCACAGCCGAACTCGACCACATTTGCTAAACCGTTCGGAGGCTGAATGATTATTCCAACGAGAGAGTCGAAACTTTGCGAAGTAGACAGGAGGGACGCTCGATGTGGCTAACACGAAACAGCAGCTCTTAAGAGCAATTACTCAAGACATCCCTTTGAGATGTTCTAACTTGCTTTCCCTTCCTCGCTGAACACATGTTAAAAAGAGCTACATAGCTTAGCGGTTCCTTCCAGCTTAAATAAAAGCTGACTGACACAGGCAACACAAACAGCACTGCAGGTACAGGGCTCAAACCTGTCACTCTTCACGCAGGAGGAACGGGACTGGCAGGAGAGAGGACCAGAAGGGGATAGTGACCCTCTCTCCATGACCCCCGTGACCTCTCTAACCCAGCATATCCGCTCGTCTCTAATCCCTAGCGGAGCAACGCTGTCCGTTAGCTTTCCGATGTGTCGACGGGTTATACCGCGTCCTCCGGTTGTTCAGTACGACGTTTCGCTGCAGGTTCTGGAAGCTTCTTCAGGAACCGAATAGAGCTGCTCACTTTCTCAATAAACTCCCGCGACCCTCACCAGGACAAACGGTTTAGAAAATTAATGGATGGATGGATGGACTTTCTTAATTCAGTTCCTGAAGAAGCTCCCATAACCTAGAGTCAAACGTCCGACACCATACCGAACAACGCACGGTACGACCGGAACACACATCGGACAAAGGTTGTTTCGAGGGACAAAAAACGCGCGTCGCTGTTCCGGAGTAATCTTACCATTATGCGAACCGCGGTTTTCACCGGCGGTGGGCCTGTAATTCCTGCCGTTCGACGTATCGGTCGAAGGATTTGACGGCGCGAGAGGTCTTCCAGCGAAACGGCTCCGGGAGCCTTGCCACTGCGGTCTGGCCGGCTGTGATGACGATGACGACGGTGAAGAAGATGACGACGATAATGACGATGAGGGGTAGGACGGGTTTTGCCGGGCGGTTGAGGAGGGAGCGGCGCGGGAAGCTGAGGTCCCGGTAGTCCTCGAGGCGAACGGAGACAGTGACCTCGATGGATTCCGAGCGGCCGAACTCGACGACGACGACGACGATGATGATGGGGAAGAGACGTGCGGCTCATGCGGCGCTGGCAAATCGCCTCGCTCGTTGGAATACAGGCCGGAGGAAGAGTGCGGCCTGGTCGCTCTTTCCGAAGACGATTCTGCCGACCGTTGGGGCGACGTCGAACCTTTGGGGAACCTCTGGGAGTTTGAAGACGGAGGCGCAACCCTCGGCGACACGGAATCGGTCGATGTCACGGGCGCCGAGGAATACGCGCTGGAAGAGGGTGACGATGACCTCGATGACGAGGAGGCGCGCGAGGATTGCAGAGCGCTCGAAGGACTTCTGACGTTCGCAGCTTCCCCGGGGAGTTTGTTTCTCGCGTACGCCGGCGAGTGAGGAGGAGTCTGGCCGGAGCTGGAAGATGAATGGGTTCGCGAATTCGCCGATGGGCTTAGCGAGGTGCCGGCGTTCGGCTGCCGGTTGAATTTCGACGCCGATGCTTCTGAGGTGACGGACGCTGATCGCGAAGATGCTGCCGCGGCCGTTGCTGCCGCTGCTGATGTCGATGGCAACGATGCCGATGGGAATCGTGATGATGACGATGCAGTTCTGGGCAAATGTGACGCTGCTGAAACAGAATTAGATGACGATCTTGCCGAAGGCAATCTCGAGGATGGTGATAATGACGAGGAGGACGGCAGAGAATTCTGCGACGAGGCCGGTGACGGTTGTCGCGAATCTGAAGTTCGTTCGCTGAAGGAAACCGTCTCCGAGAAAGACGGGAAAATATCTCTGCTGTGCGGCGATGACGACGCGACTGGGGGTGGCACGGGCTCGTCAACCATCTCGTATTCCCGACTTCCGCCCCTCTGTGGTGACGAGGGCTGCGTCTGCGTAGACGACGAACCGAATCGGTTTTCCGTCGATGAGGCTGTCGACGGTTTGTTCGGCGCCGGCTGAGACGATCCGAGCCACGGCCTGGAGGAGGAAGACGATGAAGCGGGTGATGTTTGTCCGGGCCTCGAACCAATTCTTCTCGGAAACGCCGACTGGCCCGGTTGGATGATCCTCCTGCCTGGAGTGACAACCGCCGCCGATGTCTGCGGGGAAATGTGTTCTGCCGGCGGCCTGCTCGCTTCTGACGAAGCCGATGATGATGATGATGGAATCCTTGACTCCTGTCTAGGAGACGTCCGTGCATCTCTTAACTCTGGGGCAGCGGGAGAACGCCGCTCGTTCGGAGATTCGGGATCCGCGGCCGGCGGGGTGACGGCGCTTACAGCTGTCGGACGGAGGAAACACGCGTCGCGTCAGGCGGACAGAAAGTCAACGTCTTTTCCCGTGTCCGTGTCAAGACTCGCAACACGTTTCGATCAAATTCGGAGCAGGCAGCATGCGTGCGAGCGTGTGGGCAGGCGCGCGCGTGGAAATCTTGACAGCTGGCCATCCGTCGAGATAGGCGAAGCCGTTCTAGGTTGGTGAGTCACGTCGCATGCTCGGCCGGCACACCGACGACGGCGGGCAAAAGCATTAGGCATCTGCCGATGTTCGCATGCGTGCGGCACGGGGCCGCGGGTATAATTGCACAGCTGTCGCGCCGCGCAGAGACAACGGGATGCTGGCGGCCGAACAAACAAACCGGAGCGCGCGACCGTTACGGTTCTCGTTCCCGCCGCATCGACCGTTAGTTCGTCCGTGCTCTACGGGATGTGAAGCGAAAGCGTGCGGGTAAAGCCATGCCAGCGAGCGCCTCGAAAGGTCGGGTGCTACCGGCTCCCGCCCCGCCGACGCAAGCCAGACGGACGTCGCTGAGATGACAGCGGGATGGACAAGATGCGGGTGTTGACCTATAAGGAGAAGGACAGTGCGGTAGCTTCCACCATATACTAAGAAGAGGGGGGGCGGGCATTTAGAACGAAAGCGACAGGCGACATCGTTCCGCCGTTCATGCCGTTCATCGCGTTCCTTTTAACGCTCTCTCGCGGACGAGAGGGAAGGAGGCGCAGACATTCGCAAGGCGTTCCATCGGCGGCGCATTTGGCAGATCGACGGGAGACGCCGGCCGGCATGCCGCCTCCGCGCGCGTCGCCGCGCTTCGTGCGTCCGATCGGAGAAGTCGCACTCCTTACTTGATGGCAGCACAAGGCTCAGGGGCTTAGACAGCGGGCCCTGGCCGCGCCGGTTGGCGGCGCGGACGCGGAATATGTAGCGTTCGCCGGGCGAGAGGCCCTCTATCGTTCCCCGCGTCACGCCGCCGGGGAACGTGACCACTTTACCACTGAACGGCCGGAGAGCCGGCGTGTAGGACACTGTGTACTCTGCAAATGGGGGTGGAGGAGGAGGACATGGGGTGTGGGGTTGGGATGGGGGTGAGCGGGAGAGGCGTTTTACATCGGGGGAGGTCGAGGGAAGGTGGGAATGGAATGGGTGTCGGGGAGGTAGGGAGGTCGGGTGTTGGGACGGGGTGGGGGGGATGTCGTGTTGTTAGGACACTAAAGCGATGTGTAGCGGTTAGCGCGCCCGAGTTCGAATGCCGCTCACAGCAAACGCCGGCGACGATTTTCCAAACCGGTCTTGGGCCTCCGATAGGTCGACTCGTCCTCAAGTGAATACCTGGTGCGGTGTGTAAACATCGCCACTGGGGAGACGAAGGCGGCCGGGCGTGGTGCTGGCCACCCACCCCCCCATGTGTACCGTGCTGGCCTTCATAGGTAATACTCGCTAGCAACACTTGACCCGAGAGCCTGTTACGGCTATGCCGGGGATTTTTGTCTCTTTGAGGGGAGATGATGTGTTGTTTGTACATTGAGGCGGTGTGGGTTTTATCTGCTGCGTGGCGGCTTCACCTGCAGACAGGAGCGCCCGCGGGCTGTCCCAGAGCCGCCCTCAATAGCGCTTTACAGGCCACAATGTTGTCACGGAGGTCACGACCCAGATTATTGTTAAGTGCGGAACGTGTCGTGGCTCTTGCCTTGTTTGCTCAGGAATTAGTGTCGCTCGCGAGTACTTGTCAGACAACGCGCCAAGATTTTTACGTCGCTTCACCTCTAACCTTCCTTGAAATTGTTTGCTTGATTAACGTCCGCTGTTAATGCGGAAATCCCGCGTTTAGAGCCAGCTGCGGAAATCGACTCAACGACGCAACAACAGCTTATTCCGTCACCCTCCCATGAAATATAAAACATTTTGTCCCTGCATCTCAGTTGTGAATTTCACGAAAACATTTTACCGTGCCCAAAAATTACAACCTGAGTTACAAGTAGGATCGCACATCCTGATCCTTCTGGGTTGTATTGTTATTGTTGTTGTAGACTACTCTGCCTCTATATGTGCTGTCACTGTTATGTTTACCCGCAACAGCTGCACGTAATGCTTCACTGTCCTGTAAATAAATCACATCCGTCCGACTCGCCATCTGTATTTCAGTCGTGGTCATGTTTGCTGACAGACTATGACCACGTCTGCCGGCATTTGCCCAAATCTCATCAGATGTCGGACAGCTTGAAAGAAACACACCATCGCGGAGTGTTTTCATCGTTGGCACGGTCTTGGGTGGTTATTCCGTCACACCGCCCATGATGCTGCCATAGCGGTGTCACGGTGAGCTGCGATCCAGAAGTCGCTGATTTGATTCCATCTCCCGTCTCGGTGGTTCAAACGCTGTTCCAAGTTTCTTAACCTGCCCTCTCTCCGCTTCTGTACACTTGGCAGTTTTATCGGTACTGCGTAGTAAGTTAATTGGACGGTCGTGTGTGGTGGGGTTAAAGAGACAAGTGTGGGTATCCGCACGGGTGAAAGTTGCTTAAATATGTTGCTGGTACGGTTATATCACAATCCCGCTGTACTGTACTGGACACTTCGGTACTTTCTTACCGGTATACTATACTGTACCGGCTTACTTTCACGCTGCTACTCCCACCTCTTTCAAGATGTCTGGCCAGTGTTGGAGAGTAGGCCAAACACCCACTCGTGGGATTCTCTAGAACCGGCATTCTCAAGCGGTGGGTCACGACCCTCAGCGGGCTGCGTGCGCCACTTAGTGGTCCGTGGCGACCAGACCCGAGTGAGCTTTGAGGTGAAAAAGTTTGAAAACCGCTGCTCCAGAGCTTCCTCTAATAGAGGCGCTTCCGCCAGCAATGACGTGAGAAAGCAACTGCGTGGCTGCGCCTTTACCTGTTTGTTATTTTCGTGACGCGCGGCTCGGAGCTCGTACCTGTGACGCGTCCGTGCGTTTCTGTCGGCGGGGCCCAGAGCACGGACACGGAGGAGGGCGTGCCGGGTACCGTGTTCACTTCGAAGTCCTCGGGGGCCGACGTGGGCGCTGCGAAAACGGACACGCGCCACCGTCACGACGACGCTCGGCGGCGACAGACCCTTGTCTCGCGACACCGACGGAGATGACGGCGATCGGCCGAAATCAACCTGGTGGAGCAGCGGTAACATCCGCGCCTCACAGAACGAATGGTCTTGCCCGAGGAGGTAGAATTAGAACCACTGTGCCACTCAAGAGAGGGCCTCACAACTGGCCCGTGTGTTTACGTTATTGATTGTGAATAAGGAGACCCTACGTGGCATTCCGCCGCGGTATTCCTAACTTGGGACCCTCAGCCCTGAGCCTTGCAGGAACCTAATGGGCAGTCCTGCTGCCAATAGGAAACAGACAGTGGTACAGAATTACTTTTCCATTGGCATGAAACTTATGATGGCCGGGCTCCTGGCTTTCCATCACCAGAATGGAGCGAAAACCTTATCCGACGAAATGGATTGCATCATCGCGCCTCTCTCCGTCGGTCCTTCCTCCACAGTTATCTCAATGACTCTGAAGGACAATGGCCTGAAAAAATATCGCGCTGTTTGCCACTTTAGCTAATGCCTTGCCGTTAGTTATAACCAGAGGTAATGCACTATCTCCCGAAGTATCGGCTTGATTTGCGAGCGAGTAACTGCGGTGCGCGGAGGCGGAGGGGCGGCGGCGGGTGACTCAACCGCGCTGAATTACGGCGACAAAAAAACGGCGCAGGAGACGGGAGTCTCTCGCAGGTCGCCCGGCGAACGCTCCGTCTTCCCGGGTTAATTAAAAGAGACGATCTACATCCCTCGACCTTGCGTAGAGACGCGCCTGGGCATCGGTCTCGCGCGGACGCCGGCAAGGCCGGGCGAGTCGCCCTTCACGCTCCCCCGGCTGCTGATAGCCGCGCTCGGCCGGTTTGAAACGTTGACGCCCCCCCCCCCCCCGGGAATCAAACTTAATCGATTTCTCAAACGCGCGGAATGATGGTAAATAATGAGTCGGAATTGGGGGGGGTGGTTATCGATTCGGCAATGTGGGAACGTGGCGGAAACCTCGGGATGATCATTCTTGCCACCGTTGCACCGACTGTCCGCGTAAATCGTAAAATTGCTAAACTTGCGGTAATTTAGTCAGCAGGTCAATTAACCTATGCACCATCACGTCTTTGGACTGTGGGAGAAAACCGGAGTGCCCGGCGAAAACCCACGCGAACACGGGGGAGAACGTGCAAACTCCACACAGAAAGGCACCCGAGCCGGGATTCGAACCCGGGTTCCTTCTTGCTGTGAGGCGGCAGCGCTACTCACTGCGCCACCGTGTCACCCCGTATCGACATTATAATAATAATTTTACATTTATAACGCGCACCTATTCATTCAATGTCAAAGGTATTCATTCGACGAGAGAACGACTCAGAGGCGCGAGGAAAGCGCAGAGAGGCAGAGGAGGGCAGCCAGGCGGTTTGCTGGCGCCATATTGCCACACACTGCTTCCTATATATTACGATGTGCGATGGCAGAATTGACGCGGGACTATAACGCGCCTTCCCTTTCGGCAGGCCGTTTGTCCCGTAATGTGTTTCGATAGAAAATCGCTCAACTCTTTCCATAGCCTGTCACAACTCAATGCACGCATACGAGCGGCCGCTCGTTCGCTATAACCGCATCGAGCCGCTCCTCCTGCCCGCAGCTCACGGGACTCGGGGGTGCGCTGGAAGTGCGGGCTGCTCCAGCGGCCGTCGCGCTCGCCCTGCGACGCCCGGACTCCGAACTCGTAGGTTGTGGCCGGCTCCAGGTTCTCGACGGCGGCGCGCAGCTGCGACGCCGTCTGGTACTCGTAGGCGCCGTTCTCGCCCCGCTCGCGGTACCGCACCGTGTAGTACCTGCGGGGGTTACACGCGAGTCGCGGCGTCGTGAGCGCGGCGCGCCGTACCCCGTGCGGCGCCGGGGAAGCTTTGCGGGTTTACTTTTTTTTGGACTATCTCATTTGAAAAATGCGTGCAATGCTACGTGTAAATGTTTTTCTGTTGGTTGATTTCAATTTGGTTACTTATGAACCTTGTATATATATATATTAATTATTTTCAGAAATTCGAATGTTTGTTGCGTTGCAGGAATCCCGTAAAGAGCTTGCAAGCTCATTGGGTATTTGTCTGCTTCTTTTTATTC
>JAZEWU010000045.1:3546588-3570695 GCA_036362915.1 Geotria australis | reverse complement strand
GGGCGCTGGGCGGGTTGGGGGGGTTGGGGGGAGGCTTGCCATAACGGTCGATTGAGGACACCGTCTTCAGATAGACAGACTAATCCGCGCCTTCATCAAAAGCGATGACCAGCTGCCGTTTGGATTAAAACAAAATATTTAACAAACGACGACGTAATCCTATCGGCTGTATTCATCATTATTGTTGTTCTAATGCTGTAGCGTTGTCGCGGCTCGATGTGTGTATGAGAGCTGTTCCTGAATCGCAGGAATTCCGCTTCCAGAGCTTGCAAGCTCACGGGCTATTTTCTGCTGTAATAATACACATCTATCTATCTAGCTCTGTAAGTCTATAGCCACGCGATGGATATACGCAATTACATCTGAACTTGAAGATCACTTCCAAACTTATTTGCGAAACAGCTGTTCAATTTGCTCTGAGCGTAGCATTACGTTTGCATATCGAATCGTTGGTCCTTACCCAAACCCGAACTTAAGTGGGAACAAATGTTCGCTTGTAGCAACAGATATGAACTCCTCCCCACGGTATAAATGTTTGCCTAATATTTGTTCCTGGAAAGGAAAAATATGCGGGTGGAAACCAATATTAGTGTGGTGCGCTAATCCTGTACAGGGTTGCGGTGAGCCGGAGCCTATCCCGGCAGACACAGGGCGCAAGGCAGGGCTATACTCTGGATTGGACGCCAGTCCAGCACAGGGCACCGGGTGGTAATTTAGTCCGCAGGTCAATTAACCTATGCCGCGGTATGTCTTTGGACTGTGGGAGGAAACCGGAGCACCCGGCGCGAAAACCTTCGCAGATACGGGGAGAACGTGTAAACTCCACACAGAAAGGCACCCGAGCCGAGATTCGAACCCGGGTCCGTCTTGCTGTGAGGCGCCAACGCTACTCACCGCGCCACCGTGCTGCCCTAAGCCAAGGTGTATTTAGCTGAAATATAACCGTGGAAAGACGTTCCTGTTGAGCGAAAAAAGATTTATAGTATTACATGGGAATGTGGGCGGTGTGTGCGATGAGTGGAATTATGCAATTTATGATCTGGTTAATAAAGCCGTGAGCCACACTCCTGCTTGGCGCTTCGGTGCCACAACACAAACATCTGCACTTGCAGACAGAAACCCAACACGTTTTTCAATAACACCGCCGTAAAGAGGGTTAAATATATAGCAGGCGACGTTGTGAGACATGACCCAAAGCGTCGCCGATCACAGTACATATTTCCCCTCCATTATAAAGGCTTATTTTCCCGAAACGTGGCCTATTACGCTGTTAATCTCTAGGGAAATTCCATCCCGTTCTCGCTCGTGATGGTAATGTGTTGAGGAGCTGAATGCCAACGTCAAGGTCTGTCGGCCGTGAGAGGGCTTTAGCAGAGCGTTTGTGGGGGGGCAGTGTTATTGCAGAACGTGAGTTGAGTTTTTGTTATTTGTGCTCGCGGACCACTTCCAATGCAGCATCACACGTGGTTGTGCCATCAGACAGGACACAAATAGACAAAGTCTCCCGTGTAGTCTGAACAGACCGTACGGTCAAGTGCTGTTAGCTAACAGCATTTTGTGAAGGCTGGCACGGCACACGAGGGCGATGCTTGTCCGTCACAAAGACAAACATCACCCGTATACCCTTAACAGACCGTAGGGGTAAGTGCTGTTAGCTAGCAGCACCCGTGAAGGCCGGTACGGCACACTAGGCGGATGGGTGTCCAGCACAAAGACACACATCACCCGTATAACCTTAACAGACCTTAGGATCAAGTGCTGTTAGCTAGCAGCACGTGTAAAGCCAGCCAGCACCAGCACACACACGCACACACGGAGCGTGCCGTGTCAAAAGCACACGCGGGGAGAGAGGGAGGCAGGGCTTAGGCGCGCGACGCTCGACCTGCGGCGCCGTCAGCACGGTACACGGGATGACCCACGCCGTGGCTGTTGGAGGCGCTCACCAGCACAAAGTACACCTCCCCAGGCTCTGCATGCACGGGGTCGGCACAGCGCGCACGCACGCGTTACTGCCAGGGCAGCGACACCCCCCCTCCCCCAACCGCCACCCACCCCGCCTTCGCATCATAATAATACTTTTAATCCATCCATTGTCAGAAACCGCGTAATCCTGTACAGGGTTGCGGTGAGCCGGAGCCTATCCCGGCAGACGTAGGGCGTAAGGCAGGGGCTATCCTCCAGGATGGGATGACAGTCCGTCACAGGACACCGGAGGTAATTTAGTCCGCAAGTCAATTAACCTATGCAGCAGCATGTCTTTGGACTGTGGGAGGAAAACCTGAGTACCCGGCGAAAACCCCACGCGTACACGGGGAGAACCTTCGAACGCCACACACGAAATATACCCGGGCTGGGGTCGAACCCGACGTTTCTTGCTGTGAGGCGGCAGCGCTACTCACCGCTGTGCAACCGTGCGTGTCGCAACCCGTCTACAGACACAATTTGCCCCCGTTGTTGAGGTCACCGGAGGTCAGGGTGAGAAGGCGGCCCTAGTCGGGTTGCCACCTGTCCCGGTTCTCCCAGGATTGCCCCTCTCGTAGAGATGACCATCCTGGGAAATCTGTTTGACTTCCCAGGATTATTAAATCTCTCTTTGGGTAATAATACACCGCTCAAGGCGATGCGTTTACACGTAGTTATCCCGTCCACTGATATTCTGAGACGTCCTCCGCATCTAAGTGATGTGTTCCAGCTTTTTGAGATTTCTGGGATGGAAACCCTAAGCCCTCGTGGGAGCCCCGTGGTCATCTATCAGACGCGAGTCAATTAATCATGGTCAACCACTTGTGGGGCGTTTACGATTCAAGAGAAGGGGTAGTAGAGAGGGCCACTCTGCTAGCCACTATGGCAGGCTGACCCACACCTCATCCCCTCCCTCCCTCCTCCCCTCCCCCTCCCTCCCTCCCTCCTAGCTCCACTCCGTCCCGTTGCAGAAACGCAACACCAGTTAAATGTGCAAGCAATAAAGGGCCCTCACTGTACATTGTCAAATGGAGAAAATGGTAATTTGCAGATTTCATTGCTTACATTCTCGTAAAAATGATAATCGCTTTCCTAATAGTGGAATAAAACTTCCGATGTGAGCCGCATTTTTTTTTTAGATTCAGAAACTGCCGGCATTTTTATTTTTTTACGATACCAATGATACGATTGAAGTAAGAAAAAAAACGTGAAACGGCCGTAATATACGCTACCATCATTTACACTAGATTGCCCTTCTGTGCCGGCGGTAATCTGAGCGTTGCAAATGCTCGCGGTAAGATATTAATTCATATCTGTGCCGCAGTCGTAACGGTTCGAATGTGGCGCTATCATGTGCGCGGCATCGCCCCGTCGTCGGCTTAAATCCTGACAGTCGCATTAGCATAGCTTTTCCGCTTGAAACATAATTTAGAGGAATGCGCCGGTGGAGTATCCATCATTATAATCGTCAGGAAGCCCAGTCAGGAAGACCTTAATTGACTCCCTCTGCTTTGCCGGTGCGTTGGGCAACTAATTAAAGCGCGCTGATTGTGTCCAGAGGTACTGAGATGGCTCGATTCACGATGGTGGCTCCTCAACGCCTGATGATGCTTCCAACGTGGGAGGCGAAACTTCGCGAGAGAGAGCGCTCAGTGACACGGCTATCCAGAAAGAACAGCTCTGAAGAGCAACCATCGTGTCTAGAGGTATCAACATATTTTTTGTACGAAATTATAATTGAGAAATTGTTCCTAAGAGCTGCTCTTATTTCAGCACGGAATTGCACACTCCGCCTACAGAGTGAAGCGAAAACCCAACAGTTTATCTGCAATCAACTGTCAATAACATCAAAACGTCGGTGCCATCTTTTGAGGTAAGTGATGCATGTGCTCGCTCGTTTGCTCCAGCATATCGACGGGTGCACTTCACTTACACACTTTTTTCACATGACCTAAACTCATAAACAGAGCCTCACTTTATCTGCAATCGTTTGTGCGTGCATAGGCCAGCCATTCCACCCCCCTCCCACCGCCGTTCGCCAGCACGGTGTAATTATACATTAAATTCCGCTGTGGTCACCGAGGTGACGCGATGCCACGTTTTCGAAGCGAGCGTATTTATTTACACCGTGACCAGTCCCACTGATGTCCTCACAGTAACTTTACGCCCGCGGCTGGAGCTGCGTGTGCAGTTTGATGATTGGGGTCATGTGAAAAAAGACCCCCCCCTTCTCTCAGCGAGGCTCTATCAAGGCCAGAAATAGCACGGCAAGGAGGGAGTTGGCGTGGCTAGCACCACACCTGGCCCGTGCTGATATCCATACACAGCACCGGCTTACTGCCTGGGTGCAGTGTCATCCTCTGATGGGTTTGAACCACCGCGTTTTCACTGATGTTATACTGCGGTTAGAAATCTAACCCAGGTTTTCAGTCACATACAGCACGGGGCTACTGTTCCATCGCGTCCCTAAAGAGACGAAAGTCTGGAAATTGTTGTTTACGAGCGCGTGTTAAGACCGGTATACCATATGAGCTGATAGTGTGCGGCTAGAATCTTCACCGGTCACCTTTGTTTCGTCAATTTTATCTTCTACCATAGCGTGTGTCAAGTTGAGTCTGAACTGATCTAGGGGAGTCCCAGGACTGGTCCGATTGTGCCGGACTGGAAATTGAATTCAGGCCACCGGATTCATAGCACCGCACCGCCGCGTTACTAACCCAGAAACTCGAATTTAGATTCTTGGCCATGCCACGCAAACCACTGCACTAACAACTCCCCACTCTTGTCCTACAAAGATTCACCGTTTAGCCACACAAATTGTTGGAGCGAGCGCTGTTGGCGAGTGACCAGTATCGTTACATGGCTGTAGCAGAAACACAATAACCACATCTCGACACTAAGTGGCGGTGATGTCTCCACAGCGTTCGTGCCAGGCTCAGTACATTTTGAGGCCATCTTGTGTGGAAGGGCTCACTGCTGGCTAGGAGTCACAGGACGGACCCATGTGTTATGGATTAACTGACCGATATGACTGGCAGATGCGCCACCTGTGCTGCCCACATTGTCTGCACACAGCCAAAGATCCCCTGTATAGCCTCAACAGACGTTTGGGGCAAGTGGTTGGCCAAGCACCACCACCACGCCCGTCCGCCTTTGTCTCCCTAAGTACAATGTGTCACCACAGCAGGCAAGTTCAGACAATCCTCACCGAATTACTGATGCAGGTTTTAACAGCTCGATGCATGACAAAGCTGTTCTTTCGGGATATCCGTGTCTAGCGCTCCCCCTCTCTCTCCTTCGCGAAGGAGGGAGAGGGGGTTGGGGGATGCAGTGGATAGAGCACGATTGCGTGCCATTAATCCGATGGCCCGAATTCAACCATCACCAGTGTCGGTGGCTGTGAGCGACAATCACAACTTGGCCGTTCCGCCACGGGCAAAGCGCGCCAGCTACTACAACCACCGTTGCCCACACAGACAAAGATCCCCCGTATAGCCTTAACAGAGTGTAGGGTGGAGTTCCATTAGCGAGCACCACCTATGCAGGCCGACACGACACACACGGGGGAGGGGGGGGTGGGTGACCAGCACCACGCCCCCACACACACACTCGCGCGCAAAACCAGCGGGCACTACGCGGCCAGCCGTACCGACATCCCGGATGAGATGCGAGCGCTTCTCGGCGCCCAGACGCTCGTACTGAAGGCCCTTGAGAGCCTTGCCGAATGCCACAATGTAGTTATCCACGGGCCGCGTGGACTCGGCGTTGCGCGGGGGAAGCCACGACACGCGGAGGCCCTGCGCGCCGGGATTGAGCCGCACCTGCCGGGGCTTGAGCGGGTGCCCCGGCGGGAGGCCCCCTGTGGGCACGGCTGAGAGGGCAGCAGCCCCCGCCGCGGTCAGGGCAGTCGCACGCCGGGTTAAGCCACGACCGGGTTAATTCACGCATGGCGAGGGGATGGGGTTGTGAGACAGCGGGGCGTCCTAGCTGGACAGCAGCACCCCGAAGTTTTAAAAGGCTCCTCGATTGAGGGTCATCGTGGAAGAGCAGGTCGAATGTGACCCCTCTCTCTCTCTAGCGCGCGCTCCGAAGCGGAGATGCGTCTGCAAGCAGGGGCGTCCGCAGGCAATTGTAAGGGCTGCGCCTTTTTGCCAAACGGATACGGAGCTTCGTGGTAATGGTTGAAACCCAATGCTGTGTGGCAGTCCACTCGTTGCGCTCCACTGATTTGATAATTAAAGCCAGGGAGGGCATGGCTGTTTGTACTGCAACCAATTACGTGCCGACATTCAAATAGTTTGTTTTAACTTTTACATTTATTCTCAAGAGCTGCTCTTTCGGGATAGCAGTGTCGAGCTTGCCGCTTCCCGACACGGCTATCTCGACGGTGCAGCTCTTGAGAGCAGTTGTCACACATCGAGACGTGACATCCAACACCAAAACGTTTACATTTAACTATCAAGACAATTTGTTTGTCACGTTTAAAAAACAAGCGGAGCTGCAATAACCGAACGAAGGAATAGTGGGGCGTTCGGCATCGGGCTGCTGGTAAAACAGTCAAGGTTAAGGAACTTAATTCACAACAAGAGGGACCCCCTTCCAAATCTATAACAGCCCTCTAAAAAAGTGAATCCAGCCGTGAATCGCGTGTATCGTGCGGGTGTGTGGGTGAGCTGCTGGGGAGAGAAAAACGCGGTGACGAATGGGTTACAAGCAGTGGCTCAATGTACCGACGTAGGTTCGTCACGGCTCGATGTATGAGCGTTGCTCTCCACAGCTGCGCTTTCGGGATAGCCGCGTCGAGTTATCCTTTCATGTACTGATGTAGGTTTGTCACGGAAAACTGAAGGAATGTTGGAAAGCTTAAAGCCTTTAATTGCTGTGATTCGGCCTATTCTGGTCGAAGTAAAAAAAACATGGACATGCCCACATGCTCTAACCCAAAACAAACAAATTCTGAATCATACCATTGGTCAATGAAGCCTACGTTTAAAATGCAGTATTGAAACCCTATATTACTATAACCAGGTCTATGAAAAAAAATCATATTTTTTTTAAAATGATAATAATAATGCTAAACTTATTCCCTGGACAGTGTACCGGAGTGTTCCGGCTGCAATGAAGCAGAACCGGTGTTGACCAGTAAGTACCACGTGGTGTGTCGGTGGTCGTGAGTGAGTCACGCCGTGATGGGCAAAACAACCTCTGCCAGTGGCGCAATGTGAATGTTAAGTCAGTGGTCTTTGGGTCGCAAGGTGAGCGCTTTGTCGGTAACACGTTTGCAGTGCAGACACAGACACACAGCGCAGTAATCAGAGAGCACATGCGGAGACAGAGCTCAGCGAGGCAAGCATGCGGACTTTAATAAAGCAGCGAGCGAAGCAGAGGAGGAAGTCGGCAGGATGAAAGCCCCTTTAAAGTGATTCCTGGGATACACACACCGGGTTTGTCTGACCAACGTTTGGGATTAGGTGGGGTAGGGGAAGGGGGTGGACTGGGAGGGAGGGAGGGAATGTGCCATAGCAGAATGAGGCAGATACAACTTAACACCATTTTTGGAATTTTCTCCCCAGGATAAGTCATCGCGATTGTGCCACCGCGGCCGTTACGTTTAGAGACTAAAACCCATTGGGAAACTCTCGCACAGCATTGTAACCCTCGGTGTTGGAGGTGCGGCTCACGGAAGCGGATATCACAGAGCTACCTTTGAGAGTCCTCCAAGTGGCTTCCAGCCCACACACAGTAGAGGGCAGCACTTGTTCAACCATGCTGTCCATCATATGACATTCAAACTAATATTAATGTCAAATTAAAGGCAGTTTTATATATGTATTATACAATAGGGCTGAGCACGCGTCAGGTCACCGATAATCTCCTGGCATCTCATTATTATTGTTGACCGGCTCGGAGCTGATCGCATCACCGCCATCTAGCAATCAGCACAGATCAGTCCTATGCGACCGCAGGTCACCGTGCCAGTTAATAATAATAATGAGAGCACTTATAACGGGCCCTATAAGCAGCTAACGTCAATGGGATTTTTTCTGATACAGCCATGAATGAGTTGACTGGGCTGAAACTCTCAACTCGGGGCTGTTCAGAACCAGATTTAATCGCAGACAACTGCCTGGACGTGGATTCAAATCCAGCGTCTGAGCGCTGTCAGCTCAGCGCCATGGCATGTGAGCCGCCGCTCGTGCGTATCGTTCTTCACACCTATGGGTAGAGATCGCCCCCTCTTTACACCCTCTTGAGACAACAAGAGACACTGCTGTTGGCTGTGTCTGTGCGAGGTGGGGGTCGAGATTACTGCCTCACTTCTGGCCAGCGGAAATATAACGATAACGCCAGGAATAGAACCCGCGTTTCACAGCCCCGAGTCAAGTTCACGCGATAAGAGGCGACACCAAACGGTGACCGTCAAATTGGTGAGGTGAACGGCGGTGGCACAGCGCAATAAACTGGGCGCGTTAGACAGGGTGGGCCATAAATAACTGACACTTTTACGTTTAATGTAGAAATAAATATGTCAACAATTTCTGGCCCACCCTATATATATACGACTATACACATCCTACATCCACCAAGATGTCCAGCCAGCGGCACGTTACCCCGTTGCTATTTACACGTTACCCCGTTGTAAGGGACACGTTACCCGGTTGGCTAGGTCTGTGTTATCCCTTTACTGGGTGTACATTACAGCATTAGTCGGTGTACGTTACCCTGTTGCTGGGGGCACATTACCGCAAATACCCTCAAGAGGGACTCTCTAAACCTCCCTCTAGCGGTATCGGGCAGGGAGGTCGTTTGACCATACTTCACCAGTACAAGTTGGTGAGGTTGCGAAGCGGTACGACTGGGTCAGATATCACACCGGCTCTTGGTTGCAGCGTTAGAATTAAACGTTATTAATGAAGATATCGGCCGCCAATGATGTGCGCCGTGGGCCGGTAGGGAACTCAGGCGGCCGCGTTCACAAGGCAGTCCACTAGCCACTCACTCACTGTGCCACTGATTCACCCCAACAATACGGCCATCGCATGCAGTCCACAAGCATTTGTATACAGTATTAATAATCATAGAAAACACACATACGAGCTATTGATGTAGGTGTTCACGGCTCGATGCATGATAATTGCTTTTCAAAGGTGTTCTTTCGGGATGACCGTGTCGAGAGAGCGCGAGAGTGGGAGCGCTTGACACGGCTATCCCGAGAGAACAGCTTTTAAAAAGCAATTATCAACACGTACGATCATCGAAGTTCTTCATCCACATACCAAACACGTGCAGGCTGTCTTAAAAGTCTATGATGAAAAATTGTACAAATCTAACATTACGCGCACCACATGTTATCAAATCATTGACTAATTCGCTACAATGGTCTGTCTCTAGGTGGTTCTCATTCATGCCTTAAACGTTTATTTTTCCGACTGACAATCCGGACCTGTAAAAGTCACCGATGAGTGGTGGCGGCACTACGCTTCAGCAAATCAAGTTAAAGTTTCGTGCCCTAAGCTACTCAAGGGGTGCCGGATTAATGAAAAAAAAATTAGCTGCAATGTAAACATTCTCTCATCAAGTATCAGACCACATTGCCAACGTCCCCCACCTTTATCTCGTCTGCATCTCTGTCTTCTCTCTAAACTCAGCACATCTCTACAATCGTCTACATGTATCGTTAGCTCGCTTTCTATATCTCTACATCTCCATCTGTCATCTCACTATAACTGGATTAATTGAAAGCGTGGGTGACAGCGCATCCCAAACAACCGAGTGGACCAGCGAACACCACTGGCACCGAGTGTGGTCGACGTACCTCTTTCATCGGCCACACCGCACCCGAGCAGACCATGCCAAGCCAGCAAACACGCTAACACTCCCCGCATGGTTACCGTCCTCTTATCAGCTCATGGAGATTTCGAGCCTCTCTCCGGGATCACTGTCGGTCGCGGCCGCTTCGGATCGGGGGGGACGAAACTCGGATCCCCGCACGGGCTCGTTGCGAGCCAGCGGACTTTAAAAAAAAAAACCGATCTGGGCGGGAACACAGCTAGGATTGCACTGGGCTGCCGGAGTAGGGTTAGAAGAAAAAGGAGAAATAAAAAAAAACTTGGGGAGGAGGAGGGGGGGCGTTTTTAGGGACTGGGAGAGGCTTTCGGGTCGTCCCGTACTACAGAAATTCGCGAAGATCAGTTTTGGGGGAATTTTTGTTTCCAAAAAGTTTTGGGCGGGGTGCAAGCCGCTTTGCATGGCGAGCCTTTTGGCCGAGAGCCACACCGAGCCGAGGGCACGTGCGCGGCTCGCGAAGTGTGAAGGCGGGCGGCTCCGCGGTCGCCTCTAACTTTCAATCGGACGCCGAGCTGCCAACGAGCGATTAATTCCGCCGCCGCCCGTCGCAGCGCGCCACGACGGCAGAACTTTGCACGCTTGCTCGCGTTGCCTCGCCGCCAGCCGAGACGCGGGCGTGCCAGCGGAGACGGTGGGCACCGGTGATGGATGTTCCCCTCCCCGTGCTGCGCCTGGCAGACCTGCATACCTGCAGAAGCCTACGTATCCAAAAAAAAGTCTCCCTGCGCTCTGCGGTATGCCTTAGAGGAGGAATGCGCGCTGTTGACTTTGAAATTAGAATCCGCCAATCGTACCGGAAGCTTTATTTATTTTGTTCACGGGACCGATTTAATGCCATATATTTTTTGTTCATATATTTTCCTTTTGTTGGTAAAAGAGGGGCGGGGGTGGGGGAACTCGCTACAAACTGTTCTCCATCCAAGAGGTCACAGTTGAGTGCCCGCTGTGTGGATTCTCCTGGCGAAGCTACACCTCTGATGAACACGATCAAGCGCCGTGCCGGCCGAGCTAATTAAAAACATGACTCCGGTTAAATCCTTTTCTCTTAACGGCTTCTGTTGTGTGCGTGATTGCGCAGAGGTGGCAATTAAAGCTCACCTGCAGCTCCCTCTGCGATCGCGAGTACCCTCGTGTGTCTTCATAATAAATGTGTGTTGCTAAATCAGCTCGCTTTATACTTCACCGCTATTGATTGGGAGGGCCTCGAGGCTCGGAGCGCCCCGCGTTTCAACTCTCGTCGTTCTTCATTTCCCATGCACGCGTCCTGATTAATTATCAATGGGCGAGATGAATGGATAGGGCTTCCTAATAATAACAGGGACCGTATCGATTGGCGCCACTGCACTGCTAGCTTGCACGCTGTGGTTAGGAATCGAGGTGGGTGATGAATTAGTTTAGAGGCAATGCCGTGCGTAGAGCGCAAATACACACGCTGGAGGCACCGTGAGCGTTGTTGTAGTCGACTAGGCAATGCACGAACAATAATGTAGAGAATTGAGGGACCCAGACTTGCCATGGATATTGTTATTATTGTCAGAAGACAATCACCAAATAGGAATCCAGCAGAAAGGAAGAGCTGGAATCTGTTGCTGAGGAAAGGAATGTCTGGTCCACTCTCCTTGGACTGCTGCCACCGCGATCCTCACCAGGACAAGCGGTTTAGAAAATGGACGGATGGATGGATCTTTAAAAAGAATAACGCCGAAACCCCGAAGAGACTAAAAAAATTAGGGCATTAAGTTGCCCAACGAAGCAAGCTGGCTGCAGGTCCATCAACCAGACCGTTCATCAGCCTGCAACCATTCCTCCAAGCCCAGTAGCGGCGTATCTATCACACAAGGGGAGTTATTTATGTAATCAATTAGGTTCTCCGCCTACAGTTCACAACATGGAACATTAATACAGTTAAACAATGTATACGCGGCTAAGGACACGTCTGTGACCTTGCCAGCATGGGCGGCACCGTTATTGGGCATGTCGGGGGCGGTTGGCAATAGTATGGTAATGTAGTTGGCATGGGCCCTCGTGTCAGAAATTGAGAGATGAGATGCCTCCACGCAAATGCAATTTTACCCCTCTTCATAGCCCAGCGTCTGGGACTTTTCAACTTGCGCAACAGCTATGGGGGGGGGGGGTGCGCTATCTGGACAGAGGGCATTTCATTAATTGCACCAGACCTGCGGGCACTGCCTATGCTTGTGTAACGTACGAGATACGGTACTGAATCCATAACGGGGCATCCAAGTTACCCTGACAGCTCATTGAAATGTGTATACAGCCCTTTCATGGAGTCTGGTTGCCCTCTAGTGGCGTTACACTCACCGCAGCAAATATGATTCAATTTGTGATGTTTTGAGCGATGTTGTGGCTGAGTGCTGTCGCCTCACAGCAAGAAGCACTTGGTTTGATTCCCGGCTCGGGTGAACTTTTTATGTAGTGTTTGCGGGTTTTGGCCGGGCATCCCGGTGTCCTCGGACAGTTCAAAGACATGGACTAAATTGTCCGCGGTGCCTTGTGATTGACTGGCGTTCCGTCCTGGGTATAGCGCTGCCTTGTGCCCTGTGTCTGCCGGGATAGGCGCCTGCTCATCACAACCCTGTACAGGATTAAATGGTTTCTGGCCATTAATGAAACAATGATAGTGAATTAATGCAGTGACACTGGTTTCGAAAATTAAGTTGCGTTGGGCTAAGACACGTGGCTGGAAGGTATTGTGGCACCGTGGTCATCATCATCATCCGAAACCGCTTAATCCTGTACAGGGTTGCGGTGAGCCGGAGCCTATCCCGGCAGACACATGGCGCAAGGCAGGGCTATACCCAGGCCAGGACGCCAGTCCATCACAGGACAGCTGGGGCAATTTAATCCGCAGGCTAATTAACCTATGCAGCAGCATGTCTTTGGACTGTGGGAGGAAACCGGAGTGCCGGGCGAAACCTCACGCGGACACGGGGAGAACACGCAAACTCCACACAGAAAGGCACCCGGGCCGGGATTCGAACCGGGGACAGGCTTTTTGCCTGTGAGGCGGCAGCGTAACTCACCGCTACGCCACCGTGGTCGCGACTAACGGAAAGTGACAGAGCGCGCCGCAAGGCTCAATAGCAAGTTAGCGGCACCTATTGGACGAGTTTTCCGCGTGTCTTACAATCCACCCCAGTTGTCTTTGGTTCCGACCATCTCCGGCAACGGTTGCTGCTGTTGCCCCACCGTCCCCCGGGTGTTGTGGTTACAACGTGTTGAAGAAGGGAATTCCATGTTGCGCCGAGACGTTTCGTGGTGACGCCCGACGTCACGCCAGAGGGGGTATCCCCGGCTCGCCCCGAGGGCACCGCAGCTCATGAAGCCGCAGGTTCTACGGTGACTATCGCCGCCGGGCGCAACGGTACGTATCACAGCATCTCTGCGTGTCTCCTCTATTCCACCTCTGTCCTCCTTCCTCCTCCTGCGAATGCTCGTCTTGAGAAGACCCGAGGCGTCGTGGTCCGGGTTCGTCGCCCGCAGCGAACCGTTGTCATGTTTACGCGCGAGCGTCACGACGGGCCTAGCTTGGCGGGAAGGCCTTACGACTTTCCTGGCTCGCTTGCCCGGCCGAGGTGGTCTCCTCTCCCGCCGCCGTGGAAGCCCCGGTGTGGCTAAGATGAGCCGGTCTCCGTGTTCTGAATAGGCGCGAATGGGAATGGCTTCGGAGTTGTTATCGCGGTTGTATCAAGAGGCGATTGCGTACTGGCGGAATCGGACATCACAGAGGACCTCTAACGGGGAGATGGAGCGATTGAATCCGATCTTCCCGATTGACCATGGCTGTTAATACATTTTAGTGACCATTGCTATGCCGTGGGATTTTCTAAATGTTTGGGTTACTTTTGAGATGGGACCGTCATTATCGTACGTCAGTACCCACTTAATCCTGTGCAGGGTTGCGGTGAGCCGGAGCCTGTCCCGGCAGACACAGGGCGCAAGGCAGGGCTATACCCAGGGTGCGACGCCAGTCCATCGCAGGACACCGGGGGCGATTGAACCTCTACAGCACCATGTATTTGGTCTATCCCGACAGAGGACCCAATGCAGGGTTATACCCTGAGCGGTACGCCAATCCATCACAGGGCGCCAGGGCAATTTACTCAGAGCAGTTAACCAGGCCGCGGCAGCCTGTCTTTGGACTGTAGGAGGAAACCGGAATACTCGGCGAAAACCGACACGGAAGAACATGCAAACTCCACACAGAAAGGCACCCGTGCCTCCGAATCGAACCCAGGAACTTCGCGCCGGACTGTCTTAATGTCGTGAAATTCATCGTGTACTGTATAATCCATAGTTATTAACTGTTAATTAAAGTAAGTGGGAAGACGCAACCGAACAAGCAGAATGTTTGTGAACCCGTATGTTATTCAAGGCACATTTTTGGGATTTCTCAGGTACTTCCAATTACCTCCGACAGACTGGCAGGGCTATACCCAGGATGGGACGCTAGTCCAACGAATTGATTAGGGTAGATATGTGACGGTCAGACGTGTAACATATTACATGGAATTTCTAATGTTAAGCTGCCAATAGTGAAGTGCATTTGAAATGGCGGTAAAACAGTGGGTGCCCAGGTAACCCATGGCTGTGCCACTTGTTGTTAATGAACCACTTTATTGCTCACAGAGTAAACATCGGCTTGGTTTCGCACGGTTTTCCGTACACAGTGCCTCTGAGACCTTTGCCAAGCAGCGGAAGAACACAATGTAAAAGGCTAGTACAAAACGCATTTAAATTCCTCTAGAAATCACGTACAGTAAGTAGTCTGTTCGCCTGCAACTGCTTGGTCCGTGTGTGAGCGAGTAGTTGGGGAACAGGGCTCCCACATTTACAAGTGTGTAGGTTTTTGTCTGGTAATTGTTGTGATTTACTGCTATGATGATGTCAGTTCTTTAAAACTATGGCTGTGTTTATTACCAGTGACATATCATTGTGAATTTACCATCTCTTTTACATGAAACAGCATTTCACAATTGTAACGACCAATAATCATTCATTCATTCATCCATCCATTTTCTAAACCACTCGTCCTGGTGAGGGTCGCGGTGGCAGCAGTCCAAGGGAGGGAGATGATTTATACAATTATAGTGTATTAATAATTACTCATGTCTGCCTACGTGTGTGTGTGTGTGTGCGTGCAGGGGTGGATGAAACATGTTCAGCGCTTTTGCTAACTGCTGCAGCTGGGTTAAGTGGAAACGCAAGCCCATGAGGTAACGCACACCGTTGCTGGATCTATCGTTTACCTGCGGCACTGTATGTACGTGTAGCCCCGCTTGACTATCATGTAACACTGGATGCCTGCACACACCGTTCACCCCCTACTCATCCGTGAACTCTAACCATTTCGTAGTATCTGCCAAAGAGGTCTGTGTGTTTTATAAATGTATTGTAAATGTCTAGTAATTATTGGTTCATCCATTGACCGGAATTCGGACAACATAATCCATGGATGTGGTACCTACAGCTTTTATTAGGCCTGTGTCCAGGTCAATCTTACCACTTCGAAACTGCCTACAATTTATATTTATTCATTATTGCAAACATCTTCGCCGCACTAATCGGGTAATAGAAGACAATATTTTCAACCTGGCAACACTATATTTGAGGGTTAGTTTGTCCAGCCACACCAGTCACTGAAAGGGCCTCTTGAAGAGCCAACACAGGCCGGTAGTCACACACTTCTGATTACCGATACCTGTTATAACCTTCAAACCACAGCCGCATTTAGACAACCTACCAATCAGTCAAGACCTTACTTAAGGCCCGATTCTCCTTCAGGGATCGTTCTGTCACCATCTTACAATCTCACCCACATCCGGAAGAACAGAGTGGAACAACACAAACGTCCAAAATAAACACGCACTCTCAGAATAAACACCGCAATTCCTCGAAGACACTGGTGTACATTCGACCGCATCAGAACATCAACGGGCCAATACACACATCTTCATGAATGAAAGACAGGCCACATTGCGATCGTGGCCATGCAACCCAAACCCTGGACCATAAAGTAAACCACCATAGTCTGCGCTCTTTTAATGAAGGAATAGCAAACCATGACATTGGCATTTAGTGCCTGAACATCCAGTATTTGCATACACAAGAACAGAATGGTGGCATAAGTAACTGAAATGTGTTAATAATGTGTTTGTGCTTTGAAGTGCTCGATAAACATGCAATCCAACCTCTTGTGCAGGGATGTTACCTTGGTCATGCTTGGATTGGACAATGCTGGAAAAACTGCTGCTGTCAAGGGGCTACAAGGAGGTATACTTTAAGAACATTCAACCAGTTACATAATTCCCAATGTGAACGTCAGCGAATGAATAGAGAGAGCTGGTTTAATGTGAGCTGTGTATGCTTTTGCTGGCATTGACAACCAACACACAAACAATACACAAAGCAGCGCCAAGTGCTTAGAGACAACGGGCAATGTTTCCACAAGAGGGCCCTCTTTTAGCAACACAGTTGCCGAGCACCCGTCTAAAGCCCACAATCCCAAGCGACCAGCAGCAAACATCACTCTCGGTTGCAACAGATAAGTGTTAACACGTTTCTGGCATTGAGTAAGGTTATGAGATCGTGTGAAAAAGACAATTGGAGGAAATTACGAATTTTAAAAATTGTAAGGGTATGAGATATTGACCTGCAGTACAGTGGTGGAACATAGTACGCAGTGTTGTTAGTAACTAGTAGTCCATTTGCCTGTCACAGCTGAGTGCCGTCGTGCTAGGACCACTTTGCGGCTCAACGCTGTCTGATTATCGTTCTCTGTCGTTGTTGGTTTGTCGTTCTCTCCGCTGCCTTGTGCGGCGCTTTGTGGCCCTCGGATGGAAGGCTCTCTGTGGCTGCTACTGTTATTGTTTTGATTTTTCTGCTGTCTTTATGATCTATGTCCTATGGTTTATCGTGGTTGCTTGACTCTCAGTTTATCTGTCCTGATGTTACTGACATGCCGTTCTCTCCACAGCCTTGTGCAGCGCTTTGTGATCTTCGGGTGAAAGGCGCTCTATAAATGCTATTATTATTAAGCATTTTATTGCTTCTCAAAAATTTACAGAGGCCAAGAAGACATTATTCAAATTTTGTGTCCGTGGAACGAAATATTTTAGCTACTTCCTCTGTATTAGAGGTTTGCATCAGCAAAATATCTGTCATTTAAATATTGGACTTTTTAGACGTATTGCAAGCTTTTCACAGTATTTCTGCGAAACAACAATCCCCAATCCTGATTCAAAAACATGCGATGTAAACGGTCACATCCAGATGACCTCAAGAACATATAACTCCAACTAGCCAGCTTCTCCAACGCAGAAATATCTGTTTTGATAGTGCTCTTCAGAGCTGTTCTTTCAGGATAGCCGTGCCGAGCGCTCTCCATCCATCACTTGCGACGTTTCGCCTCCCACGTTGATGATGCGTCTAACGTGGGATGCGAAACGTTGCGAGGGAGAGCACTCGAAACGGCTGTCCCGAAGGAACAGCTCCGAAGTGCAACCATCATGAACCCAGCCGTGAAAACCCACATCAGTGCGACATCCTGTTTTGTTGTTATTTCCCCAACGCCGGATCAAAACAACACACGATGTCAACTCTCGCATCTAGACGACCTCAAGGACATCACCCCGACGGTGGGGTTCTCCAAGGCGGAGATGCGTTTCGGCCGCTTTAACGTCACCGTGTTCGACCTGGGCGGGGGGAAGCCCATCCGCGGCATCTGGCACAACTACCTGGCGGAGGCTCACGGCGTGGTCTTCGCAGTCGACTCGAGCGACGCCGAGCGGCTGCAAGAGGCCCACGAGACGCTGTCGGCCGTGCTGGTCGACCCCCGGGTCGCCGGGAAGCCCCTGCTCGTGTGAGTGTTTACACGCACACACGCACGACTGCGCGCGCGCGTTTGGTAACACACTCGCCGCGCGTTGCGACACCCCGCTAAACTGACCCTGGCGGTCGTTCGCGGACGGGCTAGTGCAGTACTAGCTCGCTAGGCCGCTGTCGCGCTAGCCGGCTCGGTCTTTGTCCGTGTTGATTGTGCCGGTTGTTATTGTAATGGTCATTATCAGCTGTGGTTTAGACACTACCGCGACCCTCACCAGGACAAGCGGTTCAGAAAATGGATGGGTTTAGACACTGCCGGATGCAGGCCTCATAAAGTTCCCGCCGCGATCTCTTACGGTCTTGCGATACAGTTATCCGATTAATAATATTTGTTTTTGCTCCAAGCGTTTTCTTCTTTGTAACCGTTAGCGTCATGTCGTGAAACGGAAATATGCATTCTGAACTGTTGTAGAGATGTGCATTATTTTACTATAGAGAACGGCCCACAGAAGTGAATGTCACAGAGGTATTCTACGAAACACAATTGTAATAATGGAGGTTTTCACGGCTTGATGTATGAGAATTGCTTTTAAGAGCTGCTCTGTCAGTATAGCCGTGTCGAACATCCTTCTATCTCCTTCGCGACGTCTTGCCACCCACGTTGGAGGCATCATCAGGCTTCTGGCTATGAAATACCTTAACATGACGTCTGTTGAACAAAGCAAAGGTCAGCATCTTCCTACCCACTCCATTCAAGAATGAATGTCATCACTTCACCATCAAGCCATTGTCTTTTTGGACAAATCAGGCAGTACGAAAGAGAGATGAAAAATAATTGATTTTGATGCTGAATCATTACAATTCATTAACTCCCAGGCAGAGTCATCCATGCGTGCCTAATTATGATTGTGTCTGCAGGAGAGGACATTAATTTATCTAGGTTACAATGCGCATAATACAGGGAGCTTGTTCGCACAATAGGTTTTTGACAGACCATACAAACACTTCGGAAGTATACAGTCAAGAACTTTAGTGGGAAGACAGGTTTTGCTGTGTGCAGGAACAGGTTTGTGTTAATGTATTACAAAAAGATTCGGACTTAAGAAAACCGCTCAAAAGAAACATGACTTTTAAATGCCGGTGCATGCAGAGAATGCTAGGAATTGGAGCAATGTTATGAATGTTTAGAAAAAGGACAGAGCAAAATGAAGCAATTTGTAGATGTCATATTGACGAGAAAGTTGCGATGGGTCAGATACAGTGGAGGTTAAGCCACCGAGAAATGCATCTAAGTGGTTCTCGACCAAAATAAAACCTCACGTCAGTGGCATGCTTTTAGTGATTGCTTCAAAAGGGATTCATCCCGCAGTAGATTGATCATGGTTGATTGATGACGATCGTGAGTTTACAAATAGTGTCAATTTAGCCACAGCAAACATGGGTATGGAGTCACAAGTTCTGTACGATGGTGGTTGGGATATTTATCAGCTACTTTGCATGTCCAACACCATCATTGCCAAGAAGTTGATGGGAGATTTGATTTTCTGCCTGCCCTTCACATGAAGTGATCCAAAGTCTTGCTTTGTGAGATTGGCAGGCATGCGAGTACAGGCTGATAACAAGAATGTTCCGCGCACATTTGGTCCTGACTTTGTTACTCTGTTTAAAGACATGTTTTCGTAGTTGAAGTGATAGGCGGATCATTGCGGTGATTATTAACTCGGCATGTGAAACTGAGCCAGTATGGCTGCGAGTAATTTAAGTGGTATCTGTCGTCTGGCACTGGGGCTCATGATCAACCCTGCAAAGGGCTGTAAGTTTTGCCATTTTGGGTGGCACGGTGGCGCGGTGAGTAGCTGCGGCTTCACAGAAAGAAGGATCGATCGTGGGTTTGATTCCCAGGTCGGGTACTTTTCTGGGTGGAGTTTGCCTGTTCTCCCCATGTCCGCTTGGGTTTTGGTCGTCACTTGCTTACCTCTCCTCGCTGGACAACCGTTAAAAATAGCTACATAGCTCAACGGTTTCTTTCAGCTTGGATAAAAGCTCACTGAATGACTGACATTTCATCTTGGCTCATGCCACTGCTGGGCCAAAGCCTCAGGACACCTTCCGATTGTGTCAATTGTTTGGGCGGCAGGGTGTCTATGCAGCGGTAACATCTCCACCTCACAGATAGAAGCTCCTGCCCGAGGTGGTTTGATTCCTGCCTTGGTCACCTTTCTGTGCAGAGTTTGTGTGTTCTCCGCCTGTTTTGCGTGGGTTTCCTCCCACAACTAAAAAGCACTCTGATTAATTGGCTAAAGCCAGCATAATATACAGGGACGCAGTGTCTGGCAGGTTGGCGCTGGCTGTCAAGTGTGGCTGCCTCCCCCCCACCTCTCTTTCCTGCAGTGCTTTGGGGGCTGGGTGATAGGTGCTATATAAATGTAATAAATTATTAGTACTATTTTACGTCACCAAGCTGGTCAGTGCAGTTTGTTAAAGGGTGGCCTACGACTCATTAATATATCACTTGTCACTGATGTTAACCATTGCCTAGAATCAAACTTAGGTCATGGGCGTTTACAGTACAGTGGGCCAACCACTCAACCCCCCAGATTTAGCTTCAAAAAGGGATGAAAGTTGGAATTGTTTCCTTCTTTACAACTTTATTCACACAATCGAAAAATTAATAGAAAATACAGTTACATATACTGTTAGCATCCTATTTACATAACGTTATGGTAAACCAAGCAATTCAGTACGAAAAAGGCATTTCCCTACCGGTGCTCATGTTGCACATTGCTCTTTAATTCACATAAACGGTTCCGTGTTTTGCGCTTTCTGAAGCCGAACCTGAGCAGTAGTAGTACGGGGTCAAATCGGTTGCATAAAAGAACGTTTTGGGAGAGAGAAAAAATACTGAATTGCTCTCAAGAGCCGATCTTTCAGGATGTCAATGTGGAGCGGAGATAAGCCATAAAAAACCTCCATCGATAAAGTTGATTTCAAATTTCTAGCTTAATTTCACGTGGTAATGCACAGCTGACGCGAGTTGAACTGGGGAGAAAAAAAAACATTTCCGCCTATTTCATTCATGTCAACGAATTTATTTTGCTGGGGCCAAACAAAATGATTAACAGCGAATGCCATCGCAGATTGATTTTTAAAAATATATATAGACATTTCAGTGGAAATAGTTGTGTACAATATTTGAACACAACATAACTACAATGCTGATAACTAGAAAGGGTACAAAAATACAGTGACGGTAAAAATAAATATATATGGCAAGAACTGGCAGCCTGTGTCGGAACCAGCCAACCCAATTAACTTGTGTTGTTGTTTGTAAATCTCTTATCAGAAGCTTAACGGTGTGTGAGGTCCACTTGGTGCACTCGCTTATTTTGCTTAAGCATAGCCCATAATTACGAACGTTAAGCAACTATTGCAATAATAATAAGTGATTATGAATATTTTCAGTGTTAAATATCCGAAGTTGGTAAATCTCAAATGTCTCGGTCCGTTCAAATTAATCAATTCGTTTCAATGCAGTGAATCTGCCGTTGGTGTGCTAAGCCAACAGAGCTGTGCTCAGAACGACTTATTACAAGTAGACAGGAATTATTTGCCTTTGCCGGTCTCTATTTAAACCTTTATTACAATTAATCTAAAAATATAATAGGCGACATCTTCATAGCATCTTTAATAAGGCAATGTTAAACAACGCAAAGCATACATGTGAAATGGACACTGAGGGAATTGAAGCTTCCAGTAAGGCTTAGCCAGTGTGTTTAATATTTTGATATTTTTTCTTTGTTTTTAGCATTTTATTTCCAAAAAATATATACATATATAATATTGTCTTCTACAAACATTAAACTGTTGATGTGATTTCAGTCAGACTGCATACAAATTCCTAGCATTGCACATTTACATAATCCTCTCTGTTAACAGTCAAGTTGACCTGGCAATAATTACTCTGCTCTTGAAAACACTTACGTCAACAACTACATCTTGCCACACTAGTCTTCCACCTACTTCCATACAGGAAATTGACTCACGTCGCCCGGCAAGCTTAACAGGCATCCAGTTTCCCATCGGCGGGCGAAGGAATTAGGCATCAACGTTTCTGCTCAAGATAAACATCGACGCAACGCGAGCAGCAGTAAAATGACAATTAAACGTAACACACGTACACGCTCGCGACACAAGTGTGGTCTTGCTGGTTAGGCCGCGTGTCGAGCATTTATTTAACGGAGCTTTTCCACACTACAGCGGGCACGTTCGCGAGTTGCGCTTCGACAACCCCTACGAATACCCGGGTGCAGTGCGTGGCGAATAACCTGGGAGACCACATTTGAAGTAACATATTCCCGCAGAAACCAGCCAGCGAACGCTTTAACAGCAAAAGCTTTCACGGAGCGAGTTAGGGTGTAAGTCAGCACGTTAGACAGGCAGATTCCGCAGCAATGTCAGTGAAGTGGCGGTGGGGGGGAGTCGGTGGCGCTATCCGATCTTCCGCGATTCGGCCGAACGCGTCGTTAGCGAAGGCGTGGCACGTTGTTAACTGTAGCAGCAACAGCAGCAGCAGCGCAACAGTTTCCGGAACGGGTTTCGGTTCTGGTACTTGATGGCCTTCTGGAAGGTTTCGTTGGCCTGCGCGACGTAGTCCTGCGTGTGGGTCACCGTGTTCTCGATGTTGTTAATCATCTCGCCCTGCTCCTCCACCAGCAGTGCCATCTGACGGCGAGCCGACGAATGGGGAGGGAAACAAAACGAACCGGCTGTTACTCCGCTCGCGAGACTATGAAAGTCGACAAAATGTTTCACGGGAATTGGCGCTTAAACAGTTGTCCAGCAGGGAGGGGTAAGCAAGTTACAACATCTCAGGGCACCTGGGGTAATTTTGTCTGGAGAGTTAACCTCGGCGGCACGGCTTTCGGGGGGCGGCACGGTGGCGTAGCGGTGAGTAGCGCTGCCGCCTCACAGCAACCAGGTCCCCGGGTTCGAATCCCGGGCTCGGGTGCCTTTCTGTGTGGAGTGTGCATGTTCCTCCCCGTGTCCGCCTGGGTTTTTGCCGGGTACTCCGGTTTCCTCCCAAAGTCCAAAGACATGCTGCTGCTTAGGTTAATTGTCCTGACTGAATTGGCCCCAGTGCCCTGTGACGGACCCTCGGTTTAGCGCTACCTTGCGCCCTGTGTCTGCCGGGATAGGCTGCGGCTCACCGGAACCCTGTACATGATTAAGCGCTTTCTAATAATAATTTTACATTTATAACGTGCACATTCATTCAATGTCGAAGATATTCATTCGACGAGAGAAGGACTCCAGCCAGGCGGTTTGCCGGCACCATATTGCCACACTGATTCCTATATATTATGATGTTATCGAATGAATGAAAGCACGGCTTTGAAGCATGGCTTTGGAGCATGGTCGTGCAGTATTAGGGTCGTGCGGCATTATGGTCGTGCAGAGTGAGGGTCGTGCAGAGTGAGGGTCGTGCAGGGTCAGGGTGGTGCAGCGTGAGGGTCGTGTACCGCGAGGGTCGTCGTGCAGCATTCGCGTCATGTAGCATTACGATCGTCGTGCGGCATCAGCGTCGTGCGGCTCGCACCTGCAGGAAGAGCTCGTGGACCTCGCGCAGCCGCTGCTCCAGCTTGAGCAGCTCCTGGTGCCGCTGCTCGATCTCGTTGAGGGCCGCCTTGGCGGAGCGCGTCTCCCCCAGGATGCCCATGGCGAACACCTCCCAGTTGCCCTGCTCGATGCGTTCCTCCAGCTCGGCGTCCGAAGCCGGCTGCGAACCCAGGATCTCCAGCTGCCGGGCGATGCGCCGCTTGCAGTTTTCGCGCTGCGCCAGTTCCGCCGCGTTGTACTCCAGCATCACCTGCGGGGGTCGCGACGTTTGTTTACTTTACTGTTTCTCGACGTTACAGGAAAGCTCGATTTAACGGACCTCTGTTCAGTGGACTTCGGATGCGGAAATATAAAATATTATTTTTTATTTTTAGTATTTTTGTTGCTCCTATTAGCTGTTTAACGGGGATCGTAATATTTGTTGTAAGATATGGTCATTACTCTGGATATAAGATCGCCATATAAACATCCAGTTTTAACGGACTTCTAGACACCCTTTCCCCCTATTAATCCATTAAATCGAGGTTTTACCGTATATTTGTAGAGGGGACGTGACAAACTACTGTAACCCCCAGCCAATCTTTGCCTCGTGGAAGGTTACTTCTTCTCATCTACTGTCCTCCATGGTCGGCAATTCCTACCCCTTGCATCCACGCTCTTGATCCCTAACTCCTGTTCAAATCCCGACCTCCAAACCTCTCTTTTTCTCCCGTCTGTTAATGTCTCAATTCCCATAAAACTATAAAAAGGGAACACAGAGGTTAGCCTCCTTTGTGCTGAACCCGACGACCTGAGTTTGATTCCCGACCTTGGCTAAAATCAGCATCGGTCACGAG
>JAZEWU010000045.1:3513190-3526088 GCA_036362915.1 Geotria australis | reverse complement strand
CTGCGCATGAAAACACGGCAAGCGTCCCTCATGACGTCGGGCTTTTTTTAATAAGAACTCTGCTATCACAGTGTAATGGTTATCAAGCTTAACTTGCAGTCTACAGCTTGCCGAATTGATCTATGGGTGCGGAATTTTAAACGATGCTCCGTCTTTATTAAATAATTGGCCCCACCGCCTCTATCCACCCTGCATTATAAATGGCTTCACCAGAATTTGCTCGATCAGTAGGCCGAATGGCCTGTCTGAAGTTCCTTTCACTCGAGGCAGTGGTGTGGGCAGGTAATTGCAGGGCTCCACCTTATATAACAACTACTTTTCAAACCGATTTTATAGCTGTGTAAATGGGGGTCAAGGTAGAAGCGTTCACGTCGCGATCCCTGTCAGGTAATACTTGGTGTTGCCTGCGAATTCTACCAAACACTTCGAGGCCCAGGAGCTGAAAGACAACGATGTCCAGAGGCTGACCATCGCGCTTCGAAGAATCGCAAAGAAGAAGCTGTGTAAATGAAGTGTGTTTTATCGTGTGCTGATGTTAAACCTGCTGGGCAGCTTCCCCCAGATCAAGGCTCATGTTTGTCTCAAGTTGAACACCTTATCTTCTGAAGCATACCATCGCTTGAACTTCAACTAACACGATTTGAAAGTTGTCTGCACTTCTTACGTAAAACGAGATCGCCTGTAAATGCAAATCAAACAACTCTATCTATCTCTACCTCTCTAGATGCATGTTTCCCATCGTATTTAAAGATGGCAGTACAGCAAGTGGGTTTGTGAACCTGTATGTGTGGACTATCACTATTGTCCCCTCGTATGTGTGGGTGTTTCCTGGGCGCTCCAGTTTCATCCCGCATGAAAAATATCCCAATGCAAATATCATTGTTATCATTAATGAGTGGACTAGTGGGGGTCAAGGTAGAAGCGTTCACGTCGCGATCCCTGTCAGGTAATACTTGGTATTGCCTGCAAATTCTACAAAACACTTCGAGGCCGAGCTGAAAGACAACGATGTCCAGAGGCTGACCATCGTGCTTCGAAGAATCGCAAAGAAGAAGAAGTGGACTAGTGCTACAATGTGCTGTGAACCTGGCCACCTAAGTTAAATTCCCAGGCATGGCTATCATCAGGGGCGAGTGATAGCCTGTTCACTTGTCTGTACCAACCCGCACTGACCATCACGGTGAAGTATGGTCGAATAACCCCCATTATTGACAGAGTATGATGAAGCCTATATCAAACAGTGGATTGACAAAGGGCTGTAGACATTATCACTTTATGGTTGCTCTTCAGAGCTGTTCTCTCTCCCTCGCGACGTTTCGCCTCCCACGTTGGAAGCCTGATGATGCTTCCAACGTGGGAGGCGAAACGTCGCGAGGGAGAGAGGGAGATCGCTCGACACGGCTATCCCGAAACAACAGCTCTGAGGAGCAACCCGCATGAGTCTCATCTCCTTGTCAGAAACCACATAAATCGAGCCGTGAAAACCCACATCACCACATTATTAATTTATTTATACAGTACGTTGAGATGCAATCACATTCATATATTATTTAAATAGAAATAGTTTTGCTTATGTTGTGTTTTGTAAAATATGTAACTACACTTCTATCACCGATGGTTATTCGCCAAGAATATGCCTGATCTCATCAGATATCGGAAGCCAAGCAGGTTTGAACGTGGATATCACTTGGATGGGTGATCACCATGCAACCCATGTTGCAGGGTGGCGCAGTGGTAACATCCGCGCCTCACAGAAAGAATGGTCTTGCCCGAGGCGGTTCGATTCCCGCCTTGGGCGCCTTTCTGTGTGGAGTTTGTGTGTTCTCCCCCTGTTCTGCGTGGGTTTTCTCCGAGTTCTCTGGTTTCCTCCCACAACTTAAAAAAAACCACTCATTAATTAGTTTGCCGATAACATCATAATACATAGGAAGCAGTGTGTGGCAATATGCTGCCGGCAAACCGCCTGGCTGCCTCCTCCGCATCTCTGCGCTTTCCTCGCGCCTCTGAGTCGTTCTCTCCTTGAATGAATACCTTTGACATTTAATTAATATGTGCGCGTTATAAATGTACAATTATTATCGTCATAGACTGGTGTGGGGCTACATGTGGTAGTCTTCAGAGGGCAGTAGTATGGTAAAATCCATTAAAGTCAACATCGCTCTGCCACCCCACCCCACCCCGGGCCACCGCCGCGCAGAACATCGACCGGATGAAGCGAGAGAAGGACGCGGCGAAGCGCAGCGCGAGCGCGCTCAACGGCGACGTGGCACCGCAGGAGAAGGCCGCGATGGCCGTGGGGAACGCATGCGACCCGGGGCCGCCCGGAGGCGACACGGGGCCAGCGCTGGGCAACACGTGGCACGCCCTGGGCGACACGGGGCCTGCCCTGGGCGACAGCGCGGACGAGGGAGGGCGCCCAGCGAGCGCGCGCCCGAAGCACTCGGAGGGCGACACGGACCGCGCCGACACGCCCAGCGCCGGTAACGGTCGCGATGCCGAAGCTCGCCCCCCCCCCGTTCGGTCGCCATATTACTTACATGCGCCAACTAATATGGTTTGCTGGTAGTCCTAATGAGTCCTTAGATGCTTTAGCAGAGTAATCAATCACTTAAATAGGGCGGCACGGTGGTGCAGTGAGTAGTGCTGCTGCCTCACAGCAAGAAGGGACTGGGGTCGATTTCCGGCTCGAGTACCTTTGAGTGTGGAGTTTGTATATTCTACTATTGCCCCTGGTGCCCTGAGATGTTGTAATTTACTTACCGCTCCCTGCTGGACAACAGTTAAAAAAGATACACAGCTCAAAGCTTCTTTCCAGGCTAAATAAGGTGATGACAGACTGACGTTTCATCTGGACTCATGCCACTGCTAGATGAAAGTCTCAGGACACCTTCCGATCTTAGTCACCTGTTGTGCGGCAGCGTGTCTATGCGGCAGGAACATCTGCGCCTCACAGAATATGTAAAGCTGGGAGATCCAGTTATTTAATTCATCAATCACTTGTAACATTCTCTTAAAGTTTGAACTACATGACAAGAATTTAACATCAAAATTTGCTAACATAAGCACATTTTACGTTTCCTTTTGGTTTTTGACACGATAGTTTTTTATTGTCTTCATGCCGAAGTGTCCCGGACACATCCTAACCAATCGGTGCTCACGAAGCACATGCGTAGAACATCTGCTCAACATTTCCAACGTCGTGCATTAAAGAGACTCAAAGTACGGCGCGATGGAAACGACCAACGCCCAAGTCAGCAGAGTGTATTTTTTTGTGACGTTCGACAGGCGTCGACGAGAAGCCCAAAAAGAAACGCAAGAAGGTGAAACGGAACAAGGTGGAGCCCGCGAACCAGGAGGAGCACACGGAGGGTGGCACCGCCGCCTCCACGACCACAACTACCTCTGCGGGTCAGCGGCGCCGCACCCACACCCGGTCACGGGACATTGCGTTCGAAGCAGACCCATGATGCCGCCGCGTAGCATTACACCTCGGGGTAGATGGGTGAACGCGGCTGAGAAAATGGTAACGGGTGTCGCCTGCTCCTAAAGGTCACGACATCGTGGTGCACTCGGAAAGTTTAGCGGCGTTTGTCACGAGCGGTCGTCACCGGCGATTGCCGGAGGCATCGGCACTGACCGGCGTGGTGACGTACGGGGCAAATAACTCCCCTCGACCCACGCGTCGTGGGGAGCTCCTCACCCAGAAGTGGATTGACGAAAGAGACGTACACTCGGAATTCAACCCTTGAGGATGCTTCCAGCGTGGGAGGCCAAACGTCACGAGGGAGAGATAAAGAGAGCGCTCGATACGGCTATCCCGAAAGAACAGCTTTGAATCGAGCCGTGAATACCTACATCACTACGAAACACAGTTTGTAATGAACAGTATGAATTCGCTTGCCCAGATTGTGACGAATCTGAACACTGCCCCCCATGGCAGGCAACTAAGATGGCAGCTTGGAATCAGATCGCAGACAGGTGACGGAACGACTCGAGGCTCCGTGCTCTGTAGACTCAGCGTCGTTTCACGAAACACAGTTTTTCAGCGCTGTTTTAAATGACGAGACGGGGGTCAAGGTAGAAGCGTTCACGTCGCGATCCCTGTCAGGTAGTACTTGGTATTGCCTGCGAATTCTACCAAACACTTCGAAGCCAAGCTGAAAGACGACCATGTCCAGAAGCTAGCCATCGTGCTTCGAAGAATCGCAAAGAAGAAGAAGAATGACGAGACCACAACTCTCTCTACCATGCCGAGTGTTCACATATGCACTCTGCTGGCGACAATTACGTTCAGATTGCCCAGGCGGATCGCGGCCTTTACCCGTTGGATGTCGCTAGAAACTGGCCAGTTTGTCTCGTGGCCTGCGTCCTTAGTTAAACGACACAATATCATTCCATGGCAATGGGCAGCACAAGTCTGTTGCTAATAAGAAAATACCAATTTACCTCTCAAGTTACAGCTTTGTGGTTCCTCCGTTGGTCGCCGCTATGACGGGAAAGCACTGGTGTTTGCCTTCATCCTGCTTAACACCGCCCCCTTCTGATAGGCAGGATGTGCCAGTGCAGTATTCCACTGTGTGCCTGAAACCACAGCCTCTCACCACGCATCACCACAGCCTATTTTAATGAAGCCTTGGCCAAGAAATGTTTGTTTAATGGACAAGAAGAAAACATTCATTAGTAAATATTCTGTAATAGAAAGTATAGCACTTGCACTGCACTCCCAAGGCTCCTATGAATTAATTAATTGTCTAGAAAAATGCTTAGGGTAGTATTTTTACTCTTGTCCTACATTATTATGAGTAAGTAGTACAGTATTATTATCATAGTATTAATTTAATAAATCTTCTATAAACGTATGCTGCCAGACGTCTTCAGGCCAGAAGGTAACACAGGTTGTTGTTGTGCATTTCGTTGCCCAACAGACGTTCGGGGACGACCACTGCCACCACTGGTCCTGCGTCCCATTCCCAACAGCGAGTCGAGTGACATTCTCAACTGACCGACCGACCAAGTGACATCACGGACAAACGTCTGGGAACTCATTAGGAGCATCAACAAACCACCCAAGTCGGCACGTGAAGATGAGTCTCTATCTTTGGAGCGGGCATATCTTATGATTCAAGTCACTGATTGTCGGTCCAGTTATCAGTGTGATTACTCGACTATTTGAGCAACACGAAGATCGTTGGGAATAACAGTCTAACCTTTGTTTCTGCGTGTGCCTCTTAACGAAAGGTGATGAATGGGTTTCAATGTCGCCAGCATCACTGGCTTCGTCACGCTGTGTGGAGCTTGTACGGGGCTTCCTGCCTTCGGGAAGTAGGATGTGGTCTGCCGTTTCTAAAGAGGCACAGGCTATCGCCACGAAACAAGTAGCCGAATGCAAATAATCCCAGTAATCGACTAATCATACCAGCTCTAATCATGTGTTTGCATCACTATATCAGTAATACCAGCAACTTGCTTTTCTCGATATCAAGAACACTGGGTAAAAACGTAAAATACTGTAAAGTCAAGCTGCTCGGTAAGATTTTTTTCTAATTGGCGCATCTTGGCTAAGATACGGAATTTTATTCGATCAGTGGAACACGTTGATTTTAAGCTGCAATATAAAAAGACAACACTAGTTTGGTGCACTTGGTACTATCGGACCAGAAAAACATAGACACTAAAAACCAGCGAATGACCAAACTGCATATTGAGAACATTTCCACTAGTCTACTAACATTTTATATCTTGATAAAGACTCGCACGGTTTCAAAAGAGATTGCTACCTTTGTTATGATTTATTTTATTCATACCTAATGGACAATGTATGTTTCCGCAAGAAAGGAGAGTATGTTATTTAACACGATGGCAAATGCTGTCGCACGAGGATGAAAGAAAACTGTACGTGATAAAAAAAATTGACTACAGGACTTCACAAACAACCATGCCTTGCAAGGAACCGTAAGGTGCTCCTGAACAAAACACGTACCACAGCGTTGCACTGCGCTCATTCTGCTTCATGATGATGATACGAATTTAGCACGTTTGGTATTCTTGCCTTAGTTATAGTGTACTGCTGTCACAGACCGATAAAGTCGGCGAATCCGATCAGCTGGCTCAGTGGTTGAGTGAGCGGCAGAGGCATTTGCAGACATTTTTTTCTAATTTGGAAAATTTTCACCATCAAACTGGCACCCATGACCTACTCTTTTTTTAAATAATCCTTAACGTCTGCTGCAAAGCGGACAGGTACATATTTATGGTTAATACACATGCGGTATTTACCAGGGTGACCACTGGACTTGAACTGAAATCCGCTGCAACAAGCTGCAAAATTCCCTAACACTCAGGCACGTCACCACCCTAAGCAGCTTAATGTGTTGTCATAAACTCTAAATGTTCTGGGGGAGGACCCCTAAAACCCTGCTCTAAAGGGGTCTCGGACCTGGGTGAATTCCCACAGTGAATTCATTCCTGAACGCAGTGTCTTAAAACTGTTACACGATAGCTGCGTGCAGCCCCTTACAACCAAAAGGCAATGTTAATTTTAACCAAGTGCAGATGTATTTCATTCATTCATTCATTTTCAGAAACCGCTTAATCCTATACAGGGTCGCGGTGAGCCGGAGCCTATCCCGGCAGACACAGGGCGCAAGGCAGGGGAACACCGAGGATGGGACGCCAGTCCATCACAGGGCACCGGGGGCAATTTAGTCCGCAGGCCAATTAACCTATGCATGTTTTTGGACTGTGGGAGGAAACCGGAGCGCCCGGCGAAAACCCACGCGGACACGGGGAGAACATGCAAACTCCACACAGAAAGGCACCCCGAGCCGAGATTCGAACCCGGGACCTTCTTGCTGTGAGGCGGAAGCGCTAACCACTACGCCACCGTGCCGCCCCAGATGTATTTCATTCTTGTAAAACCAATATGGGTCATTTTGTATGCTGTTATGTGTGTCTTGTAAGGAGCCTATGTAAGGTGATATCAAAGTCATGGATTGATGTCAGTTCATTGTTTTTTGTGGTTTGAAGTGAGAACTAAAAAAAAACCAACTCGACCACGTAAAGTATTAGCACTGCTTAAAATGTAAAAACATGTAGCTGGTGATGTTTTCGGTCCAGGTACTTCTACAGAGCAGATGGAGACAGTTGGGATAACTGTAGATCGCACTTTACACAATAAGAACCTGACAAAATTAGATTTATTGTCATCTCTTTCGTGATTGTGATATCAGCCTCGTGCCGTGGGAAATACAATCCGTCCAGAAATCCTGCAGCACAGTGCACAAAGGGGCGGCGTGGACAGGACCACGCCTCGACACCATTGTCTCCCCAATGCTGAGATTTTTACCCGGCACCAGGTATCCATCGAGGCTTGATTCGACCGAGCGGAGGCCCAAGACCGCGTCCAGTTGTCACTTGACACTCATATTAGCCGTGGTAATTCGTGAATGTCTCTCATTTCCCCCGTCCAACTCCTTTACGGAGGCCAATAGGTCAACAAACCTCTCGGAGCAGTTCTGCACTGTCAGCAATCTTATTCCATCTGTCGGTGATGTTTAATAATAGTGAACTACTCATTTGTCTAATGAAAACGATGTATTAACGCTCTCAGAATGACCCAGTTTCCACAAATCCCCAGGAGAAAGTGCGATCTCTGCCACTCGGTTTTGAAGAACGACTGCCTCCTGAAACGTGAGCTTGCTATGTAAAGCTCCTTGACAAGGCATTGTTAACGATTGGTGTGTGTTTTTTTTAGTATTTTTTGCGTTGCCCTTTCGCACAACGGCCAATGCAGTCCCTTATGTTGTATTTGTGATCTTGAACGAGAAATATCGACATGCTACAGAACAACCCGCTGGTTAACACAGTACATTCACAAGCCAAGGCCTTGGAACATTCTTAAGACTATTATTAAAGTAAAGGGGATCCATCTATAGATACCTGACTAAAATTATATTTTGAAAGTAAACATTTTATTTCAATTGCTTTCAACGTCTCCCACCAATTTCTAGCTACGTGTTACAGTATTCACTGTTCCTCCCATTAATTTAAGACAAACGTTTTGGAGCGCATATTATAAACCAGCAGGCGTGTTTGACACCAGAATTCTATAACTGTATTGATACCAGGCACAGGATAGTATGAGCGTTGTACTTTCCGGAGCATCTAATGAACGGGGAAAATATGGTACATCGTTTAACACTCTCTTGCGTAGGATATTCAACTCATTCCTTTCCAAATATTTTGATATTAAGAAAAGTACGACACCTAGACAAAAATATCAATGGGGTATCTATAAATGAATCCGTTTATGTAACTGCATCACTGACTGTGTAATTGCATTACTGCTGCTTTGTCTTGTGTGAGCTCCTGTTGTGTTTTTACTTATTCCTTTCAGGGCAGCAATTGCATTTTATTTCCGTTAGTGTCCCACGACAGTACAATGTTGCATATTCTTCACGCCGGGGACTGAGCTATAGTTCAGTTCGCTCCATGCCTAATTACTGGCCAGCAACCAAGCAAAACAATACTTAATATCATGGGTAAACGCTTTACCTTAAAATCAATCGGATGTACGCAAAATTAGAATGCATTTCCGCACGTCAAAAGGTTGGATTTTAAACATAACGCTAATTAAGCCGCTCTTGGTTGGCGTGGAAAGGGGGGGGTTGCTTGACGCGGGGGCGAGGGCGGTCCCTGGGTGGCACAACGTAAATGCTGACCCATTGATCCGCAAGTATAGCTGCAGACCGAGTTATACAATACCTGCATACAGTACCGGGTGCGGGCAATTAAGGCAGATCGGATATGCGACGTTGTACTGTTTGACCTGGCTGCAATGCTAATAACACTCTTAACCCTTGACCGGACCACAACACTCTTCGTTATTCAAACTCAAGGGCTGCGTGGCTTTGAAGTGAACAGCCACAAATTTTACTCAGGTTTTAGCCAATGCCATTCCTCATGACCTGCCGAGGAAAAAACTTTCCCAGTTTACCTTCTTTCAAATCCAAATCGACGTTGCAAGCTTCCGATTAATTACTAATGTCTCACATGTACCCGCGTACATGTACGACACGTTTGTCAGTCTACTGCTGGTTGAGGGCCTGCAGTCTTCGTGAGTCGTGGGAGTTATTAAACCACACATCACCGTGCTGGTCAGTAGAATATACAACGACTAACCTCTGATACCCACCATAATCCACATCCTGTAATGCCTGTCATGCATGGTGGTCACCCATCAGAGCACTAGTCTAGGGACAACCCTGCTTTGTTTCCAAGATCGGATGAGATCAGGCATATTCCAGGTCTGTCCTGGCTGAGCGGAGTTTCTGAGGGTGTTGCCCTTGTTTCGACTGGCACACGAATAACCGCGACCTTGTGCTCCGTGCATCCACGTTTGTGTTTCGAAAAATGCGTGTATGTTACAAATAGTTTTATTATTATGGGCGAATGATCAGGGCTAACATACGGCATTGTGTACTGATGTAGGTTTTCACGGCTCGATTCATGATGGTTGCTCTTCAAAGCTGTTCTTACGGGATAGGCGTGTCGATCTCCCTCTCACGCTTGCGATGTTTCGCCTCCGACGTTGGAAGCATCATCAGGCCTGACCAGCTCGCCATCAGATTAGACGTTTCCAACGTGGGAGGTGAAACGTTGCGAGGGAGAGAGGGAGATCGCACGACATGGCTTTCCCGAAAGAACAGCTCTGAAGAGCAACCATCATTCAGCAGTTTTTTTTACGTCATAGCCGTGTTGCGCGTTTACGTGTCTAATATGGTGGCGAGCTGATTGAAATCAATTGGTGAGCTTGGTAAATCGGTTAAACTGAGAAATGTGGGAAAACCTAATTTATTATATCTACACATGAACACGTTACCATCGTGCATGCAAGTGACCAACACGTAATATTTCTTACGTGGCCAAACCCAAAAATGAATTTTGAACAATTGGCTGTGAAAATCTATGTGTTATGGTATCCTACTCTTCCTATACTGACAGTTATTATTTCTTGCAAAGTGGTCTTTGAGAAATTATCTCCCAGAATGTTTTTTAGTACGCTTTTAAATGTATATGTAGGTCGTTCCAAACTTTTCTGGACCCATGGACTATAGTTAACCCTCAAAAAGTGTGAACAAACCACTATGCGCCATTAACATAATTTTCTAAATGAAAAGGACTGTCAATCTACTGATGTAGGTTTTCATGGCTCGATGTAAGAGAATTGCTTTCCATAGTTGTACTCTCAGCTTAGCCGTGTCGACTGTTCGTTCCCTCTCCATTGCGACGGTTTGCCTCGCACACTAGATGATGCCTCCGACGTTGGAGGCGAAACGTCGCGCAGGAAAGGGAACACTCGACATGGCTATCCCGAAAGGACAGCTGTGGAGAGCAATTCCGTCAATCTTTGGGTCTGCAATTCAAACCGCTTCCCACATTGGCCTTGTGGACTGCTTGGGAACGACTGACCGGTTATCTATAGTACAACCGCTACACCGCTACACAGCTGCATTTACGTAAACAAGAGGTAGGATATTTCTGTAGGTTATCACAGCTCCATGTATGAGAATTGCTTTCAAGAACTGCTTTCAGGATAGCAGTGTCAAGCATTCCTCCTCTACTGTGAGACATTTTTGATGATGCCTGCAACATGAGGCGAAACCTCGCAAAGCAGATAACGCTCGACACAGCTGTACCGAAAGAGCAGCTCTTAAGAGCAATTATCAGCAGTAGAATAGTCACTTCCCAAAAAGCACAGGTTTTTTTTTTAATCGTGAACTGACGATGGATGGATAAAGTGATATTTTAAATGGCATATATTCAGCTGTACTGTATGTTTTTAATGGAGTACAATCATAATTTTGTATAACGAATGGATGTCAGCCGTCACCCTCATCAGTATGTGTGTGTAGGTGCCAGGTACATTATTCAATTGGAGGATCACCACAGGGAGCTGTGACTTGGGGAGGCCTTCGTCCAAGCAGTGGCTTGTCCACAATTGAGGGTGATGAAAGGTAAACTGTAGGTGTTGTTCACAGCCGGTTAGTAAACCGTGAGCAGTTTGGACTACGATGGCCGTTTTACGAAGAGAACACTTTTTCGTGCACATGTACTTTCATGGCAGTATTCACTTTATTTTGTTACAAATATAACTTGCCTTGTAAAATGCGCATAGTCAATAAACATATGACTTTGAAAAATGTATTATTATTGCTTTAGCTCGATTGATTTTGGTTAGAAACAGCGTAAGCCGTTGAACAAGAATGAGCTGTAGAGGACTTAGTTTGATTTGTTGTTGAAATGGCAGCAGTCCATGTGAAAAAACAAGTTCATTCTGGATAAAACACTCGATTATTTAAAATGACACAATAATGAAAAAACGAAAGCCCAAAAATGCAACTATTATTTTTTATAAATTGGAACGAACATGAAAATACAGTGATGCATACATTTTTTGCAATGGAACGTCCAAACAAATGAAAACGTAACACAACAGTTCTACACCTCTTTATAAGGACCGGTCACAAGCTCTACTAAAGCAATCAGGTGCAATCGGTAAGTTTGGCAACAAAACACTTCACAACAATGCTTGCAAAAAACACAAGGTAAAATTTAGGTAAGTGCAAGCCCAAGGCAAACATTGTTAGTGCTTCATCAGGACTGCTAACTAATCCCTGACAGAATTATAATCACCTATTGTCTCCAGTGAAAAATAAATCAAAACTATAACTATCCTGTGTGTTCAGCTATTGCAAACTTGGATGGAAGACAAATAATTACGATTAAGCCTCCAGAGTGCAAATAATTTCTAGAGGTCAGTCACAAAGTAGTGCTGGGTAAGGTATGTACGTTGTGCCGAATAGATCTGTGCAATTTTCGGCATGTCCCAACGTTTCACTCCACATGCTGGAAGCTTATTCGTGAACTGATTTTCACATTTCCGAAGTTCCCAGTATGTGCAGAGAAACCTCAGAGATGTGAAAAATACGTGGTAGGACTCAAACACACAACAGAGAACCATACTGCGCGACTGAAAATGTGCTCTTTTAAAAAGCACGAACAGTTGGCATGCTCAGTTGCTTTAATTACAAAATGTGATACTAAAAGGTGACATACAATCAGAAAATATGTTAATGGCCTTTAAACAGTCACCGAAAACTGCACTTGAAACATTAAACTTGTAAAACCACCGAAAAACAAACCATCAGAATAAACACAACGCTTGTACAATTCTGCGAGATCATGACGAAAATCGTCTGACCGCTACACCACTTTGCAGTGTGCCGTTACATTTTCCCATCACTCAATTTCCAAATCATACTATTGCTTTGGAAAATGAACATATAAGGCATGCTGTGAATTTACACACTCACCCACAGGCTCAGTCAGATTCAACTGCACAATGTATCCGGACATAGTCATAGAAGGTAGCAGCATATGGTGTAGAACACCCACAGTCAGGGGTCGCTTGTGCCTGCAGAGGCTGCTCTCTGAAAACACCGAACGAAACTGGTACTCTTTGCAGACACAGACGACTTGATAGGTGGCTTTATTGACTGTCCCGATTTAGGTGGCTGCTTTCGCAGGGGCCTTACATTTGCTCGGGTCATTGCCGGCTGACCAATTTGCTTTTCCATCGAAATGTCCGTGGCAATTATGCTTTCTGGCTCACTTTTAATCTCACTTTTAACCTCGCATCGAGGCGAGTTAGTACGAGACGCGCACTTAATGGCTGTGTCCACATCTGCGTCATCGTCCAGATCAATGACCACAATGCTGTCGTCATCGATTTCTACTTTAACACTGTAATTTGGGGTGTTTGTAACAGCGCGTTTTTTATTGCCTTCCTTTAGTATTCTTGGAATTTTACGCAAGGTCCTATGTTTGCTCTTCACTT
>JAZEWU010000045.1:3485462-3508331 GCA_036362915.1 Geotria australis | reverse complement strand
ACCTTGCGGAGTTCAATGAAAATGCAAGGGGCTGTGTAAGAAAATGGGAAACTGTAAGTTGACCATCGCGCTGCTTCGAAGAATCGCTAAGAAGAAGATTACGATGCTTGATTATCAATAATATAAACTAATTTAATATTTATAATCGAAGACACATTAAACCAACACGTATTACGCATGCAAAGTTATCAACGGTATATGCTATGTGTAAATTATTTTTTGTTGGTTATTTAGGATGTTTGTATATATTTTAATTATTATCACAGCAACTCGCATGTTTGTTGTGTTGCAGGAGTCCCGCAAAAGAGCTTGCAAGGTGAAAGGGTATTTTTCTGCTGTAATAATAAACATCGGGTGAAAGGCGCTCTATAAAATGCTATTATCTATCTATATAGAATGCTGCATTTAAATGGGGATCATATAGGGGGTAGCAGGAGAATTCATTCAGCCAGACAGGCCACTCCAATCCCGGGTGTGGTTTAGGAAAAGAGGCTGTGTATTTGGGCCTACATACAGTCAGCCGGGCAGGTCACCCCAATCCCGTGAGCAATTTCAGGAAAAGAGGCTTTAGATGTGGGCCTACTTTACTACCACCCAGCATTGAACAATGAAGCAATTCCAAGCCTGCAACTCAACGAGTATTTTTGTTATTTCACAAGATGAACGTTATTTCACCATTAGCACTCTTTAATGTGTCTTTCTTAAAGGATTTCGTTTCCCATAGCCACGCAACACAGTGCCCCTACCAAGATGGCGCTACTCTTGTGTTTTTGTAGGGAGGGAAAGGTGGCTCTGGGCGCCAGACTAGAGCAATGCACCTCGGACAATATCCAGGCAGGATTGAAATGACATTAATTCTCGTTAATTCATTGTGAATGACTTTGTCTAGCGGGTTGGCGCCGGCTGACCGCCTGGCTCCCTCCCTCTCTGCGGTTTCCTCGCGCCTCAGTACCTGTGTCTCGACCATGATCAGGCGTGGAATCTACGCGCGTTATAAATTGTATAATTCTTGATATCAGTCCCCGCTTAATTGTGTTCCGGGTGACAGGGAACAAAGCAGGGCTGTACCCAGGATGGGACGTCAGACTATCGCAGGGCATCGGGAGAAATTTAGTCAGCAGGGCAATTAACGTTGGCAAGCAGCAGCGTGTCTTTGGACTGTGGGAGGAAACCGAAATACCTGGCGAAAACCCACGGGGAGAACATACAATGTCACATTATACAACATGATTGATGTCTGTTATTACAGAAGAAAATTACCCTGTGAGCTTGCAAGCTCTGGAAGTGGGATTCCTGCGAACAACAAACTTGCGAATTAACCAACGTAAACAATACAACGGATTTAACATGTTTAAGAAATACGGGCAAGATTAATGGGATTGTTTAGTTGTTTAATTTTGACACAATGTATGTACACATACACACGTAAGAGTGCAGTATTTTTAAATTTCTGTTGCTCCAGGTGAGTTATGGCTTCAGAGCCCACAGCATTCCAAACCCATTGGGGTGGGCACGACTTGTTTTCATGAGCGTCGGACGTGAATGGAAATCACTCCCACGTATAAGTGAGGGCCTGGCCATTATGAACAACAGCCCAGCTGTGGGGTATGAATGATTGCCCGCGTGTGACTGCATGGGGGAGGGGGAGTGAGGTGAGATAGATCAACTGCAGGTGTTCTCCAAGCCCAATTTTCGCTAACCCGAAAGGACATTAAAAGGAAAACCAATCACGTTGTGTCGCTGCAAACTCACTGAAGCTATTACCAGCGTCATTATTACATCGTGCAATTTTGGGGCAACTATCTGCCGAATTCCATCATTCTACTGTTTAAGCCAAAATAAGTTAAAGCAGAATCACCCACTCGCCCAGTTCATCAATTCCTCATTGCAACGCCGGGCCAACAGCTTTGCGTGTTCTTTGAAGTCGGCGTGATAATACCGAATTGAGCGAGCTATTCATTGCAATGCGCCTCTACCCTCGGGGCAACGGCTCGTATATAGGATAACAACACACGGCGCGCCTTCTGCACAGCGTGACATATAAGAAAATGCTCTGGTCAGTAAGGCTAATGTTTATTTTCGTTTTCATGTTTTGCTTGTGATTGCGTCTGTGACCAAGTATGTTAGACATTTTCAGGCGTAATGGTGTTTACGGTGTGATATTTGCTGCGATGTTTTTATTCTCTATATATGTTTAAAAAACGACACATTAAGGGTTGGTCATCTCTATGAGTGTTACGGATAAACTATTTTACGCGTTCCACGTTACAGTTGTTAAGCATTAAGGGAGAATAATATTTAGGTCTGTTATACTTCAGGACCCACGTATTGCAGGCGATTTTGACTTTTTACGTCTCATCAGCAATGTGACAAACGACACCGGTCTGCAGAGGGGGGTTTTTTTCCGTTAATACAATTTGGGTAGAAAACTTTGGTTCAGATGAATGGGCCTAAAATAAATACTTTCTTTCTTGGTGGGGAAACAAATCGTTGTCCAGTTCATATTAGTGTGTCCTACAAACATTGTCGATTTTTGAAGATATATATAAGCAACGAAACATATCAATTAGCAACACATGTTATGCAAGACAAACCTGTGGCATGTGTTGCTATTGGATACGTGTCCTATTCAAAACCTGCCAACGACATCAAAGGGTTGGATCAAACCTAGGACTAGCAACACCAAAGAACAAAGCACTATTTACAGATATTCAAACGCCTTTCGACCTGACAGCTTCCGGTCGCCGGTTGCAATGCGGCTAATTGAACAGACACGAATGTCGGGAAACGTTGCATAAAACATGCGTGGTCATGAATGATGGTGAAACAGATCGTTGCTTATACGCTTAAGCTGTAGCTCGAGGTGTGAAATGCATAATCATATTTGCAAAGTAGCCCCGCGCACCGCGCACTGCTCAATTCTGAGAGACATTGGGTTAACGTTGGAATGTGCCACTCATTACAGGCGCCTCGTGTGCTATGAAGAAGGGCCATCGCCTGAAACGTCGCCAAAGATGTATTTTTTCCACTCTTTTAAAGCAATGTTGATTGACTAATGTGTTGAGTTGTCATGTTGTTATAGGCTATTGCCCATGCTTGGGAATATATGGCTTAACTATTGATCCCTCCAAGCAAGAGTTTACTTGTAAATCTCTAATCCGGCGTCTGTGTACAACGTGCCCCCCATTAATTGGCCATGCCTCTCGTGCCCTTAACTATCGTGGCGCTTTGATTTCAAGACATGCTTCCCAATTTAATTGCCCTGAAAAACTTCAGAAAAGTGTTTTACATACAAATCTTTAAATGAAGACCAATTTCTTTGATGTCAATGCATATGTATTAGCACAGCGGATACCGGGTCAGTAGTGCGTCTCCACTCCTGAGGCAGGTGGTTATTGCCTCGTCGGGGCTTAGGAAAGAACATTTTGCCCAAGGCGTTTCGATTCCCGCCTGGGGCGCCTTTCTGTGTGGTGTTTGTGTGTTCTTTCCCCTGCTCTGCTTGGGTTCCACCGGGTTCTCCGGTTTCCTCCCACAACTAATAAAAACACTCATTGTCTGGCGAGTTGGCACCGGCTGACTCCTCCGCTCTCTCCAGGTTCCTCGCGCCTCCATAGCCGTGTGTTGTCCATGTCGTGTCTTGTCTTGACCAGGCATGGAATTTGAGTGGCGCGTTATAAAGTGTATCATTGTTATTATGTATTTTTATTATGTTGCACAAACACAACAAGACAAACTCAACACATTCATCAATAACACCGTGGTCTGGGGCAATGGCCCTTTTTCATAACACATTTTCTTACTGAATGGCTGGTCAGTGAACAAAATATTTAGAGTTAGGTAGAAAAACCATGCCTCGACGTGGATTCAGCAACATATCCGGTCAGCATTAAAAACGTTGAGTTTCAAACGACACAATACCACCAGGAGTGGGCACGCGGACATCATGGCGTGTGATGGAGAAAAATACCGAAGCCTTTATTCTACAGCTTTTGCTTTTATCACGACGTTTTGGAGAGAAAAAAAACCCCACATTTAATAAGTTTATTCGGTAAGATTATTGCGGGTAAGGCCAAAACGGCTGAGCATATTTCAAGGGCATATGAGCGTTCACAGGGAAAGCTTACAACAAAATAGGAACATTTATCCGTGTCTTGTCCATGATCAAGAGTGGAATTTGCGCACGTTATAAATATAGTATTTTTCACAAACACGACAAATAAGTAAATAAAATAATAAACACGCAGAACTGTGTACAGACGAAATTTGGTAAGCAATTGAAAATAGCATTATGCGGTGACACTGTTGAAAAGAATTAACATGACAGTTGAAATGGAATTTATAACAGCAATACTTACATTTCCTCTGTTTAATTAAGTCAATTCGACCGGATTTTCTCGAGTAAGTGCTTGATGGCACCACGACTGAATGCTAAATTTATTTCGTGTCACATTTATTTTAAATAACTATTCTTCTCCTCCACCACAGACGGAAGTAAACAAAATTAATGAAAGCATTAACGCCTACAAACTAGGGGTTCAAACTTCGGATCCGATACAATGCAACGAACCCACACATTTGGTGGTTGACAGCGAGTCGGAGAAAGATGGCGGTAGAAGGCAGGACTTGTCACCACTAATAATAGCCGTGACCGGAATCAAACTGTGTTTTCCAGTTACATAACGCAATGCGCTAACTACTGCACCACCGCTCACCCCCCCCCCCTTCCCCCATGCCTCAGTGGTGGTGGGTTATTCCCCCTGTGTGAGGCACCGTCACGGATGTTCTTTCACGTTATGATCATTATCGGTGTCCACATCATCCTGTACGGGGTCGAGAGGGCTGGAGCCTATCCCGGCAGATACAGGGCGCAAGGCAGTCCATTGGAGGGCACCGGGGGCAAGTTAGTCAGTAGGTCAGGTAACCTTGGCAATCTAGGTGGCAGCAGCTTATCTTTGTACTGTGGGAGGAAACCGGAGTACCCGGACGAAAACCCAAGCGGACACGGGGAGAACATGCAAAATCCACGCAGAAAGGCACCAGAGCCGAGAATAGAACCGGGGGGGTCAGTGAGTCAGTTTTTTTTTATTAAAGCTGGAAGTAACCGTTGAGTTATGTAGCTCTTGTTAACAGTTGTCCAGCGGGGAGGGGTAAGCAAAGTACAAGATCTCAGGGCACCAACCGGTAGCTATTTAGCCAGGACAATTAACCTCGGCGGCATGTATTTGAACTGTGTGAGTAAACCAGAGTACCCGGGCCAAAACCCACGCGGACACGGGGGAGAGATCGCTTAAACTCCAGACAGACATGTATCCGATCCGGTAATCGAACCCGGGTTCTTCTTGCTGCGAGGCGGCGGCGCCCTTTGGAACGCCACCGCGCCGCGCGGCTGTTCTTTCAGCGTTATTGGATTTAGTACGCGGATGGTAAACTGGTCGCATTGATGGGACTTGACGCGGGTGTCGGTGCCCTCGCGTCTCCGGTGACGAACATCTCTGGCCGTGTCTTCGGACGACGAATTGAATTACGCGTAAAACGCGTTAACGCCGCAGTCACTCACGGCGTGCGATCCGCGCCCGTCGGGTTCCCGTCGTTTATTGCGTTTCCGTCGTGCGACCGTCGTCATCACAAGCCACGTTCATTTATTCATTCCACTCCTTCCTTGATAGAAACCGCGTAATCCTGTAAAGGCTTGCGGGTGAGCCGGAGTGTATCCCGGCAGACACAGGGCGCATGTCAGGGATATACCCCTTGATGGGACGACAGGCCATCATAGGACACCGGGGGCAATTTAATCAGCAAGGCTATCACCCTAGGCAGTGTGTATTTGGACTGTGGGAGGAAAACGGATTGCCCAGCGAAAAACCAGCGCGGACACGGGGAGAACATGCAAACTCTACACAGAATGGCACCCGAGCTGGGATTTGAACCCGGGTTTTTCTTACAAGTCATGGTCAAAATAATAGTATACAATTTATACCGCGCATACTCGTTCAATTTCGAAGGTGTTCATTCCAAGAGAGAACGACTCAGAGGCGCGAGGAAACCGAACGAAACCCCATGCGGAACAGGGGGCGAACACACAAACTCTCTGTGAGGCGCAGATGTTACCACTGCATAGCCACCTTGCTGCTCGATGCACTGCTGGAAAAATATGTCCATCTCCAAGCCGTCATTACCACTCAAGACATGGCGCCTACGCACTAACTGGTCTCATCGCGATTTACAATCCAGGGTGTCTTGTGACCCGCATGTCATTCTGTAACACGTGATATTTTTGAATACCAAATAAGACAATTTACGTGTCATTGCCTCATGCGCTTGAGGTAAACACATCCCTCACAGCCTCTTTCGAGTCTACTGGTGTCCTGTATCTTTCTTTTGAGACACATTGTTTTCACGGCTCGATGTATGAGACATTTTAACAAAGTTGTTCTATCGGAATAGCCGTGACCAGCGCTCCCTTTCTGTCCTTCGCGACGTTTCGCCTCCCACGTTGGAGGCATTTTCAGGCGTTGGAGGCCTCCCAACGTGGGAGGCGAAACGTCACAGCGCTCTGTGACACGGCTCTCCCGAAAGAACTGCTTTGAAAAGCAACCATCACGAATCGAGCCGTGAAAACCTACACCAATACAGGTCACAATTCGGTCCGACATTTCACAGGTGGTGACAAAACTGCCATCGTTAGGCATTTGCCAGACGTGTGCACATCTCCTCAAGTCTCGCATCTTAAATATAATCCCAGCGCTCCATCTCCTCGCTGCGCTTCCCCGGAGACGCGTCCCATTTCATCGCGCGTTCGCGGCGCAAGTAATTATTTATCAGACGACAAATCTCAAGTTCACTCTGCCGAATACAGTACCCGGCTCTTTCTGAGGTTTACGGGAATCGCTTCTCGCAAACAAATTAAGTCGCGACTTAATTACGCGCGCGCGCCTGGCGATTGCTAGCACGTGCGCCGATTAATTGAATTCAGGTTCTGCGAGTCGCGTGGATCTCGCACACACACAAGGGGCCTCGGCGGGGAAGATCGACACAGTTCAATATCGAATAACTTTCAAACAGATGCCGAACGCCAGGCAGAATGAGTTACGATAAGATCTGCCTCTGGTTGATGATGCAAAGTGTTCTGGGTCACCCATCCCCCCCCCGCCCCCCCCCCGTGTATATGAAGATAGGCTGTGTGGTCCATCGCTTAATTGATTCCCGATAATTTGGAAGTGAGGGATTGAAACTTTAAAGGGGTGGCGGAGGTCTCAGTCTCCCCCAGCCCTCCCCCCCGCAGCATGCTATGCTACAAGACTAACCGTGTATCACACACTCAACACATAAATAACTTTGTGGCATAATACATTTAATATAATTCGAGAATCGCTTTTCACAGCTGTTCTTTCGGGATAGCAGTGTCGAGCGTTCGCGTAAAGATGCCACCAACGTGGGACGCGAAGCGTCGGGAAGAAGAGAGAGGGAACGCTCGACACGGCTATCCCGAAAGAACAGCTGTGGAGAGCAATTCCCATACTGATGGTTGCTCTTCAGAGCTGTTCTTTCGGCATAACCATGTCGAGCGATCTCCCTCGCGACGTTTCGCCTCCCACGTTGGAAGCATCATCGTACATCAACATCGAGCCGTGAAAACCTACATCGGATGCTATTTTTATAATCAATCTAGGAGTGTCACACTGGGTGGTAGGATTCTTGAAGGAGGGTCCTACTGCGCATTGGATATTTACTTGTCGGATATTTTCAGCGGATTAACGATCCGTGTTTATTCACGTGGGTGGAAACCGGAGTACCCGGGGGAAAACCCACGCGGACTCGGGTGAGAACATGCACAAACTGCACACAGAAAGTCGGCAGCCGAGCCGGGAATCGAACCGGGATGCCTTTTGGTGAGAGGCGGCAGAGCCGTGCCTCCCGCCCCTGTTCACCGAAGTTCTATGCATAATTGATTCGCACACTTAAACACTTAAACCTAACTCGCAGCTTGATCCGGTTAGGCAGCTCTTGCACTCGTGGCTGGGTGCGCGGCGGTAGGATGTTTCTGGAAAAATACGGGTGTGGCCCAATGCGCGCACACACACATATCATACTCACACACGCACACACACACACAGATTTTAACGTTCACAGAAAGACATCCTCCTATTCTCGCCTCGCCGTTCCTTGAACTGCGCTCACAACCAGCTCGCTCCCGCCCAAGCGGGCCGTGTCTCATCTGACATTCCACCCAAAGCCGGCTTTGAAACAAGCATCGCTGCGGGCTGAATGCGAACATGCAAATGACCCGGCTTGCCTATCTCAAGAACTTTTAACCCGCGGTGAGTCAGTCAGTCAGTCGGTCGGTCTTTATTTAAGCTGGACGGGAACCGTTGAGCTATGTAGTGTTTTTTAACAGTTGTCCAGCGGGGAGGGGTGAGTAGGAGGCGCCGTGTGTGGTGGTGGTGTTCAGTGTTAGCGCGCTGGGCTACAAACCTAGCCCTCCGAGTTCGATTCCCGCTCACGGCCAACACCAGGGATGATTTTCCCAACCGGCCCTAGGCCAACGCAGCCTGAAATGAGTACCTAGTGCGGTGTGTAAACATTCCCACTAGGGAGACAAAGGCGGCCGGGCGTGGTGCTGGCCACCCACCCCCTCGTGTGCCGTGCTAGACATTCATAGGTGCTCGCTAACAGCACGCGACCCTTACGTCTGTCGAGGCTATGTGGGTGATCTTTGTCTGTTGTGTTCATAAAAGGTTAATTGACTTATGATTTACCTGCATATTGTGTAGTTCGCACTGCGTGGTTGCACTTTCAGTCGTAATTTCCCGCATACTTGAGATTTTTTGTCAAACGAAATTCTCGAGAAATGTTCAACAGCAGCGCAACATCGTTGTGACAGTTTATTGCAGTTTACAGTAATCGCTCATGCGCTACGTATGGCCATAATACATGAGCCATGAATAAGCGACATTGGCAGAAACGTGGCCACTTACATGATTTTCCCCTTTAGGACCGTGGTGGCAAAAGGTGATGCGTTTTGTTATTTGTGTTTGTGAATCCCTGCCAACGCTATAAAGTCAAAACAAGTGGTTAACAGGTGTATATTTCTAGTTAATCAATAAGGAATAAAACCTCTAGTACACGGATATTCTGACCCGATACACGATGGTTGAACGTTAAGCTATAACGGATACATAATTGTGCAGATGGTGCGATTTAATTGGTAGGAGTTTAGCGACCACAACGAGTGTTGGAGAGTCTCAAAATGGCCAACAGTAATCCTCGGATGCTTCCCACGTGGAAGGCGAACACGTCGCGAGGGAGAGAGGGAGATCGCTCAGTGACACGGCCGTCCCGAAAGAACAGCTCTGAAGAGCAACCATCGTAAATCGATCCGTAAAAACCTACATCAATAGATTGGATTGGCATTCCTTTTCATTTAGAAAGTTGCGTGAATAACGCATGGTGGCTTGTTCACACTTTTTGAGGGTTAACTATATAGTCTATGGGTCCAGTGCCAACGTGTGAATTAACCAACGTAAACATCCATAGTCTCGCTCTTTTTACGAGAATCCGTTACGAATTGGCACCTTTTTGTTTGCTTGACTGGCTGTGTCGGGTGGAGGCGGGTCTGCGACGCTTACATTTTTTACGTGACCTAACTCATAAAAGAGCTAGACTATGGATAACATTGGTCACGAAAGCCTCCGCATCAACTTAAATATATAAAATCAGAGCGTAATAAAAAGGAATTTAACAAATAAGCGTGGCGGCGGGCGGGGGGTTGTGAGGACGGCGGACGCTATCTCGGCAGACGCAGGACGCAGGGCAGGTCTATACCCATCATGAGACGCCGGTCCATCGCAGGGGCACCGAGTACAATTCAGTAGGGCAGGCCAGTCAACCCAGGCAGCGGCGTATCATTGAGCCGCCCGGATGAAACCCGAATTCGAGCAGTCGTGACGACCTAGATCCGCACAGACGGCGTGATGGCAGACACGAGGCGTAGGGCCCGACTGCCCGACGCAGCGACGCACGGATCACGAAGCGCTTTAATTGTACCCGGACGCACGCTCGTCTCGGGCTATAAATAGTGGGCAGAGCGCCGTGTCGCCTCTCAACAGATGAGACGTGATGATGGGGGCGGGCTGGGGGTAAGTCGGGGAGCGCTGGTTGTGTGTAAGACAGCGGTAGTGTAGCCGTGAGTGCGCTGCGCTACGAACCCGCTCACGATTAACGCCCGTGACGAATTGGCCTCCCCGCTAGGTCCACTCAGCCAGTTTCACGACCTTTCGGTATATTCGAAGCAGCCTTAATCATTTAATTTTTTTGTTGCTTTGGTTTTTCTTGGTTGTTTTTTTTTTCTTTTGTTGTTAACATGCCGTTCTCTTCGTGGCCCTTGTGCAGTGCTTTGCGACCGTCGTGTGAAAGGCGCTATATAAAATGCAGCAGCATGTCTTTGGACTGTGGGAGGAAACCGGAGTACCCGGCGAAAACCCACGCGGACACGGGGAGAACATGCAAACTCCACACAGAAAGGGCACCCGGGGGCGATTTAGTAATGACAATAAACCTAGACGGCATGTCTGTGGACATGCCACGATGGGAGACAAAAGGCCACCTTGTGTGGTGCTGGCCACCCACCCCCTCGTGTACCGTGCTGGCCTTCATAGGTGCTCGCTAACAACGCTTGCCCCTACAGTCTGTCGAGGCTATATGATGGATCTTTGGCTTTATAAGCGATTATGTGTGGGTGGGTGGCTGTCACGTTAGGATGGTATGCCTGTGTGGGTGTTGGGAAAAGGATGTGTGCAGAATTAGGTGTTTGCTGGCTCACCGAGGAGCGGTGGCTCAGTGGTCAGCGCGATGGGCTACAAACCTGGCTGTGACCCGGGTTCGATTCCCGCTCACGGCCAATACCAGTGACGATCTCCTAAACGGGTGCTGGGCCTCCCCTAGGTCGACTCGGCCTCAAATGAGAACCTAGTGCAGTGTGTAAACGTCGCCACTTGGGAGACAAAGGCGGCCGGGCGTGGTGCAGGTCACCCATCTCCTTGTGTGCCCTGTCGAACCTTAATCGGTACTTGCTAACGGAACGTGACCCTACCGCATGTCAAGGCTATACTGGGGGCCTTTGTGCTTGGAGGGGAGCGGTGGCGCATCGATTAGCACACTTGTCAATGAAGCGACATCGGCCAACGTCAGCGAAATATCGGTATTTGTCCCGGGACTTACCCCTCCTGGCTCATACCCCCTCCTACCCCTAACCCTCCCATCCCGGTCGATTCCGCCTGACCATAAGTGAGCAATCAGTGCTGTGAGTAAACATCAGCAAGTGTGTCTCGGACGTGGGTGGCTGCTCACGGCCTCAAACAAATACCCGGTGCGCAGTGTAAACATCTCCACTAGGGAGACAAAGGCGGCCGGGCGTGATGCTGGCCACCCACCCCCCCTGGTGTGCCGCGCCGGGCTTTAAAGGTGATACTCGCTCACAGCACTTGACCCTACAGTCTGTTAGGGCTACACGGGGGGGATTTGTCTGTGTGGTAACACTAGGAGAGTGTGAATGGTGGTGGTAGCCGGGCGTGTGTTGGTCACTACGTGTGTGTGCGCGGAGGCTGGGTGGTAGGGGAGGCGATGGAATAGTGTGTTGGCGGGTAGATGGGTCGTAGGGGCAGCGCTAGGAGTGTGAGTGTGCGTGTGTGGAAGGTGGGTGGTAGGTACAGCACATTAGTGGTGTGTGTGTGTGTTTTGGAGGGTAGGTGGGTACAGCACTAGCATAGATTGTGTGATGGGAACATTGTGTGTGGGGGGGGGTTAGGGGTAGCACCAGGTTAGACCGTTCTCAGGTTGGGTGTCTGGGTGGCAGGGCCAGCACCGAGAGGGAGCGAGTGAGCGTGCGTGCCTGGGTGCCAGTGGCAGCACTGAGAGAGCGAGAGTGTGGGAGCGAGCGAGCGAGAGAGGGTGGGTTTCTGCGAGACGGGGAGCGAAGGCGGCCGCCTTGCGCCACAGCGCTCTCAGCTCCGGATGGTGAAGCTGCTGCCGCCGCCGTTGCTACTGCGCGCGCGATGTCCACATAACACACGTGTGCAGATTGGGTCTTATCATGCGCATCGCTGGCACACGAAGCGGCCAGCGACAGCCAGCCGTAGCTGTGGAGCCGGCATGGGACGCGAGAGCAGTGCCCTCGGCGAATTCAAGCGTGCCGTTCAGCAACAAGCCAAGGGTAGCCGAGCAGCCGAGCGAGCAAGGAAAACACACGGACGAAATTAACAACAGCATCAGCCCGGACGCAGATAGCAGCTAGCTGCTGACTCGGTGCGGTCTGACTGCCACACACAGACACACAGACACCCCGCGGATGCCCTGGCTCGTGGCGTGAGTAGCACCGGCAATCGCCGCACACTGTGTTTGTCAGTGTTTGGTCATGATGGTGTGTTTGTTTGTGTGTGTGTGTGTTTGTAATGACGATTGCTCTTCGGAGATGTTCTTTCGGGATAGCCGTGTCACTGAGCGATCTCCATATCTCGCCGCTCGCGACGTTTCGCCTCCCACGTTGGAAGCATCGTCGCGGCGTTGCGATGCATCGGAGCGAAGGATCGTCCAACACCGACGCTTCGTCTTCTTCTTATTTTGCGATTCTTCGAAGCGCGATGGTTAAATTACAGTTTCGCATTTCTTTACACTGATGCTACCAACGTGGGAGGCGGAATGTCGCGACGGACAGAGATGGAGAGTGCTCAGTGACACGGCTATCCCGAAAGAACAGCTCTGAAGAGCAATCGTCACGAATCGAGCCGTGAAAAGCTGCATCGGTACACCGCTCCTCTTGTGTGCCGTACCGGCCGTTATTCGATGCTGCCTCACAGCACTTGCCGTCCCTAGAGGCGATTTGAGGGGAATCTCTATGTTTACATGCATGTGTTGATGGTATACAATCATACCGTTAAGCTGGGTGTGTCTGCGGTTAAGTGTCTGATTCGCGGTCGGGATGTGTAAAGTTATAAATGCGGTCAGGAGTTGAACTTGACCCCGTTAGTCCCTTGGTAGCGGATTAATTGAGAGGCACTTTGCAGGAAAGTAAACAGCGCCCGTTGTATTCATTTAGTGGGAATGTGGAATTTCCACCACTGGATTCGGTTCCCCCACTGGCTCAGGGTTCAACCCAGGCAGCCACCGATTATTCTTAGTCGATTGTAAAATCTCGATTGTGATTGGGGGTGCACGGTGGCGCGGTGAGTAGCGCTGACGCCTCACGGCAAGAAGGACCAGGGTTCGATTCCAGGATCGGGTGCCGCCTTCCTGTGTGGAGTTTGCACGTTCTCCCCGTGTCCGCGTGGGTTTTTGCCGGCTACTCCAGTTTTCTACCCATAGTCCTAAGACACGCTGTCGCATAGGTTAATTGTCCTCACTTAATTTCCCATGGTGCCGTGAGATAATCATAATAATTTTACATTTATAACGCGCACACATACTCATTCACTGTCGAAGGTACTCAGTCGACGAGAGAACGACTCAGAGGCGCGAATGTAACTTGCTTACTCCTTCCCGCTAGACAACTGTTAAAAAGAACTACACAGCTTCCAGCTTGGATGAAACTGGCTGACTGATTAAATGTTTGCACATGTCGGAGGAGGAGGAGGAATCGCATCTTTGGGCGCCGTGAGAATGTGGCGCGCACTACAATCAGCGCGCGCTGATAATGAGTCTGTAGGGGGGCCGCATTGGCTGCTATGGGGAACGCTCAGGCACCGTCACAATTTGCAATCATTACATTTTCCAACACGTGGCGCGGTATTCATAGGAAGTCCTCCCCGAGGCGGTTTAATGTCCACCTCAGGTGCCTTTCCGTGCGTGACACTGGCTCCTATCACTAGCCGTGTAAGGGTGCCTATGCTGTGGTAACGTGAACGCCTCCTCTCAATCAGAAGGTCCGACCTGAGGTGGTTCGATTGTCACCTCGGTGCCTTTCTGTGCGGAGTTCCTGTGTTCTCCCCCTGGTCTGCGTGGGTTTCCTCCGTTTTATCCGCTTTCCTCCCACAGTCCAAAGCCACGCTGCTGCATAGGTTAACTGACCTGCGGACTAAATTGCACCCCCGGTGCCCTGTGATGGACTGGCGTCCCATCCTCGGTATGGCCCTGCCTTGCGCCCTGTTTCTGCCGGGATAGGCTCCGGCTCACCGCGACCCTGTACAGGATTAAGCGGTTCCTGACAATGAGATGAGCAACGGGGGTCTCTGTTGGGCAGTGATGACTGATTAAATAACGGCGTCCTAAACAAATGTCTCTGACCTCGCGGCTGCGTTAACCCCGCATAACGCATCTCGCGAGTAACGGGACTCATTTGTAGCGCGGTGCGAGTTGTATTTTTAGAAGCGGGGGGTGGGGGGCTACAGCTGAGACGCTCATTAAATCCGCGGTAATAATTGAGGGGGGACGACTTAACGAACCACCGCTGCGCCTCCGCGCGTCTCCCGTGGAGAGCGGTACAAGAGGTTGGAACCTGTGTGGTCCCGAACGGTAACTTCTGGCCCCGGTCTGGGCAGCGGCTAATGTAAATAAAACATCATCATTAGAAGGGCTCTGCAATGTTACCCAGCGGATGTTTGCAGTAATTACGTCGGGGCGGCGATCTCTGCAGACTTATTCAGCGGCCGATAAGCGTCTCCAGGATGACGGGATGTATTTGCAACTGCGGGGGTGGGCGCGCACGCTATGGCCCAATTGCGCGCGTTGTTTACGAGGTTTTTGTAAACTACGCCGAGATCTGGCCGAGATGCGTTCGCGAGACTTGAGCACGACCTCGTGTGTATGTGTGTGTAAATAAATACAATTGGTGAGTGCCGTGGCTCAGTGGTTAGCGGCGCTGGGCTACAGATCTGGCGGGCCCGAGTTCGAATCCCGCTCACGGCCAACACCAGTGACGATTTTCTGAACACGCACCTGGGCTTCCCCTAGGTCGACTCAGCCTCCAGGTGTAATGTGTAGAGAGACAAAGGCGGCCGGGCGTGGTGCTGGTTACCCACCCCGTCGTGTGCCGTGTCGACCTTCATATGTGCTACTCGCTAACAGCACTTGAACCTACAGTCTGTTAAGGCTACACGGGGCGTCTTTGTCGTGTGTGTGTAAATAAAGACAAAGATCCCGCCCCCCTACCCTTACCCCGTATAGCCTACACGGGCTGTTGGGGCAAGTATTATTAGCGAGCACGTACGAAGGCTGGCACGGTTGCACAGCTCTCCGAACTCACAAAGCTTGACTATTTATTTTCTAAATAATATTTTTAACAACAGTGCCGAGTTATAAACAGCCGGGGTTGACATCCTCCCAGAGAGCGCCACGCACGCTGTGCTCCAAGCCCTGCTGTAAGCCAAGGGTTCTCAACATTTTGCACCTCAAGGCCCCACTTGGGTCTGGTCTCCACGGACCACTAGGTGGTGCTTGCGGACCACTAATGGGTCGCGACCCACCGGTTGAGAATGGCCGCGTTAGACGCCGCCGCCTCCACACTCAGCTGCCTGTGTCCCCTAGCTAACCACTCTGCGGCTCCAGGGATTTCGTTTAAAATTCGAGCTATGGGCAGCCACAGGACTGGTGCAAGAAAATCGCGTCGCAAAGCACGGCCCACTATTTTTTTGAAAACACGCACGCAAAAACTAAATCTTTCTCAATTATGTTTCAGGAAACCAGAGGACTGCCCACACAAGATTGCAAGATGGGACTTTAACATGTGATCTACTCACTTGCTGGTGGCAGATTATATTTTTTTTTAAACACCCATCATCATCATCATCATCGTATAAACCACATCATTATTGTAGTTTATTTTACGTAAATTTATTTATTTATTTTTAAACCGGGGCACATTTTTATCTCGGCTCGACTCCCAACGCGCAAAAGCTTTTCGGACAGTCGAGAGGCTAGGGCAGACCCGCGCTCAAGGGATATATGCCGCGTCTCCTCGCTGCTGCTACAAGCCGCGATGGATCGCCATGCCTTGGAAGCTCCTTCGGCGGGAGAAGATGACGAGTTTGCCGAGAGAATCAAGACCAAGTGCGGTAAGGGGACAAACGCTCCGGTTACAGGGTGGCAATGCAGCGGTCACGTCCGTGCCTCGCAGAAAGAATTCTGGTCCTGGCTCCGAGGCAGTTTTGAGTCCTGCCCTCAGGCAACATTTCTGTGTGGAGTCTGTTTGTTCTCTGCTCCCTGTCCTGCGTGTGTTTCCTCCGGGTTCGCTAGATTGCTCCCACAACTGACAAACAATTGCCCAGTAACATTCAGAATGTATAGGATATAATGTCTGGCGGGTTGGCGCCAGACACCATGCCCTGCCTCCCACACCACCACTCTGTGGTTTGCTGCTGCAGTGCCTTGGGACCTCTGTCTGAAAGGTGCTATATCAATGTAATATATTATTATAATATGAAATAAATTTAAATGTTAAACGCACATCGTTTTCGTGCAAAGTCGAAGGTATTATGTCAAAGAGGGAACGGCACAGAGGCGCAGAGATGAAACCGCTGAGGGGGAGGGGGGGGGTAGTCAGCCAAGCCGTCGGCCGGCGCCAACCCGCCAGATGTTTTGTAATGATATTGACCAATTAGCTAATGAGAGTTGTTTTGGGTTGTGGGAGCAAACCGGAGAACCCAGAGGAAACCCACGCAGGACAAGGGGAGGGGGAAGGACACACGAACTCTACCCAGAAAGACGCCCGAGGCGGCAATTGAACCGCCTCGGACAGGACCTTGTGTCTGTGCGGCGCAGATGTTACCACTACACAGCCGCCCTGCTCCCCCCCCCAAAACACACACACACACGCACACCCCACCTCTCAGCCTGTGTGTACGGTAAATATAGCACATTGATTCGCTGTATTGTCGCATCGATCGCGTGTGTTCATAATCATGTTAATAGAATTGTGTCGTGGCCTTGGAATGAAAGTCATCGGGGGGGAGGAATCTAAAAAATACGGTCATGATTTCTTCTAAACGGGCCCTCTCACCTCCGTAAAAGTACGAGGAAACGGGCGGCCTGAATGTTAAATTGTACCTGGCACCAGTATTTGTGTATAGTAAATAGACTGGACGTATATTATCACCCCGTAATTGAGGTATAATGAAATACGTCGTTGTTAATTTGTTGTGCCGTGCGACTGACTGTGTGCCGATTACTCGCGTTGCTATGAGACTGACAGTTTCCACCAGTTCATGTTTATCAACATTTCGCCTCATTATGACGGTTGCTCTTCAGAGCTGTTCTTTCGGGATAGCCGTGTCGAGCGACCTCCCTCTCTCGCTCGGCACGTTTCGCCTCCCTGTCGTGGGAGGCAACACGTCGCAAGGGAGAAATATTATTATAGTCATGTTTGTAAGCCGTGGGCCGAGCGAGAATATCTGAAGGCAGCCAATGCTTGAGCCGGTATATGTGTCTTTGTTTTGTTCCCGGCGAACGGTGGCTCTTGGTCGATCACGATGATGAGTTGTGGGGAAACGTCTCGCTTTGCAAATCCTTCCTTCTCACTGGTGCCGAATGATGGCAATGCCGAAAGCCTCGCGTCCAGCGAAAGCTTCCTGCAGGACGGACGCAATGGCTCGAACGGCTGGCCCTACCTCTAACTGAATCGCTCGCGGGATTAATCGCGCGTTCCTTGGGACTGTGTGGAGGAGACCGGAGTACCCGGCGAAAACCCACGCGGACACAGGGTGAACACGCAGACTACACACAGAAAAGCACCCGAGCCGAGATTCGATCCCGGGAGCTTCTTGCTGTGAGGCGGGCGGTGAATCGGTCAGGATCTATTTTGTGACCGTTCGTATGTGCGACGTTTTCGTTGAGGACTGGTTACCACCGCCTGGTTTTTACACGGGGGGGTGGAAAGTACGCAGCCACAAATAACCCGGTAGTGCGAGTGTTTCAACTGTATCCACAGCGTGAGGCTTTCAGAGTGTGGCATCTGCACACATTGTTATTCCGCTCCTGTAATAGGGCCGGTCTTTTCCCCGCGAGTAACCAGATTACAGGGAAGTGGTGACAAGTTGAGAATGCATCCGCCGTGATTTATTTCAATTATAGCCCATCAACGGAGGGCTGCCTGTACAAATCGGCGGTTCGCTCTGAAGAGCAACCGTCACGAATCGAGCCGCGACAACCTAAATCACCTATAGAAATTGTCGTTAGTTAATAAAAAAATTACATTTATAACGCGCCCATATTCATTCACTGTCGAAGGTACTCATTCGACGAGAGAACGACTCAGAGGCGCGATGAAAGCGCAGAGGCGGAGGAGGCAGCCAGGCGGTTTTGCCGGCGCCATATTGCCACACTGCTTCCCGTATATTCTGACGTTATTGGCCAAATAATTAATGAGAGTTTTTTTTGTAAGTTGTGGGAGGAAACCGGAGAACCCGGAGGAAACCCACGCAGAACAGGGGGAGAAGACACAAACTCCACACAGAAAGGCGCCCGAGCCGAGATTCGAACCCGGGACCTTCTTGTCGTGAGGCGCAGATGTTACCACTGCATTACCATGTTTTATTATTGGGAATTGCTCTCTATCAGCAAAACGTCGTACCTTCATTGTAAATGTCGTGGGTTCGCGCTCCAACATACCGGTTTGCTGAAATAGTAAAGAATTGACAAGTTTTGTTCACGCGACGAACCTTACTAATTGGCTGTCGGGTGGAAGCGGGCTGACGAAAAGTTTTTGTTTACGTGACCTAACCCATAAAAAGAGCTATACTATGGATAACGTTGGTTAAAAAAGCCTTTGTGTTAAAATAATACACTTGTTTCCATGTTGAGACGGGTTTGGAGCAGGGCTAGGACCACAAGGGGGGGAGATTTTGTCTTGAAGTTTTGGACAGTGTTGCTGGAACGATCGTCATGGTCAAAGGGGCAGTAGAAACTGTCACAAACAAGTGACCTGTGCAAGCTATGCGAGAAGAATGGCAGTGGGTCATACTCTCGAGGTGGCAATTTGTCCAAAACTTTGAGGACACAGGCGGAGGCACCAAGTTTTCGTGGCGGCTGAGGTTGTTGCTGTTGCGCGAATGCTGATGGGTTTTGTTGTCTTTTAAGAGCCGCTCTTTCGGGATAGCCGTGTCGAGCGTCCCTTGGCTGTTCTTGGTGACGTCGTTTTGTTGTAGATTAGCTCCCACACCACGGATCTCACTTGTAAAATATCCGGGCAACTGGCTAAGCAGGAACATCGTCCTTGTAATGAATACAATAGATCTAAAACGTCGGTGGCTTGCCCCACCAATGATGGCGTTAGTCCAGAATTCACCTTGTTTTGTATCGAACACATTTTTAATGGGTTTTTCTGAGACTCGCGGTTGTGTTTTGTCCATCATAACAACAAAAAAATCCTTCTTGAAAATTAGGTACTTTATTCTGTTATGGATTTTTGTCTGGTTGTAAAAGTCTATAATTTCATGTAGTTATGAAGTTGTGAAACCTTTATGCGAATAATTGCACAGAAAACGACTAACAATGTGTAAATGTTACGTTAGAAAAGTTTCAAGTTATTCTATGTGGTGTTTAATTTAGATATTGCTCTAATTTGAAACCGTAGACATGGGGGATTCAGCGGCGTATCGGTTGGCCTACAGTGCTACGAACCCAGTATACCTGAGTTTGATTCCCAGCCAGGGCTAACATCAGTGGCAAATGAATTCTTGAAGGTGAACTCGCCACCAGTATAGTGAAGTATGAGCAAGCGTCCCAAACACAACCCGCATGCTGTTGGAGGAATTTCATCAGGCAGTGCAGTGGGCAAAAGGGCTGAAAATGATAAAACTATGATTCCACTTAAGGACTGATACGAGAGGATATTTCGAAGAATTGCCTCCATAGCTGTTCTTTCGGGATAGGAGTGTCGAGATAAATTCTCCTGGCAGCAGGGTGGCAACATCTCGCTCGAGGCGGTTCGGTTCCTGCCCGTGGGGGCGCCTTTCTGTGTGAGGAGTTTGTGTGGTCTCCCCCTGTTCTGCGTGGGTTTTGCCCGGGTTCTCCGAAAACCACATCAATTCATTAATTGTCCATAACATCTTAATATATAGGAAAGCAGTGTCTGGCGGGTTGGCGCCGTCAGGATAGCTATGCAGCGCTTTGTGACCCTCGGGTGAAAGGCGCTATATAAATTGATATTATTATTATTATTATCTGTGTCTCGTCCGTAACCAGGCGTGGAATTTGCGCGCGTTGTAAATTGCATTCTGTTTTTAGTTTATCGTCGTACATCAAGCAGTGACAAACCCTACATCAAGAAGATTTAGAAGTTTAAGAAATCACTTTGATCGCTTCTGAATTAATAACACGTACGGCGATGAGGTCCAAGCATTTTAAGATGGACAGCTTTGCTGCTGTGCCCAATCCGCGCAAAGAAGCTTGGTGGGCTTGGGTCGACGATAGTATGTGTGACCCTGAGGTATGAAGTCTGGCACCACCTGCCACCCTCGCTGTCATTAACACCGGTGAAGTTTTCGTCGAAACACTTGTGCTGTTGCAGTCGTGCATTCAGTATTGAGAGAGCCTGCTTCTGGTGGGTTTTTTTTTTTAAAGGAGTGGTCTTCTTTGCGATTCTTCGAAGCACGATGGTCAGCTTCTGGACATCGTTGTCTTTCAGCTCGGCCTCGAAATGTTTGGTAGAATTCGTAGGCAATGCCAAGTATTACCTGACAGGGATCGCGACGTGATCGCTTCTACCTTGACCCCCCAAAGGAGTGGTGCTCTTACCAATAACATCTGGCGAACCGGCAGTATTTATTTATTAAGCCTGAAACAAGTCAAGAGGGCGGTACTGTGGCGCGGTGAGGTAGCGCTGCTGCCTCACAGTAGGAAGGTCTCAGGTTCTATTCCCGGCTCGGGTTCCTTTCCGTGTGGTGTTTGCATGTTGCCGTGTCCGCGTGGGTTTTCGTTGCATACTCCGGTTTCCTCCCATAGACCACAGACTACCTTGGTTAATTGTCCTGACTAAATTTCCCCCGGTGCCCTGAGATGTTGAAACTTGCTTACCCCCTCACAACTGTTAAAAAGAGCTCGTAGCTTGACAGTTCCTTCCAGCTTAAATACAAACTGACTTTATTTATTTATTTTTATTTTCTAGAACAAATGCTGTCTGGTTGACGGGCTGAGACATCATTATTAGTATCATTACTTTTTTTAACAGGCTGGGATTTATTTTCCGCTCCTGTGTCGATGTTTCTTCCCGGCAAACTCCACACAGAAAGGCCCCCGAGCCGGTGATTTGAACCTGGGATCTTCTTGCTGTGAGGCGGCAGCGCTACTCACCACAGCACCATGCTCTGTCCCATTTTAAATGCAAAATATCTATTTTAATGGGTTGATTGACTGCAATTTTACGTAAACAAACCAGCTAATAAACACTCGCAGACTTGATAACAGCAACAACAAAATGCAGAACACGGGCTCTCGAAGTCTTTGTTTTGTAAACAAAATTGTGATATAGGGAAGGTTATATCACGGAAATCGAAGCGCCAAATTGCTACCATCCCAAATACATGTAGGCGTGGAAGTGAAAATAATAATGAGTGTACCGGCGTGAATGTCTCCCCATCTACATTCTACATTTTCATTTAACATGATATTGTACGCACCAGCTGCGGCGTCAATGCATTATGATAATTATATCTAATCTTTCCTGGCTTCCGAAATTCTACATGGCTGAAACCTCCTATACGTATATACTTGTGCCCCGATATTACGTACGGTTCAGAAAACTTGGTCGTTCACGAGGGACACGGAATAAAACACTGAGTTTGCATGCTTGCAATTCCGTCGAGACTGGGGAACGCATAGGGTCAGAGCCGCCATTCTCAACCGGTGGGTCGCGACCCATCAGTGGGCCGCGAGCGCCACCTAGTGGTCCGTGGAGACCAGACCCGAGTGGGCCTTGTGGCGCAAAAGCTTGAGAACCATTGGGTTCGAGGACACGGTAGGGGACCTCAATCAAATTGCAGACAGTAAGTGTAATGATATAGGTTTTTACGGCTCGATTCTTGACGGTTGCTCTTCAGAGCTGTTCCTTCGTTCGGGATAGCCGTGTCGAGCGATCTCCCTCCCCTCTCTCTCTCTCTCCCTCGCGACGAATGTCAGTGTGCTTGGGAAGGTCTCCTTACTCAAAGGGATGATGAACGATCGTAAGGAGCGATGATGGAGTGGCAAATAGGGAATTAAACGCATCCGAGAGGACATCCACCAAAGAGTGGAGTCATGAAATCGGCTCCTTTACGTTTGATTTGGCCAAACAGTCCGATTTGCAGGACCCATCTGAAAGAGCAACCTAAGACTCTCCGATATATCCCTTGGAAAATACACGTAATTGCAATTATACGCACTTTCACGACTGTATAGCTTTACAAGCTACTTCAAGTCCAAAGGGTAACATTATATGGCTTGCTGCATCCCTGTTATAATGGTCTTGAAGAGGGAATACATTGTAAAGGTTTGGATTGTTTCAACTAGCCTAATTGTGAAAATGTGATAAAAAAAAAAATTCGAGCGCCAATTGTAAATGGGGTGATAATGAACCGGCACTCACACTCCGTGCTGTGTGTGTGTGTTTTTTTTGCTCTAACGGGATTCTGCGGTGTCGAGTCATTTCCGATGGAAAGCAGTAATCATTGATAATTAACGTGACGAAAAGCACTCGCAGCTACGGTATTGTCGATGTATAATTAGACGGTGAAATGCAACTTTGGTTTCAGATGCATTGGTATGGTCATGGACGAGACAAGAATACAGAGGCGCAAGCAAACCGCAGGGGGGAGGGGGGGGGAGTCAGTCAGGTGGTCAGCCGGCGCCAACCCGCCAGATACTGCTTCCTATATATAATAATAATAGCGTTTTATATAGCGCCTTTCACCC
>JAZEWU010000045.1:3445621-3476311 GCA_036362915.1 Geotria australis | reverse complement strand
CTGAAGCCGAGTAGACCAAGGGGATGTCTAGGACCGGTTCAGAAAATAGTCACTGGTGTTTGTGGCCGTGAGCGGGATTAGAACTCGCGTGGCGAGGTTTGTAGCCCCAACGCGCTAACCACTGAGTCACCACTCCCCACAATAGCTATATACATTGCGAGCCTGTGTTAGCCTATTCTCTGTTTGGTGGTTGGGGGGGGTAGTGGTGATCGCGGTGGAGAATAGGGTTGACGCTTCGTGCCTGAAGCGATCCAGTCTGCTGGGAGTGTTGTGCAAGGGTCACGGTAGGGACAGTGGGTTTGTTTGGCCTTGGCTTGTTAGAGAGGCGAGTTTGAAGCCTTGTGGATTACAAAAAAATATCACGGGAACACGCGCAGGAAGGAAAAACACGGATTTTAAAAACCTCAGAATTCAAATGATGTCTAGCCGGTGTGGACTGTCGTACGCTTTAATACGTTCCTTCAGAATACCCATCTATCCATTTTCAAAAACCGCTTAATCCTGTACAGGTGAGCCAGAGCCTATCCCGGCAAACACAGGGCGCAAGGCAGGGGCACACCGGTGATGGGACGCCAGTGTCAGAATACACATCTGAAGTTTATTTTCCAGCGATTAAAAGCCCGTAGAGCGACACAGCTTCAAAGGCGACTGGGCCTGCAGAAAACATTCAGCGTGTGAATTGCTCTCCATGGCTGCTCTTTCGGGATAACCGTGTCGAGAGTTCCGTCTCTCTCCTTCGCAACGTTTCGCTTCCCACCTCGTGAAGGAGAGAGAAGGAACGCTCGACACGGCTATTCCGAAAGAACATCTTTGGAGAGCAATTCTAAACACGCATCGAGCCGTGACAATCTACATCGGTTCAAGAGTCGGGTGTCACTGCAGTGACATCAATTTCAAGTTTTGCTGATGAAGCGTCGCATTCGTTCCGGACTCTGAGCCTCACTTCCGAGGCATGTATTTACAGGACGAGGGCTCTAGACCTTGTCACCCTTGTGAACCTAAATGTCTCGGATTTTTCTCGGCTTCCCACAGCAGTAAACAAGTACAACGGTGACTGTCAATCTCCCTCGTTTCCTCCCTCGCTATCCTGAAAAAGGGCCATCGCTCAAAACGTCAGACTTGTTTACTCGTTCGTTTCCAGGCGTTGTTAATGATGAATACGGGTGTTATCTTATATTTTGTTAATTTGACAGACTGGCCTTGTGATTTTGGATATTCTTTGTGTTGGTTAGTTTGTTGTATCGCAGGAATCTCGCTTCCAGAGCTTGCACGCTCACTGGGTACGTTTTGCTGTAATATTACCCTACTATCTATCTACCAGATTAGATTTTCAAATACATCCTAATTAGTCTACTGATGTAGGTTTTCACGGCTCTATTCATGATGGTTGCTCTTCAGAGATGTTCTTTCGGTATAGCCGTGTCACTGAGCGATCTCCCCGTTTCCCTCGCGACGTGTTCCCTCCCATGTTGGAAGGTTGACGTTTCGTCTCCCACGTTGGGAAGCCTGATAATGCTTCCGACGTGCGATGCGAAACGTCGCGAGTGAGAGGGCGAGAGCGAGCGCTCAGTGACACGGCTGTCCCGACAGAACAGCTCTTAAAATAATCAGTCTGTCGGTGATACAGGAAGAGCAACGCATGCCTCTGATAAGCACATGGGCTCGGGCAGGGCACGTGGCCATCAGGTTTGTTGGCCGATGCTCTAGACTAGCAGTGGAGAGTGGCAACCTAACGAGAGAACCAGCCCCCCGTGGGCCAGCACCCCCACTGATGGAGGTACGAGGGGGGGGGGGCACATTAAATCACTGACACCAGCACTTCGCCCTTTCCCAGCGCTCAATTGCACTGGAAGCGATGCGCAGTAAACAAACCAATTTTATTCCACAGCGTTTAAACGTGTGCTATTGATTACCATTGAAAACAGAACCCTCGTGTGGGATCCTTAGGGCTTTGTCGGGTGGTGTGGGTGGGGGGTAAGATATAATTCAGTCGCGAGCCCCACAGCAGCACCCGTTATAATATTGATTAATAACACGTGTGTCTCTCTCTCTTTCTCTCGATCCCCGTGCATGGACTGCTTCGAGTAAAACTGCCTTTGGGGGGTTCCGCGCGGTATCGACGGATCACTGACGATGCCCGGACGCGGAGACTTTCGCACGATGCGTGTGATCCGCGGGGACCAACAAACGCATAACGCGCGCACTGGCCACAGCGGTAACGTTAAAGTTGCGGAGCAAACGCAATTCTGTCCACGCGTGTGGCGACGTGTGTGTTTATGAGGCCGACAGCCAGCGGCGAGGTTTTGTAAGCCACCGAGAGGGCTTCAGGAAAGAGTTGGACTCGCGTGCAGGAAATGCGTGTTCATGAGCTGACTGCCAGTGTGGAAGTTGTTCAAGCCACGAGAGGAGGGCTTCAGGAGACAGAGATGGACTCGCGTACGGCAATGTGTGTTTATGAGCCGACTACCATCTATCCACCCATTGTCAAGGCAGGGCTATAGCGAGGGTGGGACGCCAGTCCATAACAGGGCACCGGGTGAAATTTAATCCGCAGACCAATTAAGCTACGCAGCAGCATGTCATTGGACGGTGGGAGGAAACCGGAGTGCCCGAGTCGATTAGCAGTGTCGGTGTTTTTTAAGCCACGAGAGGGCTTCAGGAGAGAGAGTGGGTAGCGGTTTTGTGGTTGCTCCCAGCAGTAGTTTGTCTTAAGGTGCAAAGCTTGAGCAAACGAAAACAATGAGCGTTGCTCTCGAGAGCTGCTCTTTCGGGATATCCGTGTCGAGCCTTCCCTCCTCTCTCCTTTCACGACGTTTCGCCTCCCACGTTGGGAGGCGCTGTTTTATAGAGGAGTATAGTCTGCCAGTAGGGGGCAGTGTTGCTATGTTGACGTTTACCCCATTGAGTGTGGGCTATCGAGAAAGAGCAGCCATGGAGAACAATTCTCATCTCACACACACACAGAGCCGTGACAAACCTACATCGGAATAACATCGCGTGTTAAAAACAACAACAAAAGGCCGTAGCAAACATTGCATCAGTATCACGTTTCCGAGCAGTGCGATGATTAATGTGTATCTCAAATGTTAATTTATTCCAGCGTCTCCGAGTCGTGCTGCGTGTTTTGCATCAACATGTAATTGTTTGCTGTTGTGTGCCGCCAGTTTTGCAACGTGGAGCGTTGCCCTCGCGCGCACGTGGATAATATTTGAGTCGCGATTGTGTTTGCGCTGATGTAGGGTTTCACGGCTCGACTCACGATGGTTGCTCTTCAGAGACGTTCTTTCGGGGTAGCCGTGTCTCCGAGCGATCTCCCTCTCTCCCTCGCGGCCATCAACGTAGGAGGCGAAACGTCGCGAGGGAAAACACCGTGTCGAGCGCTCTATCTCGACAGAACGTCTCTGAAGAGCAACCATCAAATTCTGTTTATGCTGATGAATCGATTTGCGGTTGCTAAAGATGCTTCTGGCCAACGCGGCGCATTGATGGTTTGGCTCCAAACCATTGCCCGTGTTGCTGTTAACAATTCCGGCTTTGTGTTTCTCTTAAGTGCACCAAGATGTGGGGGGGGAATAATTATTCATTCGCTTCTCGGTGGCTAATGTTTAGTTTGGGAAATTAAAGTTCGTTTTAATTACGGTGCCTTTTTTCGTCTACGACGCCCGTGCCTGCCTTACTGTGTAAGGGTTTCACCGGTTGCCTACTTCGTATAAAGGCTACCCTTGTTGGTTACGTACAGTGTTATGACAAACAACTCCACACATCCGTCAATAACACTATAAACTTGGTGGGCGGCACGGTGGCGCGGTAGGTAGCGCTACCGCCTCGCAGCAAGAACAGTCAGTCCCTGGTTCGATTCCTGGCTCGGGTGCCTTTCTGTGTGCGGCTCGCGTGTTCTCCCCATGTCCGCATGGGTTTTCACCGGGTGCTCCGGTTTCCACCCACAGTCCAAAGACATGCTGTTGCATAGGTTAATTGGCCTGCTGACTAAATTGCCCCCGGTGCCCTGTGATTGACTGGCGTCCCATCCTGGGTATATCCCTGCCTTGCGCCCTGTGTCTGCCGGGATAGGCTCCGGCTCACCGCATCCCTGTACAGGATTCTGCGGTTTCTGGCAATGGATGTATGGATTAATAGACCGTAGTAGAGATAGGAATATTGATTTTAAATCGTAGGTCCAGCGTGGAAACCCAGACCAAAATACCTTTTAGTGAGTGGGGGTCTTGTAGATGTCTTCATCCCAGCGAGGAGGGCCTTCTGCCAGCAGTTGCACGAGCGAGCAATTGCAGGTCTGCACCTTCACCCATCGTCTTACCTTTCTGTATATTTGTTCGCCACGTTGCGCTGTGAATGGGACCCGTAGTGCAAACACAACCTGTATCAACAATTCATAAATTCGTCGGTCTTGGCGCAAGCGGTGCGGGTGTGCTGGGCATTGTAATTCCGCGGTCAGGTGTGTGCCTATTGGGTCTCCTAGAGAGAGAGAGGTTTTGTAGTTGTAGGGACGCGACACAGGTATTTCGCTCCGAGCTCATAACCCAGAAGCCACTAACGGTCGGCTTTGGGAATTGGCTGATACAGCTGTTTAAATAGAGCCTGTGGTGCCGGTGGGTGGGGGATTCTGACCGATTTATCTCAATAAACGGAGCAGGATTCACGTGGGTCGTACGGACACGAACCGGTCGCGGTGGGAAGCGAAGCTAAATTGCAGTTTAATCAAATGCGTGCTGATGAGAGGAGACGAAGCTAATTCCATGTGAGAAGTGCTGAGACGTTATATCCAGTTCAGGGGAGCAGTTCAGGTAATACTTGGTATTGCCTGCAAATTCTACCAAACACTTCGAGGCCGAGCTGAAAGACAACGATGTCCAGAGGCTGACCATCGTGCTTCGAAGAAGGGGAGCTGCCGCACCTATCTGTGCTATGAAGTGTAACACCATGTACCTATCCGGATTATGTAATATACGTGCATAAACCCATATGCACTATGTAATTTCAACCAACTCACGTACTCACGCACAAGGCACAACTCGCGTATGTGCCTTGTGCGGCGCTTTGTGACCCCCGGGTGAAAAGCGCTTTATAAATGCTATTATTATTATTATGCAAATAAATAGAGGGCGCAAGGTAGGGTTTATATGGGACGCCAGTCCATCGCAGGGCACCGGGGGCAATTTACTCAGTAGGCCAAGTAACCTATGCAACAACAACAGCAGAATGTCTTTGAACGGCGAAAACCCACGCGGATACGGGGAGAACGTGCAAGCTCCACACAGAAAGCGTCACCCGAGCCGGGGATCGAACCCGGTGTCTTTGCACTGTGAGGCGACAGCACTAGTGACTGCGCCACCGAGTAAAAGCGAAGGAATTCCGCGTCCTGCGTTAGTCGTTTCGGAAGGCGCTCGGAGAGCGTTCTCGCTGCAAGTCTATAATTTTTGCAGACGCAGAGAGGAGAAGGAGAGAAAAAAAAACTGAAACGCTTTGGCCCAGCGGCACTTGGCTCGCTTGAGGCCAGGGCACAATAACTCTCGCTGTGTGCGTCCGAATTTTTTATATATATATAGTGTGGCTGAACGTTTTCAGAAAGGTTGGGTGGGGGGTGAGAAAATATATTATGAAAAAAAGCCGCGGTTGTACGCTATGGACAATTGACTCATTCACGGGCTGTGTTGGCCGTGTGTGCTTAGCCAAACGGGTGGGTGGCGGGTGTGGGACTGGAGCGGGGGGATAGTTTGGCACCGGGGCTTGAAAGGAAACTGCCCCGTGTCGTGTTTCCATCGGCCGCGAAACCGTCGCGTGAGTTGCAGCCGGCGATGAACAGCGACGCACTTTGCGCAATTAAACAACGTTACGGGCGCTTATTTATCGGTGCGTTTAGTCGGCGCGTTACAACGGAGGCACTCCCCCGAGCGCAGTTGATTAATCGTCGCGGTGAGATGGCAGAATTTTATTTCTGGGGTTTTTCTATCGTGGTTTTAACAAGTCTCATTCGCTGATGTAGGGTTTTCACGGCTCGATTCGTGTTGGAACGCCTGATGATGCTTCCAACGTGGGAGGCGACACGTCGCGCGCGCGAGAGAGGAGAGCGCTCGGTGACACGGATATCCCGAAAGAGTACAGCTCTGAAGAGCAACCGTCATGAATCGCGCCGTGAAAAACGAATCGTTTTATTCTTTGCGTTGGTTAGTTGGAAGGTTTGTTATATCGAAGGAATCCCGCAGCTAGAGCTTGCCAGTGTTAGAGAGGGGAGCCAGTGTTAGAGATTAGGAACCCGCGTTGTGTCGTAGGAATCCCGCTTCCAAATCTTGCAAGCTCGCCGATTAATTTCCGCTGTAACAATAGACATCCATCCGTGCACTTGCGGGGCGGCTCATGTTAGATCAGGGGTGTCCAAACAGTTTTTCCTGAGGGCCACATACAGAAAAATATACGAAGGACTGGGCCACTCACAATATACAGTTAAGCGCAGATATTATGTGTGGGCCATAGTCCATTATATTTTTAGACTTTGATACGTGCCAATTAAAAATGGATGGCGGGCCGCAGTTGGCCCGCGGGCCGTAGTTTGGACACCCCTGTGTTAGATCATCTTCACTGGAGTGATAGTTGCCTTCCGGTTACGGTCGGGTGACCGGACAGGGAAGGGCAGCAGCGCTAATCCATCAACTTTCAGTGAACCCGTTCGCATCACGGCCAACACATGCCAGCGCTCGGACTCCGTGTGTCGTGTCGGCGGCAGACACAACGCGGGGCAGCTACGGACGAAACGACCTCATCGTGTGGCCAATTAGCGCGGCAGGGGGCGAGCGACTTTGAGACTTAATTAGCCACATTTCAGTCGCCTGTTAAAGTGAGCCGTGTTTGTGGGGCCGCGGGCCGCACGCCCGCCCGGCAGTTCGTGTTACCCGCGAATGTAATTAGTCCCAGGTAACGGGATCCGGCGAGCGGGGCCTCAGATCGGTGACGCGGGCTGGAGCCCAGTGTCGGATCACAACATCATCCCCTCTCGTGACGTTTCGCCTCCCACGTTAGAATGCCTGATGATGCCTCCAACGTGGGAGGCGAAATGTCGCGAGAGAGAAGGGGAGAACGCTCGGTGACACGGCTATGCCGAATAGAGCAGCTGTGAAGAGCAGCCATCATGAATCGAGCCGTGAAAACCTACATCAATGCAGATCGATGGTTCTCATTACAGCAGAATAATACCCGGTGAGCTCGCAAGCTCTTTACGGGATTCCTTAGACGCAACAACCACGCACGTTGACACAAATAAATAAACATAGAACAACTAATTAACCAAACAAAAATAACCGTTTACACACAGCCTTGCAAATAATTGACCAAATATAAATGACAAATTACAGTTAAACATTGCGATGGGGAAAAAATGTATAGGTATGTTTTTGTGGTCACCGCTAACCATGACACCACAGTGGAGAAGAAAAAAACACACATTACGCGAGAAATTATGATCACTGTCGTTTGTTATTTTTTATTAACCACAGTGCCAGGAACCGTATGAAGATTTTATGACGAACGCGTCTCCTGAAAACCAAAAAAAAAAATCTGTTGTAATGTTTATTTCAAGCGCCACGCTTTAAGTCGATGTTCGTGTGCAGCAGTTATTCACAGGGGTATAGTTCCGAATCTGAGAAGCCTCCATCATGCAGTCAGCCAAACGCACATCTCGAGACGCGGCTGGATGGGTAAACACACGGCCAGGTGGGGTTTCACTTCCCCTTTCGAGTAACGGGGTCACGCGTTTAACACGTGCGTGCACACGTGCAATTGTAGACACAAACGAGAGCTGGGAAATTGCGATGTATCGTACGGGGGATTGCCCAACGAGGCATCGCACAACCTTGCCCTGACCCAGTTATATTTTCACCTCTTGAAAGCGAGCGGGAGAGAGAGAGGATTTGTCGAAAGGTACATTGTACCGATGTAGGTTTTCACTGCTCGATTCGTGATGGTTACTCTTCAGAGCGGTTTTCAATTCTTGTTGGCGATTGGTGGGTTTTTTTGTTGGGATATTGCGAATCTGTATTGCGTCACGGATCAATCTTGGTCCTTTATAATGATAATAGCATTTATAGAGCGCTTTTCACCCGAGGGTCACAAAGCGCTGCACAGGGCTGCGGAGAGAACGACATGTCAACAACGACAGAGAACGGAAAATCAGCACACGCATCTGTTTAACCTTGTATGCAGAAACGATGACTGGGTGACGGCACGTATCCACAACGTTGTCCGAGGTCGTTATTTCAATCGCGACGCGTAAATGAGCCACGCGTCTTACTTAGAGAACGATTTCCTCGTGCTAAATTAACTTCCCGTTTTGCATTTGCGGTTCGAAATTGAGCGCTATCAAACTTTTGCTTGGATGAAGGGCTCGCGGTCATTTCGATAATTGGATCGCAATAACGGATGTGACCCACGGCGAAGGGTGAATCTCGGGCAGGCACACAAAAAAGACACGACTGGCGGATGCGCGCTGACATTCAATGGGACGTAATGAGGCTGCTGTTGCCTTGTGTGCCAGGTCAGTGGCTCCGGTTCAGTGGCTGCCGTTGCATGATGATGATGCAGGAGCCGCGGAGTAGTGGGATGAGCAAATTATAAATAGTCTGCAAGGCAGGGAAGAGAGACGTTACATCCTTTATGGCCATGAGCCATGCTCTTTGATTTGTGTGTGGGTGAGGCCCTCCGTGCCGCCGCTGCTTTGGTGATGCATTATCTGATGTCTATTGAAAGGCGCGTTGGCAAGTAAACAAAATATAAACTAAAGCCGCCTTGTGGGGGAGGTGAGCGCGCACACGAAGGATTGTCACTATAACGAAGGCGCGTAATGGTTTGTTAATTCTCACAAATGATTTGATGGAACCGCTGCTGCTGCGTTAGTTGGAGTGGTGCACAAGTACAATTATTAACAAACTCAACACGCGCTGAAGCAACGCTGCCTTAGCTATAAAGAATTGCCATTGCACGAAACATCGTCATCATTGTCAGAAACCGCTTCTTCTTCTTTGCGATACTTCGAAGCACGATGGTCAGCCTCTGGACATCGTTGTCTTTCAGCTCGGCCTCGAAGTGTTTGGTAGAATTCGAAGTGTTTGGTAGAAACCGCTTAATCATATACAGGGTTGTGGTGAGCCGGAGCCTATCTCGGCAAACACAGGGCACAAGGCAAGGCTACCTTGCCTTGCGTCTCTACCCGTGTCTCACCCCGTGCCTACGTCTCTACCCGTGTCTCACTCCGTGTCTCTCCCCATGTCTCAACCCGTGTCTCACCCCGTGTCCGTGTCTCTATTCGTCTGTGCAGCGCTTTGTGACCCTCGGGTGAAAGGCGCTATATAAATTGAATTATTATTATTATTATATCCCCCTGTCTCTCCCCGTGTCTCACCCCGTGTGTCTCCGTGTCTTGTGTCTCCCACGTGTCGCCCCGCGTCACGTGATCAAAACAAAGGCGCCAGCCTCGCCTCCTGATTGGTCAATCAACCCGTAGTGGGCGCTGGCCTAAAATTTAAAAAAATAACCGACACTCTTCTCATTGGTCAACCGGCATCTGTGGGCGGTGCTACCGCGTTAATTTATTCAAAAGGCGTGGCGGCAGCGCTATGCTGCGCCACCGTGCTGCCTACTCCCAGACTTCAGCGTTAAATCATCCCATATACGTCAATGTTAAATCATCCCATAGACTCCACTGTTACGTGTCTATGTATATGTTCTTGGCGTTGTTTCCCCCTCATGTCTGTCTCTGTCTTCCTGTCTGTCTCTATGTCTCCCCCTGTTGCTCACCCTCCCTCCCTGTCTCCCTCTGTGTTTGTTTTTAAGGAAGTGACGGCCATCTTAGGGGACGCTGGCAGACTTTTGCCTCTCTTAAGATTGCCAGTTTCAGGACCTTTCAGTGTATTCGAAGCAGCCTTAATCATTTAATTTTCGTTGCTTTGGTTTAAATTAGCTGCTTTTTCCCCTGTCGTTGTTGACATGCTGTTCTCTCCGATGCCCTTGTGCAGCGCTTTGTGACCCTCGGGTGAAAGGCGCTATATAAATGTTATTATTATTACAAGGCCCCGGGGGGGGCGATTTAGTCCGCAGGACCAATTAACCTAGGCAGTTGCGATTCAATTCCATGTTCATCTATTGTTGTTGTTTTTTTAATCCAGCTTGCATCAGCTCTCCGGAATGTTATAGTATTTTCTCGGCCTCATTCCAATATTTAAGCCAAAAAATTGCATCAAATTTTCCGACACAATTTTAACAAATATTTTTCTTGGACGCACAATTCCACATATGCCCATAAAGTCAACAAATGAACGCAGTCATAACAGCTATGTGGCCTTAAAATAAATGAATAATAAAAATGGACGATGTTGGGCGGCATGGCGGCGCGGTCAATAAGCGCTGCCTCTTCTCAGAGCAAGAAGAACCTGGGTTCGAATCCCGGCTCGGGTGCCTTTTCTGTGTGTAGTTTGCATATTCTGCCCGTGTCCGCGTGGGTTTTCGCCAGTCACTCCGATTTCCTCCCACAGTCCAAAGACGTGCTGCTGCGTAGATTAATTGGCCTGCGGACTAAATTGCCCCCCGGTGCCCTGTGATGGACTGGCGTCCCATCCCGGGTACGGCCTTGCCTCGTGCCCTGCATCTGCCGGAATAGGCTCCAGCTCACTGTGACCCTGAACAGGATTAAGCTGTTTCTGACAATGGATGAATGGTCACAACACATTTAGAGGTTCAGTGCGTGCGTCGCATGGGGTCGACACGGGGGAAGCCTCCTGTAAAGGGTGGTGGTGTCCGCCGCGGTGACACGATCGGCACCTTGCCAGGTGACGATGTCCAGCGGTGACTCCGGTCGTTCTGGTGCCAGTGGAGCCCGTCTGCCGCTAATGTGTTTGGGTCCTGTGCCAATGTGCCCGCTGGGGGGTGCGGGAGCTGCCACCGGAGTCAAGTGAGGACACCACGCTGGTCCCACGGGCCACGATGTCACTCGTTTTGCGTAATAGACGTTGACACATTGCCCCGAGCGGTGGCGTAGCGGTGAGTAGCGCTGCCGCCTCGCAGCAAGAAGCAAACCCGGGTTCGAATCCCGACTCGTGAGCCGCCTGTGTGCAGTTTGCCTGTTCTCTCCCCGTGACCGCGTGGGTTTTCGCCGGGCACTCTGGTTTCCTCCTGCAGTCCAAATATATGCTGCTGCATAGGTTTATTGGCCTGCGGACTAAATCGCCCCCGGTGCCCTGTGATGGACTGGCGTTCCATCAGGGGTGTAACCCTATCTTGCGCCCTGTGTCTGCCGGGATAGGCTCCGCTCACCGAGACCCTGTACAGGATTACTCGGTTTCTGATAATGGATGGAATATCAGAATGTCTCTCAATAGCTGTTTTGGGGATAGCCGCGTCTTTCCAAACAGCCGTTCAGTAACGACTGATGATGCATCAAACGTGGGAGGCGAAATATCGCGAAGGAGAGAGAAGGAACTCTCGACACTGCTATCCCGAAAGAGCATCTATGGAGAGCAATTCCATAATAATAATTACAGTTTGTAACGCGTGGCACACGTTAATTACATTTTCAAGGTATTTATTCGAAGAGAGAACGACGCAGAGGCGCGAGGTAACCTGCGCGCGGGGGGGAGGGGAGTCAATCCACACGGTTAGCCGGCGTCAACCCGCCAGACACTGCGAGCTGTACATATTGGGACGTTATCGGCCAATTAATTAACGAGTGTTTCAGTTGTGGGAGGAAACCCACGCAGAACAGGGGGAGAGAACACACAAACTCCACACAGAACGGCGTTCGAGGCCGGAACCGAACCGCCTCTGGCATGACTTTTTTTCCTATAAGGCGCAGATGTTACCATTTCGACACTCACGAATTTGATTCCCGGCCAAGGCTAACAGCAGTGGCGAGTGCTGACTGAACCGCTCCTGTGTCCCCTTCTCCATCTGTCCACACCGGGCAGCCTGTGTTAAGTGTGGTCAAACAGCCCCCATGACCCAAACCGCATTAGGAGGCCTTCATCCATTAGACGATTGACACGGGGCAGTAAATTATTTAACTTAAAAAGGGCAATTGAGTCCAGGGCTGTATATAGCCACACGGTGCACGTGTCTGACAGGTAGGGGGCACAGCCGCGGTAGGGTGTTAGAACGCCGGGCACTCCGGTTTCATCCCACAGTCCAAAGACACGCTGCTGCACAAATTAATTGGCCTGCGGACTAAATTTGCCCCCGGTGCCCTGTGATGGACTGAGGTCCCATCCTGGGTGTAACCCTGCCTTACGCCTTGTGTCTGCCGGGATCGGCTCCGGCTCACCGCGACCCTGTACAGGATTAAGCGGTTTCTGACAATGAATGGATGAATTAGTATTATGAGCCTGTCCGTTTGTCTTGGCCCGTCGTCTTATCGTTGTTGGCCCGGGCGCTCTGCGTAGTAATGACCGCGCGCTGTCTCAGGATCGCATGACTATCTCGAGCGCCAGAGGAGCACCCTCGAGAGCGGGATTAGTCATTTATTTGACGTTAATTAAGCTACTGTAATTATACTAATTGCTCACATGACAGTGTTCCTTTCCCGGATGATTAGCGACGCAAATGGTCGTGTTTAGTTGGCGCGCGGGCTCTCGCCGGGTACTCCGGTTTCCTCCCACAGTCCAAAGACATGCTGCCGAGGTTAATTGTCCCGAAAGAACAGCTCTGAAGAGCAACCATCGTGAATCGAGTCGTGAAAACCTACATCAGTACCTGAAGTGTACTTTTTACCTTTTGCAAAGCGGCGACAGTTGTGGTCGCCCATGTATGTTGTGGCTGGGTAAGTCGTTCGAGAATGCAATTAAATCTATACTCGTTATAATTTACAGCCTTTTGTCGATCCACTGCTGGATGGGGACCTCTCTACGTTGAGGCATTTATGCACCGTTGCCCTATCCTGGCAATCCATGTTTGAGTTCTGTTCAAGCACCAGTGAAATGTGAAATCTGAAATTGCCTCGAGGTTGACCCAACTTTGGTGACCTTAATAATTTCTCACAAACATCATTCACCCAAATATTAATATTTACCCAGGAAAAGCCTTGCGGAGTCTAAAGCATTGTCCAACTAGAGTCTTGTTTTATTGGGTTGTCTGGCCAATTTCGCTCTTGAATGTTTGGGATGCGGATGGGAAAACTGGGAATACAGAAAAATAACTATTGTTTATGTGTAGATGGGTTCATGAACACGCTTTCTGTAATGCCACCTACTGGCCACCACACGGTAATAATAATAGCATTTATAGAGCGCCTTTCACCCGAGGGTCACAAAGCGCTGCATAGGGCTGCAGAGAGAACGGCAGAGGCGAACACAGCGCCTCCGTGTCCATGCCGGGGTTGAACTCATCTGTGTTACGAACCCGGTGAACCTGAGTTTAATTCCTGGCCCCGGCTAACATCAGTGGCGCCTATGCCTCTGACGTGGGTGGCTAAACGTTGCGAAGGAGAGGTAAGGAACACTCGACATGACTATCTCCAAAGAACAGCCGTGGCGAGCAAGTCTCAACTGTGAAATAATTACAGGATTATTATAATTTCCAGTCGGTCCCCTATCTACCGCGCGGCTCAAATGGGCACGCGATTTAACGGGAGAACAGTCTTTGTTCTACAAAGAGCTGCACAGCCTCAACCCATCCCTCGCTTGAAGCTCACCAAAGATCCCCCATATAGCCTTGACAGACTGTCCGGTCAAGTACTGTTCGCGAGCAGCACCGATAAAGGCCAGCACAGCTACTACCGAACCTCTGCAGCTCAAAATACCTTGCGGAGTTCAATGAAAATGCAAGGGGCTGTGTAATGAAAATGGAAAGTGTAATTTAACCATCGCGCTTCGAAGAATCGCAAAGAAGAAGCGAGAGGGCGTGGGTCACCAGCAGCGTTACGCCTGGCCGCCTTTGTATTCCTAGTAGCAATGTTTACACATCGCATGAGGTACTCATTTAATGCTAGGTCGAGCGAGCTGAAGCCTGGGACCGCTTCAGAAATTAATTGCTGCCCTAGGTTCCCTTGCTATAGCCCTGCTTTGTGCCCTGTGTCGTGCGGGATAGGCTCCGGCTCACCGCGACCCTGTACAGGATTAATATGTTAATTGTTTAATTTGAATTGGCGTTGTTTCCCCCTCGTGTCTGTCTCTGTCTTCCTGTCTCTGCGTCCATATTGTCTCCCCCTGTCGCTCACCCACCCTCCCTGTCTCCCTCCGTGTTTGTCTTTATGGAAGTGACGGCCATCTTAGGGGACGCTGGCAGATTTTTTCCGCTCTTAAGATTGCCAGTTTCACGACCTTTCAGAGTATTCGAAGCAGCCTTAATAATTATTTTTTTGTTGCTTTGGTTTTTATTAGTTTTTTTTCTGTCGTTGCTGACATGCCGTTCTCTCCGGCCATTGTGCAGCGCTTTGTGACCCTCTGGTGAAAGGCGCTCTATAAAATGCTATTATTACTATTAAGCGGTTCCTGACGATGGATGGATGGATGGATGAAGACTGAGACGATGATGGATGTGATAACCTGCGCGAGGATGGGAGGGAGCTGGTAGCCTCTGTTGATGAGAGCTGACAGTTGGCTCCTCGGTGCTGACGGGATCGGACGTGGCAGCCTCTTACCTGCGGCGGATAATTTTTGAAGCGGTTTTTTTTTTTCCCCACGGAGTCTGCGACAGGGAAAAATCCTAATTCAAAAAATTGCGACGAGGGGAAAAACAATGCTTGCATTACGCGCATACACACCGCCCCCCTCCCCCATTAAACAAATACGCGCAATTTCTAACGCGTGGCACAAATCCGCTTAACTTTGAAGATATTTGATTCGAAGAGAGAATGACTCGGAGGCGCGAGGAAACTGCAGGGAAGTGGGGGGGAATCGTCCACGCGGTTAGCCGGCGCCAACCCGCCAGACACTGCGTCCTATAACCTATGATTTATCAATGTACTGATGTAGGTTTTCACGGCTCGATTCACGATGGTTGCTCTTCAGAGCTGTTCTTTCGGGACAGCCGTGTCGAGCGATTTCCCTCGCGACGTTTCGCCTCCCGGACGATGCTTCCAACTTGGGAGGCGAAACGTCGCGAGGGAGAGAGGGAGATTGCTCGACACGGCTATCCCGAAAGGACAGCTATGAAGAGCAACCCCCATTACGATGTTATCGGCCAATTGATGAATGAGTTCATTTATTTAGTTTGTGGGAAGAAACTGGTGAACGCGGAGGAAACCCACGCAGAACAGGGTTAGAACACACAAACACCACACGGAAAGGCGCCCGAGGGAGGAATCGAACTGCGGGACGCAGATGTTACAACTGCGCCACCCTGCCGCCCAGTTGGAAGTGATTAGCGTCACTTCTAACTGCAGCCTTGTTCATAAACAGCTGGAAAGGGTCTTGTTGCTGTTTAGAGACCTGTGGAAATGTTCTACTCACGGCCAGGTTCCACAACTTCTCCCGGTCAAAGGAATGTATATTCGCGATGTGATGATTGGGTGCAGTGATGGCACAGTGCTGTGTGTGTGCACTGCACTTTGAGCCTACTAAGAAAGCTTTTACATGGGTTTGAACAAGCACGTTTTTGCGACCAATGGTATAGCTAACACCAGATGGTGCCTCCAACGTTGGGAGGTGAAATGTCGCGAAGGAGAAGGAACACTCGACACGGCTATCCCGACAGAACGGCTATGAGAGCGATTCTCGTACGTCGAGCCGCAACAGAGCTACATCAGTACATAGTTAATAATGGAATTTGGGGTTTTGTCGCATTTCCTGCCCGGAATTTGCAAAACGTTGCTCGGCACGGCGGCTCAGTCACTCAGTTGTTGTTTAATCTGGGAGGCACCGTGGAGCTGTGTAGCTATTTTAACAGTTGTCCAGCGGGGAGGGGTAAGCACGTTACATCTGAGGGCAACGGGGGTAATATAGTGCTGATAATTAACCGAGGCAGCACGTCTTTGGACTGTGGGAGGAAACCGGAGTGCCTGGCGAAAACCTCACGCAAACGCCGCACAGAAAGGCGCCCGAGCCGGGAATCGAACTCAGGTGGTTGTTGCTGTGAGGCGGCAGCGCCACTCACCGCGCCACCGTGCTGCGGTTGAATCCAGAGCCGGTGTTTGATCCCCACCGTCAGCTTTGTTCGTTCATTAATGTTAATTAATAGTTTCACGATGTTCCGTGCATTGATGCCGATGGGAAAACATCAGTGGAGGGGGTGTTCAGTTGAGTGAATTGCTGTAATAGCAAACGTATCCGGCTTGTTATGTTTGCTGGGATGCGTTTGGGTTTTGAATCAAATATTTAAACTGCGAGCAGGAATTTACTTTTCGTGAGTGTATCAAACAGCCCTGCTTACTCTCCAATTATACAGCATCTTGCACGCCTACGAGTTTTGAACAATACAACGAGTAGCGTTGCCGCGTAATCCTGCACAAGGTCGCTGTGAGCCGGATCCTATCCCGGCAGACACAGATCGCAAAGCAGGGCTATACCAAGTGTGGGACCCCAGTCCATTACAGGGCACGGGGGGCAATTTAGTCCGCAGGCCAATTAACCTGTGCAGCAGCATGTCTTTGGACGGTGGGAGGATACCGGAGTGCCCGGCGAAAACCCACGCGGACACGGGGAGAACATGCAAACTCCACGCGCAGAAAGGCACCCGAGCCGGGATTCGAACCCGGGCCCTTCTTCCTGCGAGGCGGCAGCGCTACTCACCGCGCCACTGTGCCGCTTGGGTAATTGAGTACAGTAGTCACAATTTCCACATTCATATGACGGGGAGCCGCGATTCCTGAAAACAATGACCCTTAACTTCCCAGCAGATGGTGCTCAATTCCCCTTTTTGTAACTAAGGCACGCGGTCATCCCTGGCCAGAGACTTTGATCGTGACCACTCTCATTACTCAAGAGCCATACTTGCTGCACCAACTGAGCTGTTACCACCCCCCAACCCCTCCAACACTCGTTCAATCCCGGCGGGATTCGCTGCCCAGTCATATCGTCGGCAAGCGGCTGCCACTCCTGACCGCTCGGGTAATTCTGGCGGTCGTCCCCTGGCGTTAGACGAGCGAGAATCGTTAGCGAGAGAGAGAGGGCGGTAGGGTTGCCACCTGTGTCCTGTTTTGCCCAGGGTCGTAGAGGTGGAAAAGTCTGCACGTTTTCCCCGGAACAAGTAATTTCATTGAAAGTGCTGGGTTGTTTTTGACAGTCACGCGGCGGTACGGTTGTCGCTCGTGTCTCTCATTCTATTTACCACCGCGATGAGTCCCGGGGTTCTCTGGCCTCCTGAGGTGGCAACTCTATCTGGCTCCCGGTGGGCACAGAACAATGGTCTTGGCCCACTTGGCATCTTTACTGCTGCCCGAGAATAAGTCTGGCGTTGGGACGAGAGACGGAGAATTGTTAGTGGGGGGGGGGGTATGGTTGCCAACCTCTATAGGTTTTCACGGCTAGATTCATGAAGGTTGCTCTTCAGAGCTGTTCTTTCGGGATAGCCGTGTCACTGAGCGCTCTCGCTCTCTTGGTCGCGACGTTTCGCCTCCTACCATGATGCCTCCAACGTGGGAGTCGAAACGTCGCGTCGCGAGGGAGCGCGCTCAGTGACACGGCTATCCCGAAAGAACAGCTTTGGAGAGCAACTCAATCCTCTCTCTTATCCATCCATCCATTTTCAGAAACCGCTTAATCCTGTACAGGGTTACGGTGAGCCGGAGCCTATCCCGGCAGACACAGGGCGCAAGGCAGGGCTATACCCAGGATGGAACCGCCAGTCCATCGCAGCATCTCTCTTATTCCATTCATAACCTACGGCATGTCCCGGATTTGTGCCTGTGAGGTGGCAACACCGGTGGTGGTGACCGGGCAGGGATTCAATGGTTTCGGCCACTTTGTCTCTCGACGCGTTTCGTTCCACACGCCGCCGCTGCCCGCTCCAATACGCCGGATTCGCCTCCCCTATTGGTCATTTCTTGGCGGCGACGTTGACATTAGCGGGTCGCCTTATTAATGGGCAACATTTGTTTGCGTGTATTCGGGGAGCGTTCCGGAGCCAAGCCAAACACGGCCGCAAAGGCGGTCAAGGACAACCAGCGCGCCGATCGAGCCGTGGAGCAAACCTGGCCACGGTCCCTCCCGCAGCTGGGAATATATAACGTACTGTACTGTCTGTGTGGGTGCATGTCGTGTACACGTGCTGATGTACAGTCGTTTAGTTTGCGCGCTATGGGGAGAGACCCGTACCACAGCACTCTTTCCTTTTAAAGTTGATTATCTTACCCTTAATATGCTTTAGTTTATTTTTTCACTATCGCAATGTACAAACCTTAATCTTACATATTTACTTGAAAAAAATGTGCAATGCTTTGTATTTTTGAATATTTTATTTAAAAATGTGTGCATTGCTGTGTAAATGTTTTTGTTGTTGGTTGATTTAAATTTTGGTTATTTATGAATCTTGTATATTTTTTAATTATCGCCAGCAATTCGCATGTTTGTCGTGTCGCAGGAGTCCCGTAAAGAGCTTGTAAGCTCACTGTGTGTTTTTTTTGTTCTCCTGTCGTAATAAACATCTATCTTTCTATCGTCATAACGGAGCGCTGTAAATTATCATCAGTTATTACTGCTCCGACTAAACTTGTTAGAATACCAAGCGCTCTGCGTCTGAGATGTCCAACGTAGCGCTGGTGTTCATTGGCAGATTGATGGCGTGGGGAGCGGGGGGTGGGGATTTACAGGTCTGGCCGCTGCAGCGCCCGTTATTTACAGCTCTCCGAGTGTGGCTGCTGGCGCGGTCCGGCGTTTGCGTTACAATGCAGGCGTGACCGCGACAATCCCCGCCGAGCTTCGTTACACAGGAGGGTCACCCCTCCCCCATGCTGAGAGAGAGGGTACACTTTAATTTGGGGTGAAGAGGGTAACCACCGGGCCCTGTCCACTCGCCCGTGTGTTCGGGGGGGGGGGGTTCATGTGGGGACGCGATACTCGGACAGAGACGGTGACATCGGAGATTATCGTTCCATCGCGACAGAGCGTACGCGCGCACACACACACACACACCTTTGACGCGCCGACAAAGGGTTAATATCAATTGAAGTGCATTCACAGTTATTCAAGCATACTATTAGCGGGAGCGGCGCCGGCGTTTGGCGAGAGATGAATGTAATGATGTTTGGATGAATGGCGATAACAAAGGAGTTGGCGCCGGTGTGAACGCGGCTCGGATGAGACGAGCAGCACCCGCCGCCGCCTCGCTTAATCAATTCACTCGTGCCTTCATCCGCACGGGAATAAATAATAGACAGACTGTGACGCGCGCTGGTACGTGCGTTACAAACAAAACAAAGGTGCGCGAACGGGAATCGCTGTCCGTAGTTGCTCTTTCGGGACAGCCGCGTCGAGTGCTCCTCCTCTCTCCGACATCGCCTGATGACGCCCCGGAAGTGGGAGGCGAAACGTCGCGAAGGAGACGAGAGGTACACGGAAGGGACAGCTGTGCAGAGCAATTCTCATCACACATCGACCCATGAAAACGTACGCAAATCTAACTTTATACCGAGCTCTCCCTCTCCAGTCTATACGTACAGTTGATATCCGTGTTACTGAGTGCTCTCCCCTCTCCAACGTGGGAGGCGAAACGTCTCGAGGGAGAGATGGGGATCGCTCAGTGACACGGCTCTCGCGAAAGAACAGCTTTGAAGAGCAACCGTCATAGGGGGGGTGGGGGGGCGATGGTTAATGCATCAGTTTAAAGGAATCGGGCCCTTTTGAGTGAACTCGCGGCTGAGCCGCCGGATCAAGCCGCGTTGCCCGTTGCTCCCTTTCATGGTCCGTCGCCATGGGAATGGGGTCTTCTAACGCGTCGCCTCTTTATTGTAAATTCCCAAACAAATAGGGACAGTCGGCGTGAGCTATGCCGCGCGTTTTTGAGACGAAAAAAAACCCCAAATCTAAATAAATTATTCCGCTGTTTACGTGCCAGGATCATGCACCCAGCTGTACACACGGCCGAGCTACACTCACACACACACAAATACACACACACACACACACTAGCAGACGCACGCGCTTCGCGAGGAAATCTCATGAATTTTAAACGCACCTTCAACGAAAAGCAAATGACTGGGGAGGAATCGTCATCGCTCGTGACGCTAGCTAACCGTGTTCATCCCTCGATGGCGGTGCGTCTCGGGTCTCGTTCCCGGTGACGTTTTCAAGTCAAACCCTAACACGCTAGACGTTAGGGTTGCCCAGGTTCGACTCCCCGCCTCGGGGTGCCTTTCGGTGTGGAGTTTGCGCGTTCTCCCCGTATCCGCGCGGGTTTTCTTCCCGGAATTCGAACCCGGGCCCTTCTTGCTACGAGGCGGCAGCGCTACTCTGCGCCACCGGTGCCGCCCGCGTCCCTAAATCTCACGATGATATCGGCCGACTAATTAACGAGTGTCTTTTCTAGTTGTGGGAGCAAGCCGGATAATGAACCGCACGCAGAACAGGGGGGGGGGGGTTGAGAGAACACGCAAACTCGGCACAGAAAGGACGCCCGAGGCAAGACTTGAACCGGGGTTTACATTCTCTACGTGAGCCTCACAGACGCGTCGGATTCCCGCTCTCCTCTCCAGCGACGTTCGGAAGCTCCCGCCTCTCGTCGTTGACTCGGCGCTATCTTTAGACCCGCAGCTGTTACGCGGGGTGGGGGGGTGGGTTGGAGTGTGGAGGCCGCACATGCTGGACGGCCACGAACCAGCAACATCTCCGCGGAAAATCACCCCCGACTCCCTGCAGCGTTGCCCCCGGCATCACTCTTCTCCCACCCACACCCAGCCTCGAGTGGAGAGTTCCTCCCCGCGCACACACAGCCGGCGACTCTCGGCACGCACACACGCAGACGCACGCACGCACGCGCGCCTTTTCACCGGTTCAAAACGAGCGTTTTAGACCAATCCCACGGCGGGCTATCCGACGCTAGCACAGGCTATCCGACACAAGCGCGCGCCGTTACCGGGTTCCAAAGGAGCGCTTTTAGACCAATCTAGCCCACGGCCAGGCGAGAAGCTCACACGGCAGTCCACGAAGCGCCGCCAGGAAATGCGGCGCCTAGCCCGCGTGGAGAATGTGTGAGCGGCTGAGCCGGCGGTGGCCTACAGCCGATGGTGATGTCGCTGATCCGAGTAGCGGCGGTGATGATGATGATGACCGTTCTAGTGATCGGTGCTCCGTCTCCGGCTTGGCTGTCCTGTCGCATCTGGACGACTCTTGGGGCAGGAGATCCGTGACGGGAACGCGTGACAGCCTGAACAGTGAATGTGAGTTGTTTCCCCACCCCCCCCCCCCGAGGCGGTGGTGTTATTGCGTGGCGATTGCGCGCTCTGTCTGTGTGTCTGTGTTTGTTGTGTCTTTTTTTTTTGGTGTGTGTTTGTGTCTGGTGCGTGTCGCTTGCGGGAGAGCGGAAGTGTGTAATGCTCGGAGCCGCTGCGCTGCGTGTCCGGTTGAATGGGCTCGACACCTGGCCGATGGCTATGATCGGTGCCGTGTACTGAACCGGTCCTGGGGGGGCTGCTCGTCCAGCCCTAAATGATTACAAACGGTACAGTGTGTAAACAATAGCACTGGGGAAACAAAGGCGGCCGGACACGGTGCTAGCTTACACCTTCCACCCAGGCCGTACATTATTCTGGCTTTAATGGGTGCTCGCGAACAGTTCTTGCCCCGACAGTCTATCCGGCTGTGCGTGTGTATCTAATGCGCGCAAAACTAGCTTTCCAGATCTGTATTCTCCACGAATTGATCCGTGTGTGATGTGCGCGTGCGCGCTACGGGTGGTGTAGATTTAAACGAAAATAATGCATTGCTCGTGCAGCAAAGCTGTTTTCATTTGCAAATGAGGTTTGTGTGCGTGTGTGTGGGGGGAGCGGGGGCTCAGTGGTTAGCGCGCTGGGCGACGAACCTGGCGACCCGAGTTCGATTCCCGCTCACGGCCAACATCAGTGACGATTTTCTCCACCGCTTCTAGGCCTCTCCTAGGTCAACTCAGCCTCAAATGAGTACCAAGTGCGGTGTGTAAACGTTGCCTCTAGGGAGACAAAGGCGGCCGGGCGCGGTGCTGGCCACCCATCCCCTCTCGTGCGCCGTGTCGACCTTCGCATCTGCTCGCAAACGGCACTTGACCCTGCGGTCTGTCAAGGCTACACGGGGGACCTTCGCCTTTGTCATATTTGCATTTCGCATTAAGAGTACTTAATGCAATACACCCATAAATTATTAATGCTCAAGATATATATATACATAAAATACTGTAAATTAATAGCATTTTAAATGAAGACACGCCCGATGACGGACGCGCGGGGCCCCGTGTCAGTGTTTCAATCATTGTTGAAAAATCCCCACGTGTTCTGCTCTTTCAAAATGTCACGCATGCTAATAAAGAGTGGCTTAAGGTTCCGCAGAGCAAACTGCATTATTCATTTCGTGTTAAAGAAACGCCAGATTCAGCATCCGCTGCGCACGTGGCATATTTTCGTCGTTCCATCTCCGCTGCCCTGTTATTGTCTATAATTAATTCATTTAACGGATTAACATTTATATAGCGCCTTTCGGCCGCATAGATGGATGTTTATTACTACGGCGGAAAAAAAATAGCCGGTGAGCTTTGCGAGCTCTTTACGGGATTCCTGCGACGCGACAAACAGGGGATCCTAAAGGGCTGCAGGAAAGAGAGGTGGTGGGGTTGGCGGTCACGCTGGTGGCCGGCGCCAACTCGTCAGACACTGCGTTGCTATTTATTGTGATGGGATCGGGCTATTAATTAGTGTTTTTGGTTGTTGTGGGAGTAGACCGGAAAACCCGGTAGAAACCCGCGCAGAATTGGGGGAGAACAGTCAGTTTTTTTTTCTATAATCTGGAAGGAACCGTTGAGCGATGTAGGTCTTTTGAACAGTTGTCCAGAATGAAGTGGTAAGCAAGTTACAACTTCCCAGGGCATCTGGGGCAATTTAGTCAGGACAATTAACCGAGCCAGCATCAGCGCGGGGAGAACACGCAGACACGGGGAGAACATGCAAACTCCATGCAGAAAGCTGCACCCGAGCCGGGGATCTAACCCAGGTATTTCTTGCTGTGAGGCGTCAGTGCTACTCACAGAAAAGCGCCTGAGACGCATCCTCTCTCAGAGCGGATGCATCAGACTCGTAGATCATCACTAGGGGAACTCTTCGTCCAAAGCAACTTATCTTTATGGTGTTATGATTTGTACGCTGTAAGTCAACTGACATCGCCCGTACTTTATTAATACCGAGAGCTGTAGTGGTTGGCACGCTGGGCTTGCGAGGCATGGGGTCACTGATTCGATGCCACCCCCCGCTCGGCAGTTGAAACAACGGGTTCGAGTTTCTCAAATTCCACCCGGCGCCTCCGTCCACCCAGCGGTATGAGTGGGTTCCTCCACAGCTAGCCGAGCGGCAGGCGTGGTGGGGTAAAGTGTGGGTACTCCCTACGTGTTTCTCAAAAATCCTGCCGCACGTTGATTCGTCTGGTGAACGTGGAAGGGTAGACCAAAATACCCTCTGGAGTTGGCCCTCAGGAAGGCGTTTATGTCAGTAATTGCGCGTGAGCGAGCGATTGCAGGGTTGCGCCTTTACCCCCGTGTGTTAATAGTGGTGCAAAGTGGGATCGACACGCGGATGGCTCCATCCATCCATCAGTTGTCAGAAACCGCTGAATGCTGTACAGGGTCGCGGTGATCCTGAGCCTATCCCGGCTCTCACAGGGGCGCAAGGCACAGTTATACCCAGGACGGGACGCCAGTCCACAGTCCAAAGACACGCTGCCGCAGAGGTTTATTGGCCTGTGGACTAAATCGCCCCCGGTGCCCTGTGATGGACTGGCGCGAATGGCTGGTGGCTCTTAAAGAGCGACGAAAGCAACGTGTTCCGTGGGGAGCTGTGCGGCGCCAGATTTTGTTTCGTCAGCAGACCCGGGGGGTGAATCGTCATCCGCACCACCCCAGTGAAACTCCTGCTCTGTTAACGTCGCACATTTTGAAGCGCAGACACGCACAGACAAAGGTCCCCCATCTAGCCTCGACGGACTACAGGGTCAAGTGCTGTTATGGTAATGACAATCGTCATCATTGTCGGAAACCGCTTAATGCTGTAAGGGGTAGCGGTGAGCCGGAGCCTATCCCAGCAGTTACAGGGCGCAAGGCAGGGCTATACCCAGGATAGGATGCCGGTCCGTCACAGCCAGAAGGCCAACTAACCTATGCAGCAGCATGTCGTTGGACTGTGTGAAAAAACCCACGCGGACACGGGGAGAACATGCAAACCCGGCACAGAAATGCACCCGAGCCGAGATTCGAACCGGGGCGCCTTCTTGCTGTGAGGCTGCAGCGCTACTCACCGCGCCACCGTGGCCGCCCGGCTCTTTGTTATTCCAGTGCAAATTAGCGAGGTGTAAAGACCAATGGCAATCCAGCGTGAGGGGGGTAGGGTCGGGTAAGCGGTGGGGGGCTCTTGTGACCAGGCAGAGGCACCGCTAGAGCGAGCAGACTGCTCCACTTTCCACCGAGGGGTGAACCGCCCCAGTGGTCAGCACTGCCCGCAGAAATTGCACGCAGCGCAGCCTCGAAAGTTTAGTTCTTATGTTCGTTGAAAAAGAACGGCGCGCGGGTACGAGCGAGAGCAACGCGACTTAGGCAAAACTTTCCGCACGAGTGGAATGAGAACAGCGGTGGGGGGCTCTGTGTTATTCACGGTGATTAATATATTTCCTGTCCACGCTGCCGCCGTTTAATTTTGAAGGCTTGGAGCAGTAAGGCAGGCAGGGTCCACTCCCCCACCACCACCCCCATGTTAACTCCACACTTGAGCAGGGCCTCAGCGTGAGGGCTATAAGCCTTGTTGTGAGAGTAAAAAGGGATCGAAATAAAAGAAAGTTTTTTTTTTTAACTCCCCTACTGCTCCTCGTTGGCGGTGCTCGGTGCTGTGAAACCGCGGCTCTGCGTTGTCCCTTGCTGACGCTTGAATCCCGATGTCTCTCGTGCGTGGTGAGTAGGTAGAAGCGTGTGTTGTGCATGCTCCGTGATTTTTGTGTTAATGTTATAAAGAATGAAAACTGGCTGTTGAGTCGGGAGCGCGTTTGTGAGAATGCTCGGCTGTAAGTGCGCCTGCCGAACTGTTTGTTAAAAAGAGATGCCCATAGTCTGTGTTTTAACGCGTTTGTTCACTGATTTGCCCACTCGCGCGTATCTTACTGGGGCGGAACGGTGGCGCGGTGAGGAGCGCTGCAGCCTCACAGCAAGAAGCCCCCGGGTTCGAATCCCAGCTCGGGTGCCTTTCTGCGTGGAGTTTGCATGTTCTCCCCCGTGTCCGCGTGGGATTTCACCGGGCACTCCGGTTTCCTCCCACAGTCCAAACATATGCTGCTGCAAAGGTTAAGTGGCTTGCGGTTTAAATTGCCCCCCCCTGTGCCCTGTGATGGACTGGCGTCCCATCCTGGGTATAGCCCTGCCTTGCACCCTGTGTCTGCAAGGATAAGCTCCGGCTCACAGCGACTCTGTACAGGATTAAGCGGTTTCTTGCAATGAATGGATGTATCTGACTGACAGGGCAAACTCGGTCTGGATTGTTCAACAGTCTCGTTCCGAACACAAATGCCTGTTGTTTAACGTGTGTCGGAGCAATGCTGTGTTGAATGCACACGTTAATAAGTTCTATTGATGAGAGTAGAAACCAAACTGCGCAGTGAATGGCGTTTTTGTTTTTCTACGTGCTTTTTTCGCGTACGGTGTAAATGTGAAAGAAAGCAGCACATCTTCAATAATTAAGCGTTGCGTAATTTTATGCCGTTCAATATCTGCGCCGTGATGGTGCTCAAGAACGCAGTGTGCCGCCTTCACGCCGCTGTAATAATGTATGCTGATCAATGCGTTCAGCATCTGTTCCATATATTCATCGGGTGCTGATGCCGTGCTGTGTAACGCGTAGCCTGCTGGGCTTGCAACCCAGAGGTCGCAGGTTCGATTCGGTCTCCCGGAACCGCAAACGGGACCGTGGGTAGGTTTCACGAATCACCGCTCGTGCCTGTCCACCTCGCAGTGAGTCGATCGGCAGGTAACGCGTGGTGGGGTGAAGTGTGGGTACACCCCAGCACTTCCAAGGCAGTCTGATCAGCATGGAAGAGTAGGCCAAGTACCAGCTAGGGAGGTTACACCATCCTTCTAGTGGGGGCAGTTCCACCAGCAGTGGCGTGTGTAAGTAACTGAAGGGGCTGCTCCTTTATCTTGTAACATCTGTAATCACGAACAGGATCGATCTCGAGTTTTGGATGGGAGAAATCATATTCATTACATAAAATAAAATTATATATTCAATTCAGCTTCGAAGGTATTCAGTCGAAGAGAGAACGAATCAGAGGCCCGGAGTAACCTGCAGAAGGGGGTGGGCAGACAAGCCACCTGGTTAGCCGGCGCCAACCAGCCAGGCACTACTCTCCTATATATTATCATGTTATCTGCCAATTAATGAGTATTTTTTTTAGTTCTGGGAGAATACCAGATAACCCGGAGAAAACCCACGCGGAACAGGGGGGAGAACACACAAAGTCCGCACCACAGAAAGGCGCACCCAGTGTGGGAATCGAACCGTCTCGGGCAAGATTTTATTTCTGTGAGGCGCAGATGTTACCACTGCGCCACCCCGCCACCCGTATATTAAGGCATGCTGTGTTTGAGCAAATTTATCACTGCACAATTTTGCTTTATATATAATCGTATTTTTGCGTGGAAAACCACATGCGAGGAGCCCGGAAACCTCTGTGACGGAGACGGGAGAGGCAGGCCGAGAAATAAAGCAAGTGGTTCCTTCCACGCGATGTACCAGGATGTGTGCGGCTGTGGAGTGGACGCCGAGATGATGATGGGACAGGAGTGAGTGGGTAAACAACACACAAGGAAGAGTGGTCCTCGCTCTACGTGAGTGCGAATCCATACCAGGAATAAACATATTTGGTTTGTAATGTAAGGGTCGTTGTGCGTGTGCTGTGCATCCGAGCTGGTCTTACAAAACTTGTCTGGTATATCTGATACATTCTTGCGATTTTCTTGGTTTCCTTGCAAATCAAACTTGATCCTTTCTCTGCTTCGTTCGTAGCATCTTGTTTACATTATTAAATCATGTTTTCCTGCTCTCCGTACAATTTATCCAAAACAAGAGCATTTTTCTAGTTCTGATGATGCGTATAATTTGCAGTAAATTAGATAAAATACAAATATTCTGGCGCGCACAATTTGATGCATTTATCTGTGCGGCATGTGAATCGGGTTTAATCTGCATCGCTGTATCATTACATTCATACCACATGGGCTGGAAATATTACTTTAAAAAGTTCAAATGTGAATGATGACATTTTGTGGGGAAAAAAAAACTGGCTTCAAAATGCACAAAAAAGAGAGAGAGATTGGATCCTTATGTCGCGGTTCCTTCCCCCGTTAACACTCATAGACGCAGCTCTTCAACGGCGCAGTTATCTTTTCTAGATATTGGTGAAAAGTCCTACACGGCTTCATCTAATAATTGTACTTTGGTGGAGGGGGCCCTCCGGTTTCCTCCCACAGTCCAAAGACACGCTGCTGCATATGTTCATTGGCCTGCTGACTGAATTGCCCCCGGTTCCCTGTGATAGACTGGTGTCCGATCCTCGGGATAACCCTGCCTTGCGCCCTGTGTCTGCCGGGATGGAATCCGGCTCATCGCAACCCTGTACAGGATTAAACACTTTCTGATAACGATGATGATGCAAGTAGTAATTTGGTGTGAGGCGTTAGCGCTACTCGAAACGCCACCATGCCGCCCCAAACTAGTAGTAACACAATATAAATGGATCAATTCTACAAGTAGAGTTTTAGGCTTGAAATATGATATTTAAACCTTTTTTTCCCCGTGACAATAATTTCTGCACGGGAATGTGAGCGCATGCAGGCATTCTCACCGTGCAGTGTCTCCCATCGAGCATGAAGTGCGGGCGAATTTCGGTTTAAATCGTCGACAAGGAGTTGGGGTTCCCGTGAAGCGATGCTCCAATGGCCTCGGACGGTTCTTCCCGCGTGAAAGTGACACCGTGTGAATTGACGTGATGAATGCGTGACCGCTAACGTCGTGCTGTGAGCGTCTCTGTGGCAGGTAACCGATGTCTGGGTTTCTCTAGCCAGCAGCGGCCCTATAGTTTTTTTTTTCCCCCCCCCATCGCAATGTTTAATTGTTTTTAATGTTTAACTGTTTGAACTACGTTGTCTTTTTTAAAATTGAATTTTTATTTATTTTGTCTACGATGGACTGGCGTCCCATCCTGGGTATAGCCCTGTCTTGCACCCTGTGTCTGCCGGGATAGGCTCCGGCTCACCGCGACCCTGTGCAGGATTAAGCGGTTTCTGAAAATGAGATGAGATGAGATTTATTTTGTCACTTATGTAAATGGATATTTTTTGAATTTTTTGGGTTAATTCGTTTATGTGTACTGATGTAGGTTTCCACGGTTCGATTCATGGTGGTTGCTCTTCAGAGCTGTTTTTCTGGATAGCCGTGCCAAGCATCGTCATGCTTCCAACGTGGGAGGCGAAACGTCGCGAGGGAGAGACTGAAATCGCTCGACACGGCTATCCCGAACGAACAGCTCCGAAGAGCAACCATCGTGCATCGAGCCGTGAAAACCTACATCAGTAACTTTAAGAACTTTCCACCGCTGCCAACGAGCGGCGATCACGGAAAACTGTGACCGCGATCGAGACGATAAAAGAGCGGGCAATGAGGTGGCTTCTTCTTTGCGATTCTTCGAAGCACGATGGTCAGTCAGCCTCTGGACATCGTTGTCTTTCAGCTCGGCCTCAAAGTGTTTGGTATAATTCGCAGGCAATACCAAGTATTACCTGACAGGGATCGCGACGTGAACGCTTCTACCTTGACCCCCATGAGGTGGCTGACCCGGCGGTGAGCGAGAGACTTTCGCGAGCTGGCAGTGAGTGGCAGGACCATCAATCACCACTTTACTGCCCTACACTGAATCCTATCAACTACCGTACGGTGAAGTATCGTCAGCGGACGACAGCAAGTCCTTAACGGAGAGAGGGATTTTTTTTAATAAGAGACGAAACAGAACCCTGTTCCGATACCGGAGTGAACAGTCGGGGGTATGGGGCCTGGCCACCGTCATCTACCGCAGCGTGTTCAGACTTAGCCGTTTTAGAAATCGACCGAAAGAACGAGCTCGCGGATACAAGCGGCAGAAATTAAGTTTCTCCGCCGCAGGGTTGCTGGGCTCGCTCTCCGTCACAAAGAGTGAGGAGCGTAGAAATCCGGGACAACCTCGGAGTAGATTCGCTGTTCCTTCGCATTGAGAGGAGCCAGTTGAGGTGGTTCGGGCATCTGGTAAGGATGCCCCCTCCTGGAAGGCTCCCCCGGAAAGTCTACCAGGCACGGCCCACTGGGCGGAGATCTAGACGCCGACCCAGGACACGCTGGAGGGATTATATCCTTCGGCTGGCCTGGGAACGCCTCGGAATCCCCCGGGAAGAGCTGGAATCTGTTACTGAGGAGAGGGATGTCTGGTCCACTCTCCTTGGACTGCTACCACCGCGACCCTCGCCAGGACAAGCGGTTTAGAAAATTGATGGATGGACAACGTTACAGCTCAGCCGCGTTCACGAGGAGTGTCCGGCCGATGAGGCGACGAAGAGGTGTTTGGAGCGCGGAGCACGCTCGGTGTTTCTCGTGGGCGGCCCGGGCGTTGATTATCGATTGCCGTTGTCGTAGCCGCGGGTTGAGTAGGCCGAGCGCGTGAGGACAGCCCTCGAAGGCCGTCGATAACTCCCCCGCGGAGGTTGAATCTTACCCAGAGGACGCGCTGATGGGCTGTTAGTTTCACTTAATTCCGGTTGGTGTGCTTCCCACCCCCCCCCTTGTGTCACGTTATTTGTGTTACGTTCTGTACACGAGCGATACATAACGGTTCACCCCCCCCTACGGATCGTAACCTCATCGCGGTGGAGGGTTTTGCGTGTTCAAATGAACCCTTGGAGCTGTGTCGCCTGGAGTCTAGCGCTCGTGCTAGGGTCTCCCATGGTGAATAGGTCCGGAGCCCCTCACTCCTGCTAGGCTCTCCCTTTCTGGACAGGTCTGCGTTGAGGTTTCAGACAAATAATGACCCGAAGACCCTCCGACTAAAGGAGGTTGGTGTCAAGAATGGCATCCGGCCGTATATTTCTACCCCAATACCCCTACCATTGGAGGGGGTCACCCGGCCAACCCGGGCCAACCTGGATACCGTCCGTTTAAACCGGCAACGTAACAGGTCCCTGAACCCGTTTGCTGTCCTGCCGTCCCGTGGCCACCTTGAGGAGGGTTTCAGCGAATTGTGCGATCCGCCGACCCTCGCCTGTTCTCTGCTTGGTGCGTACGGCAATACGTTCTCGAGCTAATTGCCAATGTCGAGGCGTGCCGTCGTGCCTCTAAACCACCAAGTGGCGGGCGCCTGCCCCGCGCACCTGGATAATAGCACACGGCGTGTCCATTACGGCAGCACCCACTGCTAACGGATTAGACAGCCGCTTGAGTTACGTCGATAATGAAAATAATAAATTACATTTATAAAGTGCCTTTCTGCAGGCTACTCATTCAAAGCCCTGTATATCACAAAATAAATAAAT